>OY728125.1:2030388307-2031013307 GCA_963277665.1 Viscum album
ATTTTTAGTATGTGACAATAAGAGAAACTTTACTTTGTTTGGGGAATCTGATAAATTGATTTTGGAATTATGAGACCTTTTAGAGAAAGTCTGGACAGTGGTATTTTGGATAACTATAATGGTTGGAGTGGATTATGTTGATCTTTGGATAGTATTGTTTAAGGTTAAAAATTTATGAAGATTATTTTTGAATATTATAATACTATAGTTTTAGGAAAAGGACAACCTGCAGGGTGGGGCATAACCCGTCGCGTCGGACAAAGCTGCAGGAATCGAACCCAAAATCATAGTGTGACAGGCCTTTATTTCCTACCACTAGCCTACATGAAGTCCCTGGTTATTACAAAATAATTTTACTAATCTAAATGGTGTGTGTTAACATTTGGAACCTTATACAATTAGGATAAGTATAATATTTTTGAGTTCTATTATCTTTTTGAGTGAAAGATGAGTTGATCGTTGAAACTCTAATTGTCAAGCATAAATATATATATACCTATCTCTTATTCAATGAATAAATTAATTATTAAACTTTAGTAAAGGGATATTAAAACAAAAAAATGTGTTATCCTAATACCTTATGTCTTGTTGAACTGATGATATTTTAAATCAACATAGATTGATGTCTTTGAGGCCCTCAATTTGATATTTGATTGTGATTGATGACCTCAATCACTCCCTAAAAATATTTACGTTTTTCCACAAATTTTATGTCTTTAATTTCCACCAATGTTCTTCTAATCGAGATCACAATTGGGTGGTGACTTTTTCATTTCCCTTTCCCTCTTATTAAGGCTAAATTTTAATAATCTTATTTCCGATGTGGGTTTTCCACAAAGGTATTTTCTCTTTTCAACCTTTTATTTACAAAGAAAAATTTCAAATTGCGAGGATGCAATTTATTGAAGGAGGGGAGAATGTAACACCCCAAGATTCCATGATACTCTTCTCATTCAAAAATGTAATAGCTTGCATTGTACGCAACATCGAGTTCTAACACACTACAACTAATCAAAGTAGCCATTATGAATAGTAATAACCACTTTTTTAATTTATAGTAATTTTATATTTCAAAATGGACTTCATTTTTGTATTCCTAATATTGAAATTAGCCTATGTTGAATTTTTTTTAATTTTCTGAGAACTTCAAAATTTTTAAGAATAGTGAAAAACAATTAAAACAACTTTTTTAATCAAAATAATTTATAGTGATAAGTTATACTATTGAGGTGTTTTAAAGTATAATTAGAATATATTTTTACCATTTTATCCAATGGTGGTTATTAGAATTAATTTCACTTTGAAATTGGACATAAACAATTGTCAATCTTTTGATATAAATTGTTTCTTAAAAACACGCTATTTGTTGTGACAGAGGGAATTAATTATAAAATTAATTAATTTTAATTATATGCTTAGAATTTCATAAAATAGGCATCATTTTTGAATTTGGAATATCAATTATAGATTAGGGTGAAATTTTGGCATTGTTCTGAAAAACATCAATTTTGGATGAATAGTGAAACCACTAAGTGGTAGTTAAATAGCTGATTTTTCGTTTAAATGAAATATTACCACTTCTGTGATTTGATTTTCAAAAATCCGACATACATGGTTGTAATTAAGAAGTAAAATTTGGTTCAATGAGATTAAAATAATTTTTTGGTGAATAGTATCTTTTAAGTTTTTAGTCGCGATTAGAGGTAATTAGTGTAGTTTAAGGTAAAAATAATGTTTTAATAATATGAGATGAAATTGACACATGTCCTACCCTAATTGGATGTGGAATGGGCGACCATGAAAATCCATGGGTCAACTTGGGGACCCCATGGAGCCACTTTAGTTGGAAAATGATATAAATACCTTTTATTTAATGTTAAAGAGAAAAATGACACAAACATGAAATGTTTTACTAAAACAATTTTTACATGGGGTTATACAAGTCATGTTTTTGATTATAAATAGTCATTGGAAATCTAAAAATATTTCCTACATCATAGTATTTTTTTTATAATTTTTAGAAATTAAATAAATTAAATTATTTATGACATCATGATGATGCAGCGATGACCTCATTATTTAACGATTCAAATAAAATGAGAAGATAATGTAAAATACAAGGCTTAAACTTGTCAAAATCCTATTGGATGAAGAGATTTAGAACCCTTATCACCTTAGCCTATAATTATACAAGTTTGGGACCTTTATAATCCGAAAATCATTGTATAATAGAATAACATTTCATTACATTCCAAAAGTGCCCCTCCTCTCCACTTATAAAAGGCCCCCACCACTCCCACCTTCTTCACACCATCAAGCCATTTGGCTCAGAAAACCTCTGCCCAAAAACTCTACCATCATCCCTCACTTACTCTTAGAAGCCTCACTTTGGGCATAATTCTTCCCAAGTAAGCCTTTGTCTCAAATCAAAAAGAGTTACCCGATTTTTTAGGTAATGTCTTCTCTAATGTTGTTTTGTTTTATTTTGCTTCTCCAACCCCTTAAACTGTATTAATTCCTTTATTTTGTAACAAAACCAGTATCTACAATATACTATGATGTTGTTATGATAATTATTTGGTTTACACTTACACACACCTTCGTCTAATGGTTAAAGAACATACCGTTTCTGTGGGTGGCGAAATACTGCCTCACGAAACGATGATTGTTCAAATTCTTTTAACACCATTAATGGTGGCCATTTTGATGACACTATTTTCATATATGATATATATATTATGTTTATGTTTTCATTATGCTTCTGTATTTCTCATTTATGGCATACTTTATGATTTCCATTATGGGTAAACGTGATAATTTCATTTTAGGAAGTGCGGACTACCGCCCCCTCAAAGTGATGTGAATCGTTAATGCCATATGTGGGATGTATAAAGGATGATGTAAATGATATTATATATGATATTATACTGGAACTATATTATACCTTTATATAATTATGATTTCATTCCATTAAATATGAAATAGAAATGAAAGTAGCGTTTAGGCGTACGTACGGCTTACCGTCTCCATGAACGGTGCATTTCATTTCTTACCTCTAAATGTTACGTAATATTATGAATTAATGTATATACTGGATATATATGATATATATGACATCTAAATCATGAATATAATTCTGGAGATAATGTATATTCTACCACATAAACAACTTGTAATTATAAGAAGTTTATTGTTGACTCAAGTACCAAAGATCGACAAAACGACCGTTATTAACTTAAATAATTACATAATGTTCATAACATGGTAATAAGTGATATAAATGGAATAATGAACATAAAAAGGTTCTTAAGTAAATAGAAATTAACTCTAGTTTAATATTTAGGAGGTTAAAGAACGGTCGAGTCAGGACAAGACGCAAGGTAAGGGAACTTCTTAACCCAATTTACATTCTTTGGGTTAATCTCCTACTTTCAAATTATGGCATGATATTATTATGTATTATTTTGTATTTTTAATTTCTTTATGTGTACCTATAGTGAATACCCATAATAGATCTATTTAATTTTAAAAATGATCTTTTTAAGGACTTCGTCTCAATCTCCTTTCATTGAGGCATATCTGGTTTTATACACAACTTTCCTTTATACGGTGTATAATCCCCTTTGACTTTTACATTTATTCAAAAAGAATCTTTTTTATACAAATCATTTTACTAAACGACAAAAAGAAATGTTTTTTTGTTGTACATATGTGGCGACAACGAATTCTCCACCGTTATTACACCATTGAAGCTTCCCATACATGCTTATAAGGATATTTTCAAAATAAAAGTTTTCTTTTATAATTATGTGTCTTTTAAATGATTTCTAAAAAAACAGAGAACTATTTCTCTCAAAAATATGAAAATCCAGTGAAAATGTATATGTATTTAATGCAAGCTTAAAAATGTTTTCAAAAAAAACACGACTCTCAAGTGTGGTAGACAAGAAGGGATTGGGTGTGGACCCATCATGGCCTGTAATTAGTAGAGTAGTCTCAGAATTAGTTATTTTATTTTCAAAAGCTTGCATAATGTTTTCAGAAAAACAGTGGAGTATATTTTAGCAATTTTAAACGTAAGTATATTCTAAAAAAATTGCATCGGTAGGTCTCATGAGACAACTAGACGTGGAATTGGCCGAGGCCCTTTCCCCATTTGATTTGTGATTTTGGTCGAGGCCTTACTCATTTTAGACGTCTTGGCCGAGGCCTTGACAAAATGTTTCAGAATGTATGGAATTATGCATTCCATCATTATAAAAGTGGTTATTTATATTGAATGTGATTATTCGACCAATATAATATCCATGTGAAGAAGTAAATGGAATTATCTCATTTTACTTTTGTCATATTATGTTGATGTTCATGTTTAAAAGGCTTTTGTTTTAGTTATACATTGCCTTAAATGTTTATGTTTATTTATGAAATCTTCCGCAATGTTGTTAGCCTTACTGAGCATCTGAGCTCACCCCTTTCAATGTTTTAATATTTTCCAGGATGTGAAGAAGTATTTTATAAATGACCTGCATGGATATTCAAAAGAGGATATGAGTGTGGACTATGAAGACTTTGTTATAAGTTTTTCACTTTATGATGTAATGTAACATTTATGAATGTATCTAGTGTTTCCAAGGCTACTAAAGTAATTGGTCTTTTGAGACTTGATCTTTTGTGATCATGCCAATGTTACGAAGTAATGCACCGAATCTGGGTAGCTGGGGTCGGGGCGTTAGAACACCAGCAGACCTCATGGTGGTCCTTTCGGCGAGCCTACTGCACACAACAGTAGGCCGATGGTGGAGCTTGATGCTCCAGGTGCATGGTGAGGCATCTCTACATTGGTCAGATTTTGAGAGCCTCTTCCGCTCAGAGTTTTTCCCAGCCACCCTCCATGCGGTGCACATTCAGGAGCTTCTTCCGCTGCGGTAGGGCAGCTTGACGGTTGCCCAGTACACTGCGAGATTTACCGATCTCCCACGCTACTCGACCGACATGGTACGGGACCCATTCTTCTGGGCTCGGACCTTTGAGTAGGGATTAGGACACAAGATCAGGGCATCACTGATCTCCCTCAGCATTCCGACTCAGACAAGAGTACCGAAGCGAGTCCTTTTGATCGAGATCTTTCTTGCTAAGTCTACACCAGTGCTGAGACTCACCGCAGGGCGGCACATAGTAGAGTCTTCTGCAGCAGGCAGTCGACGGATGACACAGGGGTCCAGGCTGACCAGACCCTAAGGCAGACAACCATAGGACATTGGCTCAGCAGTGCGGGGCACACTGCGCAGAGCCAGTCTTTCGAGAGGCAGGCAGTGTTACTTGTACGGCGGGCAGGGCCACATGGCTCGTGATTGCCCGACCCGCCATGTCGAGGAGCAACAGATGGTTGAGGGACCACCAAGGTAGAGGTAGAGGGTCGACCATGGGGTTCTGCAGGGAGGAAACAGATGAGGCAGGGGAGATGGCCGAGCAGCAGGTGGTGGGTGACGCTTTGAGGATCTACCACCACCACCAGGAGGTCCACCCCGACCACAGGGAGCTGGCGGGCAGAGATAGGCACAGCTCCAGGCAGCAGAGGCCTACGACCACGGCGCACCCGAGATGATTCGAGGTGCTATCTGTGTCTATTCCTCCATTGCTGCAGTACTTATAAGCATAGGAGCGAGTCACTCATTCATAGCTGTTGCCCTTGTTCGGAGCTCAGAGATTCCAACAGAGCCGTTGGCTCGATCCTTACGGCTAGAGACTCCTATAGGAACAGACGTGACGATTACTCACTGGTGCCGGCAGTGTGAGCATACTCAAGGAGGTGAGATCTTCGGCTGGGATCTTCTTGTAGTGGCGTCGAGGCCTTACGACGTCATCTTGGGCATGGATTGGTTATCTACGGTCCATTCACATATTGACTGTTTTAGGTGCAAGGTGCGATGTGTACGCACCGAGGGAACAGGTTCACCTTCACCGGCGATAAAGGATCCTTTGCATCATAGGATGGACTTCCGCGGAGGAGAGGACAACCCATCACTCATCAATTGGCTAGCCTCATCCTAGGAGCAGTTGACGTGTGGAGTCCTGGTTTTCCTTCAGTGGTGGATCAGTTTGCAGGCGTTTTCCTCGACGACATTCCAGGGCTACCTCCTCGTAGAGAGGTAGACTTTTATATTGACCTGTACCCTGGGACAGCCCCGATATCGACTCCAGAATATCGTATGGCCCCCGCCGAGCTTTGAGAGCTACGGGTACAGTTGGAGGACTTGCAGGGAAAGGGGTTCATCCGACCCAGTGTTTCACCCTAGGCTTCCCCGATTTTGTTCGCCAAGAAGGCGGACGGGATCTTTCGACTGTGTGTCGACTATATTCGCCTGAACCAGGTGATAGTGAGGAACAAGTATCCGCTACCGAGGATTCATGACCTCTTCGATCAGTTCAAGGGAGCACGATGGTCCTCGAAGATAGACCTCAGGTCAGGATATCATCATCTCAGAGTTCGAGACGAGGACGTGTAGAAGATGGCCTTCAGATGTCAGTATGGTCACTATGAGTTCTTGGCTATTCCTTTCGGTGTAACCAATGCTCCAGTAGTGTTCATGGCCCTCATGAACAGGATCTTTTAGCCATACCTCGATCGATTTTTCATGGTCTTCATCGATGACATTCTGATTTACTCAACGACTGAGGAGGAGCATGCCTACCACTTACGAGTTGTAATAGTCACACTACGAGAGCACCAATAGTATGGTAAGCTCTCAAAGTTTCAGTTCATGATACGTGAGGTCCACTTCTTGGGACACGTCATCTCTGAGGTGGGAGTTGCAGTGGATCCTGCGAAGATCGAGGCAGTGTTATATTGGGAGCCACCCAGGAGCGTGATAGAGGTGCAGAGTTTCTTGGGAGTAGCTGCATACTACCGGAGATTTGTGCCAGCCTTCTCCAGAGTTGAGGCACTACTCTCAGCTTTGAAGAAGAAGTGGAAACCCTTCGTGTGGTCAGACAGATGTCAGTAGAGCTTCCAGGAGCTCAGACAGAGATTGACCAGAGCACCTATCTTGAGGTGGCCTGAGGAGGGAGTAGGGTACGTAGTCTACTGCGATACATCAGGGACCAGACTCGGTTTTTCCCTAATGTAGGAGTGAGCAGTGATCACCTATGGATCACGTCTATTGAGGACGCATGAGCAGAACTACGCTACCCATGACCTGGAGTTAACAGGAGTGGTCTTCGCTCTGAATACATGGCGACACTATCTGATGGGCGAGCACTTTACAGTCTTTTCTGACAATCAGAGTCTCAAGTACATCTTCTCTCAAAAGGATCTGAACCTGAGACAGTGGCGATGGATTGAGTTCCTCCAGGACTATGACTTTGAGATAGCCTATACTCCTGGGAAGGGGAAAGTAGTAGCCGATGCCCTCAGCAGGAGGACGGGTATCCAGCTACTTGAGGAGGTGACAATGCAGCTAGCCTCTTTGCAAATATCCTTCGTGGATAGAGATGGGGAAGCCTTCCTTCAGTCTCTCACAGTCACTCCTCCACTACTACAACATGTCAGAGAGGCACAACGTGGGGACGCTGACTGTGAGGCTTGGCATGCACATATATCCTCAGGACATGCACCTGATGGATTCTACTTTGGAGTAGAGCACGACATCCTTTTCAGAGGATGTACCTTGGTACCAGCCGCTTTACGGGAGGAGGTGCTGAGAGAGTTTCACACTTTTCCATTGGTGGTACATCCTGAAGTTGCGAAGATGTACTAGGACCTTAGACGACAACACTGGTGGTCGGTCATGAAGAAGGATGTGGCAGATTTTGTTTCTCGATGCCTCACCTGCCAGCAAGTGAAGGCAAAGCATCAGGTACCAATAGGCTTGGTACAACCCTTAGAGGTTCCGGAGTGGCTGTGGGATGGAATATCTATTGACGTCGTGACTGGACTTCCACGTACATCCAGAGGTCACGACTCTATCTGGGTGATTGTCGACTGACTCACCATGTCGTCTCAATTCTTACCAATCAGAGAGCAGGGATCAGTAGAGAGCTTGGGACGAATTTATGTTCAGGAGATTGTGCAGCTTCACGGTGTGCCATCATCTATCGTCTCCAATCGAGATTCTCGCTTAACTTCCCGGATTTGGAAGGGGTTTCAGGAGGCGTTAGGGACACAACTACGTCTTAGCACAAACTTTCACCCTCAGACGGATGGTCAGACGGAGAGGACCATTCAGACTCTCGAGGACATGCATCGAGAATGTGTCTTCGACTTTGTTTGTATCTTGTAGGACCACCTACCCTTGGTGGAGTTTGCGTACAAAAACAAATACCACTCCGCCATCAGGATAGAACCGTACGAGGCGTTGCATGGACGACCTTGTAGATCTCCTTTGTGCTGGACAAACCCTTGGGAGTCAGCACGTGTGGGGCCAGAGATGGTCCGGGACACGACAGAGAATGTCCAGGTCATCCAGGAGTAGATGAGGACATCTCAGAGCTGGCAGAAGTCATATGCTGACAGGAGGCGGAGGCCACTAGAGTTCGAGGATGGCGACCACGTATTCTTTCTTGTCTCACCTCGACGTGGATTACAGAGATTTGGCTGAGGCAGCAAATTTTCTCCGTGCTTCATCGGACCCTTCCATGTCCTTAGTAGGATTGGAGAGGTGTCTTATCGCCTGGCTCTACCACCTCAGTTGCACTGGGTGCACGATGTTTTCCACGTATCTCATCTGAGGAGATACGTGCACGACCTGACGCACATCATTGACCATGGGGAGCTTGAAGTTGATGTTGGGGTGACTTTTACGGAGGTCCCGATGGAGATCGAAAATTGAAAGGAGTGGGTCCTACGTGGACACTCGATTCCTCTAATGCGAATCATATGGCAGCACGAGAACCTCCAGGAGAGCACTTGGGAGCGGGAGGCTCAGATGCATGCTCTGTACCCTCATTTTCTTCTCTAGTTTTAATGTATCTTTACGGGGACGTAAAGCCCTAGGGTGGGAGTAATGTAAAGACCTGTAAAAATCAAGGGGAATTTTTTCTTAATTTTCTTTGGAATTTTACAAAAATGCGGTTTCTAACGGCACCTGATTCTAAGGCCCGGTGTGCCCAGAATCAATTTCCGATGTTTGGCTCAGGTACGTTCAGTGAAAGAACGTGAAGGAATTTCTATCTTTTGAACCGATGCTCGGAATCAAATTCTGAGGGAATCGATGGAACCGCAGGGCCGGTAATTGCTTAGGAACTCCTATTCCGGATTTGCGTTTACACGAGTGTTGATGATAAATATTGTGGAAGTTTATTTTATAATTACTCTACAATTTTTATTATTTCTACTCTAAGTGTTATTCTTGATATAAGTTGGCTAACCACCCAACCTCCCTTGGGAGGTTATGAGGGTGGTGGGGCCCACACGAACCCCACCCCTTCATATACTCTAACCCCCCCTCAACTCCCACTTTTATTTTGTTAACCTAAATTAATACTTATGACTTAAATGTAATATGTTTAATGAGTTGAGTTGTGTGTAGTTAAATTGAATTTCAAACTCTTAAAATTAAAATGGTTAGGTTGTGTTAATAAAATAAGGCTTCGTCTTATTTTAATTTTTGTTTGAGTTTTGCAACCTTGAGAGGATTGGGAAGCTTGAGTCTTCTTCTTCTTCGACCTCAACGAAGAACGTGAAGAACACCTCCGCCGAAGAACGTGACGTCTCTTTCCGCAATGGTTCTTCCGCGACGCTGTATCCGCGACACGACGTTCTTCTTCCACGTCGTCTCTTCCGCGACGGTTTTACGCGATGAAATCTCAGTCAATGACTTCGATTCCTCGCTATGCGACGTTCTTTTTCCGCGACACCCGACCTCCGTGACGCTCGTCTTCCACGGCTCGTTGACAAACTCTGTTCTTGAAACCGAGGTAGGGATTTATTTTTGAGATGGTGTTTTCGTCCAACATGTTGATCTTTGTGGATTTAAACCTTTTGTTATCAAATAACATGAGGGGGTCGGACCGCACAAACATGGCCGACCATCCTCCTTAATCTTCGTGTTTATTCCTTGTGGATTTGTTCAGAAAGGCGTGGTGTCGTCGCACCACACGGATTCATGCGGAAGGAAATGTGCGGCGTCGTCGGGCCGCGACTTGGAACGAAGTCTAAGAATGTGATTCCATCGCGCCTTGTCGAAGAAAATCGAAGCCACCGCGGCTGGAGTGGGGCCGCGGCGGAGGGACGCGGTGCCGTCGCACTACGCCGGACGATAAGGGCCGCAGCGGAGCAAGGAGACCGGTGGCCGGACTGGGCCGCCGGCGTCGGAGCTGGAAGGGGACTGGCCACCACTGGTCCCGTTGTGGAGGAACTGGCTGGCGAGGTCAGGCCGGCTAGAAAAGGGAGGAGCTGAGGGAATTAAATTCCCCGTCCGGCTTCGAACGGACCCCCATTAATGGGGGGCCGCGGTTACACAGGCGGGTAGGCACCCCCCCCCCCCCCCTTTGCCGAAACGGCTGTGCCAAAGGCCGAGCCAGACAGCACGCTGGGTGTGCTGTCCCCAGCCAGACTGGCGCCTGGCCTGTCCGCCTGGCCGGACCGCGCCGGGCCAAGCCGATCCGGACCGGGTCGACCAGGTTCGGGCCGACCCAGTGGGTCTCGGGCCGGGTCAGTCCAGGCCCGAAACCCCCATTTTCGGACCGATTGGATTCAAATGACCATAACTCAGGCTATGGACCTTCGATCGACGCACCGTCAGCGGCGACATGATCCTTGGAATGAGGAAGTCTTGTCGAGATATCGCACGCAGGGTTTCGGAATACTTTGAGTTCGGCCGGGTTGGTTCGTACACGAAACCAACCGGGCCCTGGGAGCGGAAACACTCATATGTTGAGCTACAGATGTCCGATTGACTTGCCGTCAACTTTGTTGAGTTCCACTTAGTGAGACAGATCTTTTGGCATACTCCACCCGAGGTTTGGACGCATGTGGAGTATGGTCAGGTTGGTTTTGCCTTAAAAACCAATTGGGCCCCTCGGACGATAATTCCAATAACTCTCAGACCATGCGTCTGATTGACGCACCGTCTATGACGTTGAGTTCCTGTTGATGATACAGAACATTTGGATACATCAACTCAGGACTATGTGTCAGTTGATGTTTCAGCCTCTCGGCTCGTGGAGAAGACCCTCCCGAACGAACTTGTTGTGTGTGGGAACCCTAGTGCTGGCTGCGACTGCTACTGTGACTGTGACAACGACTGTGCAGAGATCCCCAGTGGATTCGACGATGACGAATACAACACTCAGTGATCCTGTGTGGATCAGTGCTACTGATTCTATGTGGGTCCGATCCTGTGTGGGTCAGCGCTCAACAGTTCTGTGTGAGCCAGCGCCTACAGATCCTGTGTGGGTCCGATCCTGTGTGGGTCTTTGTGGGGGTTAGTACCTATCGATCCTTTGTGAGTCTGACGACTTAGATGGATCAGTGATCATCTCTTTCGTCTATCGAAGAAGTATACCTGTGTGAGCTGAATCCTGTTTGCTTTCCTGTGTCGATTGTGTTGTGCTATCCTGTGTGGATTACGTTTTGATTTTCTGTGTGGAATACGTATACTTTCCTATGTGGACTGAGTTGTACATGGGCTCGGAGTTTGGATCGTATTGGAATTGATGAATTAGGTATATGTATGGGCATATACCAAAGCAGTGTCGGTTGTTACTTCGTGATGGTATCTATCCTTTGTGGATTTTGGGATACCTTCAGGGGTCTCTAGGTTCCTAATGTGTAGCTTATACTCACCCCTGCACGGGCTATGCCTGCACTACGTTGTTTTGGTTGCAGAGGATGGACAACGTTGATCGTGGTTGAGGCTAGCAAAGCAGGACGGTAACTGGAGGTGGACAACTGTGCAGGACGTACTCGGAGTAGACGGCGGGACCCGAGGAGTAGTGGAGCTATATGTACCCACCCTTTAGGTGGGATTTCTAGTGGACATCTCGGTGTAGCGGATTTACTTTACAGTTGCTTTTTTTCCCTTTCGAGTTGTACTTTACAGTTGGGCATGTATTTCCTGCCCCTTTTACATTCTGTACTTACGGTTGTACTCAGTTTTTACTTACTGTTCACTTCTTCTGCTTGTACTCTGTGGAGCTTGTTTACTTACAAATGCAATGCCTTCCCTTTTTACCGGTATTTACGCCTTTGTTCTAGTTGCCAGCCCCTGGCCTATGGAAGGCGGGCTTGGGGTAGTCACGGCACGGGCCTCGAGGACGGGTCGTGACACTATCTCCCTTCATCAAATCAAATACATCATCAATTAATGGAAGTAGAAAATTCTTCTTCTCTAAAACCATGTTTAGGATATAATAATTGATAAAACATCAAAAAATTCCATCCATATTCTTTATGAAGAGTATCAAAACCCCATACAGGGAAACCCATAGATTAATAAAACATCACATTAGAATATCATCGATATAAATCCACAACACCAAAAACATTTATGATATTATTATATATGAATAAAACAATATCATAGAGTTTATCAATTTCAACTCAATACCAAAATTAATATCATGTTAAGGTGTGAATAGTACAACCACTTCCTGAATATCATCTATGTACACATACACAATCCTTAAAAACACTAATAATTTACCAACCTCAACATCGAATCATCCATTATTAATAAAGACTCAATACATCTTTGATCAATCTATTGGGTCAACATAGTAATGAAAATGTCTTTCTCTCTATGAGTTTCAAACAATACAACTCTTCTAATGAATAAATCAATGAAGACCCACACTAAGTATTACCAATTCATGTGAAAATTGAACAATATATATATATATATGTCCAACATTTGAAATATTTTTAAATTTAATGTTTTCTTAACACCATATCATAATATCTACATAAATCCAATAAAATTATTGATCCTAATATTTGTGTATTGATCCACATGGGAACTAGAAGTCCTCAACCTCATGTACATGATCCTAGTTTATGGGGGAGTAATAAAAGGTTTTATATCTAGTAAAATGACAAGAAAATAATATACGTAGAAAATGGAAAATTTAAAATTCATATTATTCGTCACTCATATATATGGTGGTACTATAGTAGGTATAGTAGCTACACGGTTACTATAGAAGTATTATTCACCAAAGGGCCCCTGGGAAAAAATCGTATTTGAGGCCTCGTACTCAGACCACTTGGTGTTGGGCCTTCAGACTATGTAATGGGTCTCCCTCTATCCAGTTTGAAAGAGGCCCTTTCTTTAAATAATTAATGAGGCTTCAGCACTAACCATTCAAAAAATATACTTTTGGCCCTGATTTCAAAAACTTCTATATATGATATTTTTATTATATACATCTAGATGATGAGAATCCGGAGGATATCATACAACCTATCTATCTCCTCTCTACTCATCAAAACCAATTGTTCCCTACTATTTCTATTACCTCATTATATATGGATTTAATGACTATATATATAACAGGATGCCAACTGTATGGGGACAGTATGGGATTGTTAAAAAATAAATCTTTTGATTGACACTACCACCGCCTAAAATTAATTTTTTTATAATAGAAGTAGTTTGAGAATATATAGCTCTCATGAAATGAAATGAAATGATCCATTTCCATATCTTGTCAATTTGGAATTTCAACTGACTAAAAAATGGAGAACCAAAACCTATATCTCTCCTCCATAGGTTGTCATAATGAATTATTTCTCATAATTCATATGTTTTAAATAGTATCCTCTCAAAAACCTCTTCGTTCACTATCACCTTATAAATCATTATTTACATGAATAGTGTTTCCCAACACGGTTTCACCAAACACAATGCCTTTAAATTCTTCACATTAGCATGTTCATCATGAAAGAGTTCAAAAACCTAATTTCATAGGTTTATGAAATAAATAAAAACATTCCAAATAGTATAAACCCCCATTGATGTGAATGAATCTCACATAATACCACTTCTATCAAATTCATTATTTGGAACTCAACCAGAAACTAATCGTGGAATTTCTCTTATAAATCTACTGACTTCCCAAGCCCACCAAAGAATAAACCACACTAGTGTTGAGTTGATACACTCACAATATTTATTTCCAATGAGAAACCAACAATCAATATAATCACAGATCAAACTAATTGAAATCTCTACCTCATCCAAAAATTTCTCAGCCTCCCTATCTGTCATAGTTCCCCCATACATCTGTTTTCACAAATATTGGGACCCATATAGAATCTTCCATTAACTATTATCTTCATCAACATCAACTATCTAGTTATATTATGTTATGTTTTTTGAACATCATCAGAATGTCCCTAATTATAACGTCAATTGAAATCTATTCCTAAATAATATAAAACATTATGGACTTTGAAACCCAATATATGTAATATTAAAATTAATTAATTAATTTTCATCATAATTCTCATTATAAGTTTAATTTTTTCAAAAGCGTAAAGTATCATGATGTGGGGTTCTTACATTGGTCATTATAATGAATACATATTCACATCACCTCATACATTCACCATAATTCAGTCTCTTTTAATGGATCTTATAGGGGTATAATCGAAGATATACATATTGGAATCCCTATCGTAAACCAAAAACAATGTTAAACTAATAATGTTTCCCAGCCAACCCATTCAATCCTTGCAGGTTCTTTCCCCATGAAACATTCTAACTCTCATCCATAGAATTGATACAACATTATCACGACCCACCCCTATAGGTACCCATCCTAGTATGTTAGTAAAAATGAGAGTTACCCCCGAATCCCACCTCAAACATGTTATTGTTTGGGGACTAGCACATAGTGTATAAAACATGAACTTATATGATGCATTACCTTGGAATTTCTCAGGAAATAATAAGAATCTGCTAATAAAATATATAACAATTTATTAACCAATCCTAGTACTGGTAATTTAAAACATGGAAAGAATATAATGAGAAGTACTAGTGGAAAATCATATGTTAGTGAACCATAACACCAACAACCATCGAACAACATCTATAAGCTATAAAGTCCCAACTCATTCACAAAATAACATTTATAAACATATATATATATATACATATATATATTTTTATGTATATACGTATATATGTATATGCTTGTGTGTTTGTTTTAACATATAAGTATACTCAGTCAGATCCTCTTAGAAACCTCTCGTAAAAATCTTAAAGGTGAATACAAAATCAGTTTTCAGTAATTTGTGAAATCAGCTTATTACCAAAATTTTAAAAATTTCATTCAATCATCACCATGTATCAATCACAAGGAAACTCGTAGAAATAGGTAAAAAAATTTAATATATTGAAAAAGGTAATCTTCTTCTACTTTTCCCCTAATCGAGTCCCCTCAAAATCCAACATTTTATGTCCAAAATCGTACATCCCATATATATGTAATAAATCACTTCTATGATAAAAAATAAAAAAAAATCCATATAATTGCTTCCACCACTATTTCACTTCCCCATAATGGAAAATTAAAATTAATCACTGTTAAATCTGACGTAAATATAAACAATACCTTTATCAATTATAGGATATACAGAAATAAAAATATAGAAATTTTAATCTATTAATATATAGATAAATTTATATTCTATAACCTTATTTTTCCCAAAACTATATATGCATGTATATCACAATCTTGAGTCACTAAAAATTTTCAGATTACACATTCTTTATCCTTAAGTAACTATTTCTCATATATTCTTACAAACCATACAATATATAGAAGATAGACTATTGTAGGGGCACAAAAACCATCTATATCTTATATTATCTAAATTTTGGTAAGAATCACTGAACCCAAGGTCAAATATGGGCACCAATAACCCCATATAACTCGGGTGATTGAGTTTCAGGACTATCATAACATAAAGAATATATCTTTCCACCAGTCTATGGGAAAATAATTAATCCAAAACTTGAACTATAGTTATCATACAATATGTAGACCCATTTACCAATAATATGAACTTGGAATATAATACAATTTAATACTCACCATCATCATAGTTCGTTACTATTGTTAATATTTATTAATATTCAATTCTGAATCATTTTATAACATCACATTATGAATTTTTGTTTACAACTAAATATTTTCATTTAAATCCATGATTCATTAATTTAATATTATATTTTTATCTATCATAAATGTCATCAACTTAGTTTATTAATTAATTAGTTATTTTTGTATAATTAATGGTAAAAATAAAATATTAAACATTTTAAACTATTCATACCATCCCACAATCAATCACGTCAAGACACCTCCTACAAATATTTCATCACAGCTTGAACCTATACAAATAATTCAATCATACCATGTTTTCATTTAAAAAATAAGTATATAGAAAATATTCTTGTTCATATATGGTGAAATATTATAATTCAGTAAATAATAAATGATAATATGAAATAGATTTCACTTCAACCAATGCATGAATTATTATGAAAAACATTTTCCAAATGTGGCCATACATTAAAATTAATCATTTAAATAATCATCATTCAATACCAACATAATTAGTAAATTATTTGGGAGATGTTTTCAGTGACTAATGATATGTTGTGTAACATAAACTACAATAGTAAAAATCATCCATATATTAGGTTCAAATAAACTCATAATCATAATAATTATTTCCAAGAATGAATGATTACTCAAATAAAATACTAATTAATTAAAATCATTTCCTTATTATATTTATATTTTTTAATTTGTTTTAGGAATGTATAATATTAAATTGGAAATTGGTAATCATAGAAATATTCAACCAATATATTTGTTAAGGTAATAATTTAATAATATTCATGGACTCTACCACTTCTAATCATTTTACCCTTTAACTTTAAACATTTCAAATTATAATCTTATAGGGAAAATTCCAAAATTGTATACATTTAAAAAATAATTTATTTAGTTCCACATCAATACATAAAATAAGGGTGTATTTAGTAAACCCTTATCCGCGTATGAAGCTTCCATGATCACAATTCTATTAAAAATGAGGAATAATAAAGACAAACCAAAACCATAAAAAAGATAGAAAAATAATAAAATGACATCCCATTAAGAATCCTAAATCAATAATAAATAATTATCCCCTTCATGTTAGATGAATAGATACTTACGTAGACTATAAATATTGAATTTAATAAGGACAATGAAATAGAAAATGGTAGATAGAGTTACCTTGTATCATGGACCCTCGTAGAATAATGAAAATACCCAAGTTTCAATCACATATGACTAGATTCATCCAAAGTACACTTATAAACAACAAGGATTCATGTGGAGAATTAATTTTAAGAATTAATTTTATAGGTACCCTTAATATATATAGATTCCTTGAAAAAACTAAACCATTGAAATATAGGGACTCACTACACCATGAGTAGCCTAGTTCTGAGATCCTAACATGGTCTACCCATATGGATCACCATTTATTCTAATGATCAATGATAATTTCTGTGATGAAATAATGAAGTTTTATAAAATATTGTGTTACACCACTACATTTGAAACATCGTAACAATTTATGACATATTTCTTTTTAAATAAATTTGATCTCTTTGATGACTTATGATACACAAAAACAGATGTCCAATTGAACCATATATTAGTTAACAATTATAACATAGACATTAAATTTGAGGGTATGGATATGACTAACTAATTTATGAAAATTATATGGTTTAAACATATATTAAATTAACTAATTGGGTATCAAATGATTTTAATTAAAAAACAAATTATTTTAATGTAAAAGAAATATTTTTTAGGAAAACTATTCCGATGTTGAAATTTTTTTATTAATAAATCAAATAAATTACTTTTTTTGTTTGATTTTAATGAAATTTATTTATTATATATTCAATTAATATTTTATCATTCTTCTAATATTTTAAATAGAAATGGATTAAGTGTAAATATAGTTTTATGAATTAAATTAATATTTTAATAAAAAATGTGTTTGTCACTTTTCTGAGCACTTGTTTTATAAATTAATCTTTTAAAATTATTGAAATTGTATTTGTAAAAATGAAATTTATTTTTATATAATAATTAAGAATAGTCTATCATTTATTAATGGAGAATTTTATAAAAAGATTATGTTTTTAATTATTAGTGAAAAATGAGGTTTTTTGTTAAAAATGGCCTTTTTGTTTAAAACATTTTCAATGTATAGTTTTTTTAAATGGTTTTATAAAACAAAATAGTTCAATGATATTATTATTAATATAATTTATTTGAATTGAACAATTATTATGTTGAATTTTTATATAAAAACTTTTTATTCCTATGAAAACTGTTTATTTGGATGTCTGATTTTCGTAACATTTACGTGGTTAATTATAAATTATATTCATCATATTTTGTGAATAGAATTTGATAAAATTTATTCTATATTTAATGAAAAATTAATAATAGGAAATATGGTAAACATTATTTTTTGTCAGATTGAATGTTTAAAAGAGAAAAAATAGTGTACCACGGTTAAAGTTACAATAGGTTTATCAATGTTTAATATATAATGATAAGTGTTAAAACAACCGAATAGCATAATAAGAACTCATTTTATGGTTTTATTTTGAACATAAAATTACAAATTTATTATATGATCTATTTTGGAGAAATGTTTCCGTGAAATTGACCTGAAATTATTTCAAAATACTGAAAAAAAAGTGTGCCATTTGCCTCAATTAGAAAACAGTTCATTTTCACACACATAATAATTACTAAAAAGACACTTTACTCAACCAAATATTACTAAATTATACCCCCAATATACATATACAAATTATATAACTATTTTACTTCCAAAATGACCAACCCTATAGTCCAAAATAAGTGATCTAAAGGTGGGTTTTCTAAGGGAAGCTAATTGTGTTCAAAAAATCATTCTTATTTTACTTTTTATTTTACAAATTACAATTATGTATTAATAAATAATATATAATAAAAAACTTTTTAACATATATTGAGAGTTTAATATGTTTATTAAATAATATATATCAATGTCCTCTTCCATCAAATGGGAAATAAAATGGTCGATCAGGTGTGATGCAGACTACCATCTCACAAAGCTTTGGAATCTGTTTTACATCAATTCCTCTCAACGCTAGAGGTAATTATGGATTTAATATTTATATATGATATTTATTAAATATTTATAATTATACATTTATCATATCACATCTACCATTTCACATTAAAATCCATTTGAAATGGGTAATGTATCTCATTTTTGCATTTGAACTACCACCTACATGAAGTGACATGATTCATTTTTTCATTTCCATTTTACGTGGATGGTAATTTTGATGGTTTTAATTAAGAAATTTTATCTATATGATTTAATAATTACTCGTTAATTTTTAATAATTAATTATATGATTTTTTTCTATCCCTGAAAATGTGAAAATATAATTCTAGTGTATGTAAGACCTACCATTTCTATAATTTTTGTAATTGATTTTTCTATCAATAAAAATTATGAATTACAGTAAATATATATATAATAAATATATATAATATTAATATCATGATTAAAATTATTTATATTATTTATCTATTATCAAAGAATAAGAACCATATCTATCGAACCAAAATATACAACACAAAAAAGAGTTATCACACCGTATAGTGATTATTATAATGAATTATTTGTAAATGGGAAATAAATGGACAAAGTAAATCTTATATATATATATATGAGTATGGAAATGGAATAAATAAATAATATACCAATATTCATTATACATACTTTTCTAACAGGTTTAAGGAATCTGAAATTAAGGTATGGGTATATAATATCAAAATCTCTTACATAAGACACAAGTTATTTTAGGACCCTAATATCATTTATGAGTTTCATAAGAATAAATTTTGAATTTTTTATATCATGTATCAATTTATATTAATTTTATTTAATGTTTTCTTAAATATTATTCTCTGATGTCATTTACGATTCAAATGTTATCAATGTACTAAGGTTATTATGTTACAATTCATTGTTGATTAAGACTTTTTTATTAATATATTTGTAATAATAAAATGATATAATAATTACCTATATAAACTAATTTGTTTTATTCTAAAATATTTTTTCAACATATTAAAAGTTTTCATTTCATTTATTGCTTCTTGTGTACCTATGATAGTGAAATAATATTTTATTAAAGAAAACCGACATTATTTCCCTTTTCAGTCAAAAATCCTTTTCCATCCATATCAAAATATTTGAATTTTCTAAAGAATGTTTTTATTAATATCCATTAGTTATTTAAAAAAATTAAGAATTGTTTTCAATTTAAATAATGTTTTAAATGGATTCTTCGTGATGATTCATAAATAGTGTACTGTTGGCGATTTTTGGAATATCTAAAAGAAATCATATTTTATTATATAAGACATGAAATAAATTTATAACTTTCATGATTTCTCAAGGATTTGAAGGATTTATTATATGTTTCCAAAGAAAAATTAAAATAAATTATTTTTCAAAAAAAAGTTATGAATTTTATTGATTTTAAATAACTAATTTCAATGTGGAAAAAATATTTTCATTAGGAATTATTTTTGGTGACCTTTGAAAATAATTTCCCAAATAAGATTAAATCCTTTGAATAATGATAATTCTCATTGTGGATATGATCCAATGATACCATACTAATTATTTCCCTATATGTTTTATGACTAAGATACCATGATATTTATGAAAACGAATTTTTATTTGTTATTCAATAATTGAGTGTTTATGAAATACATTTCTTTTTCATGGGTTATTATATGATAAATGTTTTATTATTTTTTAGAAAAGATATGTTTTATTTTCATTATGTGATTGTTGGGTCTGAAATAATATATCCCTACAATCCATCGGGTAATGATAGATATTTCGTAAGATATGTGGGATTGGAATTTATAGTTATATATATTCAATAAGGGAATCTATCTACTATGATATAATTATGGGTGATCTTTAACTACTCAGATGGTTTAGGGATTGAACTCGGTTTACCATGAGAGTACTGAAGAGAATAATTTACTACTATGGAATGTATTTTCTATGCTTATGAATTTTCCAAAAACAAATCATCTATTCCTCAGGTATAGTCTGATGGTCTATGTTCACCGAGTATTTTAGGATCCATGTTTTATAAAATTCCAATATTTATACCATTACTCATGATTATGTTCTATTATATATATGGTATAACAGTCAAAAAATATGATAATATTTTAATACCCATATGAGCATGTTTTCTTTATGAAATCATTTATATCACCATTATTTATATATAATAAGAGTTGGAGCTCTCCCTTTCTTATGTTTAAATAACCCAGGTTATGAAGAAATTGATTATTTTTTATATGTATAATAAGGGTGTTTGATATGAAAATTATATTGGTATATGACATAGTTCTATTATTAAATGTTTTTTTTGTATCTTGGATTCCAAAAACAATAGATATATAAAATTCTCGTGTGGATAGGTTTTTTATTCAATGAATATTATTTTATTAAGATGTAAAATTTGAATATAATATTAATGGGTTCTTATATTATGAATCAAATAAAGGTTTATAAATCCACTGAAAACATGGATGATAAATCTTTAGTAAGAACCCATTTGATAATTTTATGTGTAGGTGAACATACTATATTATGGTAAATAAATGAGTGATTTTTTCTTTGAAAATAATCCCATTTTGGATACAAAAAGTTGATGTCGATCTAAAAAATCATATATGGGTAATAACCATGAAAATAGTAGATTTAGTATATATTTTCAAAGTAACATCACTGACACGTGATCCAAAAAAACATGTGCCATTAGTCGGGTCACCACAAGAACTCAAGCACACATCCTCATATGTAGAGGTTGATGACCAACAATGAGGGTCTAAAAGATACATGGGGATATTATACCCTAATTACAAGATTAATCCACCAAAAAAATAAATATAATTGTTGAAAGAACATATAATAACCATTGAACATGCATAAATAACCATTTCCTAAAACTGGTTACAAACCAAAACCAATAGTAAATATGTCCTATTATGTTACAATACCTAATGAAAAAACCCAAAATATTGGGAATAGTTGAATCCCACAATGGTACATAGTCTATGTCATTAACTTCATCCATGCATGTTACATGCCCAAATTAACTACCTAACATTGGTCCCCCTCCCTAGTCTTCTCCTACAAGAACGAAATATTATCGGGTACTCAATGGTGGCTTGAGAAAGTTGTGATTAAAACCAAGTAGGTCACCACCAATGGTATATAGGAAATATAATGTCTAATAGATATTCCATTAATGTGTGAAATTAATAATAAGAAAATAAAATACAATACATGGTCAACTAGTTTTCAGTAATTAATTAACTATTACTAACCATAGTTCCAAATTCATTATGTGAAACTTCTTTATCACTTAGTTCATCATCATCATATAATAATGGGTAAGGAATTCACATCATTCACACAAGGATAATAGAATTCATCATCCTGTATATGGGAATAAGTCTATTACCAATATCAGTAGGGAAAGAACACCACAACATCACAATATCCCAACCTTGAAGCCTTAATCTGGGTAGAATGCAACAGTTAGGGGAATAGATTTTCCTCCCCTTCCCAACCCGTGCATTGTGGGTGGAGTCACAACACCATTCCAACCTGACCTGTGGGGGTAGCCTTAGTCTTATAGACCCCACCTTAAGAAATGTGCACAATCATATTCATCCATTATCCAAACATAAACCATATCACAACCAAACAAAATTAATACATGAAACAATCATAATCCCTAAAAATCAATACGTTAATTAATATTATTCCATAACCATTTAACAGAATTACCATTTACATTACTTATCCCATTTTTTTCAATTCCAATTCTCATGCCTATCATTCGAGTCTCGCCACTCTCGAATTTAGCTGGGGACGAGTGGCGCGCAGGTGGTGAATGGGGCCCAGAATAAGTGTGGCGTGGCAATCACCAATACCTCGTTACCCACAACACATTTGAACTCGTTTGAGGAAGATGGAGTGCGCTCGGGAGCTAGGGTTTGGGAAGCGATGGCCGCCGTAGGCGAAGATGGATTCCGAGCAGGGTCCTCCTCCATCGGTGGAGGATGGATCTCTTCCTGATGAGAAACGCTCTGTGCCTCATTTGAAACCTCATATCTTGAATTTGTTCCCTGAAATCTCTCTCTCACCCAAGGTCTCGGAGCTTCATGGAGGGTTTCCGCAGCTCTCGGTCATGGCCCGCGAGTTCAATGATGCATCGTCTCTTCTCAATCTGAATCTGGTTGCGCGATTTAGGCAACGGCGTCCGCCGGTGGACTGCTTTGATCGTTTTATCTCTGGTTCGTGGAATCGCCCGGAGCGTCCCACAGTGGGCCTTCTGGATCCAAGGCATATAATGATCTGTTTCAAGTCGGAGGAGGACTTCGTCATGTCCTGGTCTTCGGCACCGCGCACCTGTGATGGATGCAGATTCCTTCTTTTCCGATGGTCGTATGATCACTATTTGAAGCGCGACGCGTCGACTATGGCGATTTGGGTAAGATTTCCAGAATTACCTCTTCCTTTTCAAAATCCCGCTATCATCCGTATTCTTGGAAACCTAGTAGGTCGTTTCTTCTGTTCGGACAACAGGACTAGGGCTGTAAGCCACCCGATCTCTCCAAGAGTCTGTGTTGAAGTTGACCTTTTGAAGCCACCAGTTGAGTTTGTCTACATTGGGGCATGTGAGGAGTTTAGGTGTAAACAACCTGTTGTCTTTGAATCATGGTTTAATTACTTCTCTCGGTGTCTTAAGCTTGGTCATTTGAGGGAGGTTTGTAGAGGCAGGAAGGTGATGCCGCCCCTGGCAGTGGTTCCTGAGAATGCAGGAGATCCTCAATCTCAGCATAGGGTGCAGAACTTGGGTGATGGCTGGACAGATTTTGGGCATACAATCTCACAACCTTTGGAGGGTAGCAAAGGGAAGTATTTGCAGGGGCATTCGAACCCGAAAGTTAGTGATGTCTTCGGAAGGCTTAGGAAGGATCTGGGAATAGTATCTGCAGGAGGTCGGACCAGTGATATGAGGCAGGTCGGCCAAGCTGCTGGCGTGAGCAGTGGTCCAGAGCAGTCTGTCGTGGGAGGGGAGCAGGCTGGGAATGGACTTGTTGGGACTGCGGTGGATGAAGCTGTGGGAGGGGCGCAGGTTGGGAATAGACTCGTTGGGACTGCGGTGGCTGATGTTGCTGGTAAGAAGGAGCTGTTGAGACTTAATGATTCTGTGCAGGCCGAGGGTGCTGTGAAAGTTGAGGATGGTTGGGTGAGGGCCTCTCCGGGGCTCAAGCTCTCTAATGTTCAGTAGGTGGAGGGCTTTGAGATGGGCAACAGTTTCTCTAGTCTGCTGAGTGCTGACTTGGAGTTGGGTCAGGAGCAACCTGTTCTGCAGACTAGCATATTGGCAAATGGCAGTGACGAGATGGGTCAAAATGTGTGTTGTGTGCTTCTTGAAGGAAACAGGGGATAGTTGCAGGGGCAGGGAGCTGCTGGGGCTGTTAGTGAAGTCCTCACAAGGGAGGAAAGTGGGAATACGAAGGTCGGGCAGGTCACTCAGCTTGGTATGTCTGGGGTGTTGGGAGTTAATGGGACTATCGATCAACCACAAGGCCTAGCTGTTATTGATCCGAATAGTCAGGCGGAGCAGGAGCAAGGTCTAAGCAATGGACAACAGTTGGTGTGTTTTTCTGGGAACTGGGGGGATTTATCTGATAGTGAGAAGGAGAATGCTGGCCCAAGTCGGGCCTCGTTCAGTGATGTGGTTCAATTCGGGAAGAAGAACATGGATGGGTGTGCGAGTAGTGTGACCGCCCCACCAAAAAGAAGGCCGCGAAAGGATTACTCTAATATTCCGAGGCCGTTACCTACAAGATCCTCTCTGGGCAAGGGTAAAGGGATGAATGCTTCGGATGAATTTCTGCAGTTGGAGAAGTTAAATCTCAGACGCATATATGTGAAGCTGTTGAAGCAGTATGAAAGTTCGGAATGGGAGTCGGCAACTGAAGATGAGGCACTTGGTTATGGAGCTGATGATGGGTACGGTTTTTAAGATGTTTTCGTACGCTCTTGTTTTTTAATGTTTGCTTGCTGTACTTTTATTTTATTTTAATAAATGGTCAGAGACTTTGTCTCTGACTGAGCCTTTCTGGTATAGGATTGGGGATATCGGTGCACCACCTAGATGACCCATATAGGTACAATCATATTCGATTCATCCCATGGGGACCCTAAGAGTTTATATTCATCATATAGACACAACATTTACCCAATATCTCTAAAGGAATCAATATCACAACAAGAGATAACCAAGAATAAAACTGAACATGCAAAAATCTATAATATAACTATGGGGTATGACATATTGACCACCTACCAAAAATGGGTTGGCATTCACACCCTTAATCATAGCCTTATATCCCAATTAAAATACCCTTTGAATTCTCAACCATGATCTCTACCGAAAAGGTGTGTTTTGGATCTTTGGATGGAGATAAGAGAAAGTTGAAAAATACTAAATCCAAAAGAGAGGCAATAGAGGGATTAAACCTTTACTGTAGCATCAATCCACATCCATTACTACTCCAAATGTCTTTTATCGAAGGATATTAACTTATTGGAGGATTAGATCACTTGGGTTCATCCCTACTGTTGTAGATAATGAAATGGAGTAGAATCCCAAATTGGGCCATAAAAACATGATGTGGAAATTTTGTAAATTTTCCCAATTTACTAGGATGCATGGTTTACCCCCATAGTTTTACCAACTGTCCACAAACCATGAACCATCCACAATCAAAGAAAATTTTTATCACACGATTTAAAAAATCATACGTTGATGGTACATTAAATAATTGTACCAGGATGAACTGTTTGCATGGGAATGCCACACAGTTTACTTAATAGTATGCCATCTATGCGCCTTTCACATTCTGGATTGGTTGTAATTCCATTTGTGCCCCAAAAACCCGAAAACACCCCCCCGAGTCCCCTCATACACCCAGGAAACAATTCATCAACCTAAAAAATAGGTTAAAACCAAAATCTTAACAAATACATAACTCCAAAAATTTTCTGATCTAACAACCTCCGAACCATAACATGACTCATCCTTGACCCGGTCTTCCTTGTATTATTGATTTTCCACCTAAATGTTATTTTTCAACTATGCCTACATATAAAATTCTCTTTAATAGTGTTCTTTATAAACATTACCATGCTATGAAAAACTCTCCCCATGGAAAAAACCATGACCTGCAATACATTATCACTACGATCCACAATACAAAATGGACTATCCCCAGTGTTTCACCCTGGGCTTCTCCAATTTTGTTCGCCAAGAAGGCGGATGGGATCTTGCGACTGTGTGTCGACTATATTCGCCTGAATCAGGTGACAGTGAGGAACAAGTATCCGCTACCGAGGATTGATGACCTCTTCGATCAGTTCAAGGGAGCACGGTGGTGCTCGAAGAAAGACCTCAGGTCAGGATATCATCATCTCAGAGTTCGAGATGAGGACGTGTAGAAGATGGCCTTCAGATGTCAGTATGGTCACTATGAGTTCTTGGATATTCCTTTCGGCGTAACCAATGCTCCAGTAGTGTTCATGGCCCTCATGAACAGGATCTTTCAGCCATACCTCGATCGATTTGTCATGGTCTTCATCGATGACATTCTGATTTACTCAACGACTGAGGAGGAGCATGCCTACCACATACGAGTTGTAATAGTCACACTACGAGAGCACTAATAGTATGGTAAGATCTCAATGTTTCAGTTCAAGATACGTGAGGTCCACTTCTTGGGACACGTCATCTCTGAGGTGGGAGTTGCAGTGGATCCTGCGAAGATCGAGGCAGTGTTATATTGGGAGCCACCCAGGAGCGTGATAGAGGTGCAGAGTTTCTTGGGACTAGCTGCATACTACCGGAGATTTGTGCTAGCCTTCTCCAGAGTTGAGGCACTACTCTCATCTTTGAAGAAGAAGTGGAAACCCTTCGTGTGGTCAGACAGATTTCAGTAGAGCTTCCAGGAGCTGAGACAGAGATTGACCAGAGCACCTATCTTGAGGTGGCCTGAGGAGGGAGTAGGGTACGTAGTCTACTACGATGCATCAGGGACCAGATTCGGTTTTGTCATAATGTAGGAGTGAGCAGTGATCACCTATGGATCACGTCTATTGAGGTCGCATGAGGAGAACTACGCTACCCATGACCTGGAGTTAACAGGAGTGGTCTTCGCTCTGAATACATGGCGACACTATCTGATGGGCGAGCACTTTACAGTCTTTTCTGACAATCAGAGTCTCAAGTACATCTTCTCACAGAAGGACCTGAACCAGAGACAGCGGCGATGGCTTGAGGTCCTCTAGGACTATGACTTTGAGATAGCCTATACTCCTGGGAAGGGGAAAGTAGTAGCCGATTCCCTCAGCAGGAGGACGGGTATCCAGCTACTTGAGGAGGTGACAATGCAGCTAGCCTCTTTGCGGATATCCTTCGTGGATAGAGATGGGGAAGCCTTCCTTCAGTCTCTCACAGTCACTCCTCCACTACTACAACATGTCATAGAGGCACAACGTGGGGATGCTGACTGTGAGACTTGGCATGCATAGATATCCTCAGGACATGCACCTGATGGTTTCTCCTTTGGAGTAGAGCACGAAATCCTTTTCAGAGGACGTACCTTGGTACCAGCCTCTTTACGGGAGGAGGTGCTGAGAGAGTTTCACACTTCTCCTTTGGTGGTACATCCTGAAGTTGCGAAGATGTACCAGGACCTTAGAAGACAACACTAGTGGCCGGGCATGAAGAAGGCTGTGGCGGATTTTGTTTCTCGATGACGCACCTGCCAGCAAGTGAAGGCAAAGCATCAGGTACCAATAGGCTTGGTACAACCCTTAGAGGTTCCGGAGTGGATGTGGGATGGAATATCTATGGACGTCGTGACTGGACTTCCACGTACATCCAGAGGTCACGACTCTATCTGGGTGATTGTCGACTGACTCACCAAGTCGTCTCAATTCTTACCAATCAGAGAGCAGGGATCAGTGGAGAGCTTGGGACAAATTTATGTTCAGGAGATTGTGCAGCTTCACGGTGTGCCATCATCCATCGTCTCCAATCGAGATGCTCTCTTAAATTCCCGGATTTGGAAGGGGTTGTAGGAGGCGTTTGGGACACAACTACGTCTTAGCACAAACTTTCACCCTCAGACGGATGGTCAGACGGAGAGGACCATTCAGACTCTCGAGGACATGCTTCGAGAATGTGTCTTCGACTTTGTTTGTATCTTGGAGGACCACCTACCCTTGGTGGAGTTTGCGTACAAAAACAACTACCACTCCACCATCAGGATGGAACCGTACGAGGCGTTGCACGGACGACCTTGTAGATCTCCTTTGTGCTGGACAAAACCTTGGGAGTCAGCACTTGTGGGGCCAGAGATGGTCCAGGACATGACAGAGAATGTCCAGGTTATCCAGGAGCAGATGAGGACATCTCAGAGCTGGCAGAAGTCATATGCTGACAGGAGGCAGAGGCCACTAGAGTTCGAGGATGGCGACCACGTATTCTTGCTTGTCTCACCTCGACGTGGATTACAGAGATTTGGCTGAGGCAGCAAATTTTCTCCATGCTTCATCGGACCCTTCCAGGTCCTTAGTAGGATTGGCGAGGTGTCTTATCGCCTGGCTCTACCACCTCAGTTGCACTGGGTGCACGACGTTTTCCACGTATCTCATCTGAGGAGATACGTGCACGACCTGACGCACATCATTGACCATGGGGAGCGTGAAGTTGATGTTGGGGTGACTTTTACGGAGGTCCCGATGGAGATCGAAGATTGAAAGGAGTGGGTCCTACGTGGACACTCGATTCCTCTAATGCGAATCAGATGGCAGCACGAGAACCTCCAGGAGAGCACTTGGGAGCGGGAGGCTTAGATGCATGCTCTGTACCCTCATTTGTTTCTCTAGTTTTAATGTATCTTTACGGGGACGTAAATCCCTAGGGTGGGAGTAATGTAAAGACCTGTCAAAATCAAAGGGAATTTTTTCTTAATTTTCTTTGGAATTTTACAAGAATGCGGTTTCTAACGGCACCAGATTCTGAGGCCCGGTGTGCCCGGAATCAATTTCCGATGTTTGGCTCAGGTACGTTCAGTGAAAGAACGTGCAGGAATTTCTATCTTTTGAACCGATGCTCGGAATCAAATTCTGAGGGAATCGATGGAACCGCAGGGCCGGTAATTTCTTAGGAACTCCTATTCCGGATTTGCGTTTACACGAGTGTTGATGATAAATATTGTGGAATTTTATTTTATAATTACTCTACAATTTTTATTATTTCTACTCTAAGTGTTATTCTTGATATAAGTTGGGTAACCACCCAACCTCACTTGGGAGGTTATGAGGGTGGTGGGGCCCACACGAACCCCACCCCTTCATATCCTCTAACCCCCCCTCAACTCCCACTTTTATTTTGTTAACCTAAATTAAAACTTATGACTTAAATGTAATATGTTTAATGAGTTGAGTTGTGTGTAGTTAAATTGAATTTCAAACAGTTAAAATTAAAATGGTTAGGTTGTGTTAATAAAATAAGACTTGGTCTTATTTTAATTTTTGTTTGAGTTTTGCAACCTTGAGGGGATTGGGAAGCTTGAGTCTTCTTCTTCTTCGACCTCGACGAAGAACGCGAAGAACACCTCCGCCAAAGAACGTGACGTCTCTTTCCGCAATGGTTCTTCCGCGTCGCTGTATCCGTGACACGACGTTCTTCTTCCACGTCGTCTCTTCCGCGACGGTTTTACGCGATGAAATCTCAGTCAATGACTTCGATTCCTCGCTACGCGACGTTCTTTTTCCGCGACGCCCGACCTCCGTGACGCTCGTCTTCCGCGGCTCGTTGACGAACTCCGTTCTTGAAACCGAGGTAGGGATTTATTTTTTAGATCGTGTTTTCTTCCAACATGTTGATCTTTGTGGATTTAAACCTTTTGTTATCAAATAACATGAGGGGGTCGGACCGCACAAACACGACCGACCCTCCTCCTTAATCTTCGTGTTGATTCCTTGTGGATTTGTTCGGAAAGGCGTGGTGTCGTCGCACCACGCGGATTCATGCGGAAGGAAATGCGTGGCGTCGTCGCGCCGCGACTTGGAACGAAGTCTAAGAATGTGATTCCATCGCGCCTTGTCGAAGAAAATCGAAGCCACCGCGGCTGGAGTGGGGCCGCGGCGGAGGGACGCGGTGCCATCGCACTGCGCCAGACGATAAGGGCCGCGGCAGAGCAAGGAGACCGGCGGCCGGACTGGGCTGCCGGCGTCGAAGCTGGAAGGGGACTGGCCACCACTGGTCCCGTTGTGGAGGAACTGGCTGGCGAGGTCAGGCCGGCTAGAAAAGGGAGGAGCTGAGGGAATTAAATTCCCCGTCCGTCTTCGAACGGCCCCCCATTAATGGGGGGCCACGGTTACACGGGCGGGTAGGCACCCCCCCCCCCCTTTGCCGAAACGGCTGTGCCAAAGGCCGAGCCAGACAGCACGATGGGTGTGCTGTCCCCAGCCAGACCGGCGCCTGGCCTGTCCGCCTGGCGGGGCCGCGCCGGGCCAAGCCGATCCGGACCGGGTCGACCAGGTTCGGGCCGACCCAGTGGGTCTCGGGCCGGGTCAGTCTAGGCCAGAAACCCCCATTTTCGGACCGATTGGATTCAAATGCCCATAACTCAGGCTATGGACCTTCGATCGACGCGCCGTCAGCGGCGACATGATTCTTGGAATGAGGAAGTCTTGTCGAGATATCGCACGCAGGGTTTCAGAATACTTTGAGTTCGGCCGGGTTGGTTCGTACACGAAACCAACCGGGCCCTCGGAGCGGAAACACTCATATGTTGAGCTACAGATGTCCGATTGACTTGTCGTCAACTTTGTTGAGTTCCACTTAGTGAGACAGATCTTTTGGCATACTCCACCCGAGGTTTGGACGCATGTGGAGTATGGTCAGGTTGGTTTTGCCTTAAAAACCAACCGGGCCCCTCGGACGAAAAATCCAATAACTCTCAGGCCAGGCGTCTGATTGACGCACCGTCTATGACTTTGAGTTCCTGTTGATGATACAAAACATTTGGATACATCAACTCAGGACTATGTGTCAGTTGATGTATCAGCCTGTCGGCTTGTGGAGAAGACCCTCACGAACGAACTTGTTGTGTGCGGGAACCCTAGTGCTAGCTGCGACTGCTACTGTGACTACAACAACGACTGTGCAGAGATCCCCAGTGGATTCGACGACGACGAATACAACACTCAGTGATCCTGTGTGGATCAGTGCTACCGATTCTATGTGGGTCCGATCCTGTGTGGGTCAGCGCTCAACGGTTCTGTGTGAGCCAGCGCCTACAGATCCTGTGTGGGTCCGATCCTGTGTGGGTCTTTGTGGGGGTTAGTACCTATCGATCCTTTGTGAGTCTAACGACTTAGATGGATCAGTGATCATCTCTTTCGTCTTTCGAATAAGTATACCTGTGTGAGCTGAATCCTGTTTTCTTTCCTGTGTCGATTGTGTTGTGCTGTCCTGTGTGGATTACGTTTTGATTTTCTGTGTGGAATACGTATACTTTCCTGTGTGTACTGAGTTGTACATGGGCTCGGAGTTTGGATCGTATTGGAATTTATGAATTAGGTATATGTATGGGCATATACCAAAGCAGTGTCGGTTGTTACTTCGTGATGGTATCTATCCTTTGTGGATTTTGGGAGACCTTCAGGGGTCTCGGGGTTCCTAATGAGTAGCTTATACTCACCCCTGCACGGGCTATGCCTGCACTACGTTGTTTTGGTTGCAGATGATGGACAACTTTGATCGTGGTTGAGGCTAGAAAAGAAGGACGATAACTGGAGGTGGACAACTGTGCAGGACGTACTCGGAGTAGACGGCTGGACCCGGGGAGTAGTGGAGCTATATGTACCCACCCTTTAGGTGGGATTTCTAGTGGACATCTCGGTGTAGCAGATTTACTTTACAGTTGCTTTTTTTCGCTTTCGAGTTGTACTTTACAGTTGGGCCTGTATTTCCGGCCCCTTTTACATTCCGCACTTACGGTTGTACTCAGTTTTTACTTACTGTTCACTTCTTCTGCTTGTACTCTATGGTTCTTGTTTACTTAAAAATGCAATGCCTTCCCTTTTTACCGGTATTTATGACTTTGTGCTAGTTGCCCGCCCCTGGCCTATGGAAGGCGGGCTTGGGGTAGTCACGGAACGGGCCTCGAGGACGGGTCGTGACACTATCTCCCTTCATCAAATCAAATACATCATCAATTAATGGATGTAGAAAATTTTTCTTCTCATCAACCATGTTTAGGATATAATAATTGATAAAACATCAAAAAATTCCATCCATATTCTTTATGAAGAGTATCAAAATACCATACAGGGAAACCCATAGATTAATAAAACATCACATTATAATATCATCGATATAAATCCACAACACCAAAAACATTTATGATATTATTATATATGAATAAAACAATATCATAGAGTTTATCAATTTCAACTCAATACCAAAATTAATATCATGTTAAGGTGTGAATAGTACAACCACTTCCTGAATATCATCTATGTACTCATACACAATCCTTAAAAACACTAATAATTTACCAACCTCAACATCGAATCATCCATTATTAATAAAGACTCAATACAACTTTGATCAATCTATTGGGTCAACATAGTAATGAAAATGTCTTTCTCTCTATGAGTTTCAAACAATAAAACTCTTCTAATGAATAAATCAATGAAAACCCACACTAAGTAGAACCAATTCATGTGAAAATTGAATAATATATATATATATGTCCAACATTTGAAATATTTTTAAATTTAATGTTTTCTTAACACCATATCATAATATCTACGTAAATCCAATAAAATTATTGATCCTAATATTTGTGTATTGATCCACATGGGAACTAGAAGTCCTCAACCTCATGTACAGGATCCTAGTTTATGGGGGAGTAATGAAAGGTTTTATATCTAGTAAAATGACAAGAAAATAATATACGTAGAAAATGGAAAATTTAAAATTCATATTATTCGTCACTCATATCTATGGTGGTACTATAGTAGGTATAATAGCTACACGGTTACTATAGAAGTATTATTCACCAAAGGGCCCCTGGAAAAAAATCGTATTTTAGGCCTCATACTCAGACCACTTGGTGTTGGGCCTTCAGACTATGTAATGGGTCTCCCTCTATCCAGTTTGAAAGAGGCCCTTTCTTTAAATAATTAATGAGGCTTCAGCACTAACCATTCAAAAAATATACTTTTGGCCCTGATTTCAAAAACATCTATATATGATATTTTTATTATATACATCTAGATGATGAGAATCCTGAGGATATCATACAACCTATCTATCTCCTCTCTACTCATCAAAACCAATTGTTCCCTACTATTTCTATTACCTCATTATATATGGATTTAATGACTATATATATAACAGGATGCCAACTGTATGGGGACAGTATGGGATTGTTAAAAAATAAATCTTTTGATTGACACTACCACCGCCTAAAATTAATTTTTTTATAATAGAAGTAGTTTGAGAATATATAGCTCTCATGAAATGAAATGAAATGATCCATTTCCATATATTGTCAATTTGGAATTTCAACTGACTAAAAAATGGAGAACCAAAACCTATATCTCTCCTCCATAGGTTGTCATACAGAATTATTTCTCATAATTCATATGTTTTAAATAGTATCCTCTCAAAAACCTCTTCGTTCACTATCACCTTATAAATCATTATTTACATGAATAGTGTTTCCCAACACGGTTTCACCAAACACAATGCCTTTAAATTCTTCACATTAGCATGTTCATCATGAAAGAGTTCAAAAACCTAATTTCATAGGTTTATGAAATAAATAAAAACATTCCAAATAGTATAAACCCCCATTGATGTGAATGAATCTCACATAATACCACTTCTATCAAATTCATTATTTGGAACTCAACCAGAAACTAATCGTGGAATTTCTCTTATAAATCTACTGACTTCCCAAGCCCACCAAAGAATAAACCACACTAATGTTGAGTTGATACACTCACAATATTTAGTTCCAATGAGAAACCAACAATCAATATAATCACAGATCAAACTAAATGAAATCTCTACCTCATCCAAAAATTTCTCAGCCTCCCTATCTGTCATAGTTCCCCCATACATCTGTTTTCACAGATATTGGGACCCATAGAGAATCTTCCATTAACTATTATCTTCATTAACATCAACTACCTAGTTATATTATGTTATGTTTTTTGAACATCATCAGAATGTCCTTAATTATAACGTCAATTGAAATCTATTCCTAAAAAATATAAAACATTATGGACTTTGAAACCCAATATATGTAATATTAAAATTAATTAATTAATTTTCATCATAATTCTCATTATAAGTTTAATTTTTTCAAAAGCGTAAAGTATCATGATGTGGGGTTCTTACATTGGTCATTATAATGAATACATATTCACATCACCTCATACATTCACCATAATTCAGGCTCTTTTAATGGATCTTATAGGGGTATAATCGTAGATATACATAATGGAATCCCTATCGTAAACCAAAAACAATGTTAAACTAATAATGTTTCCCAGCCAACCCATTCAATCCTTGCAGGTTCTTTCCCCATGAAACATTCTAACTCTCATCCATAACATTGATACAACATTATCACGACCCACCCCTATAGGTACCCATCCTAGTATGTTAGTAAAAATGAGAGTTACCCCCGAATCCCACCTCAAACATGTTATTGTTTGGGGACTAGCACATAGTGTATAAAACATGAACTTATAGGATGCATTACCTTGGAATTTCTCAGGAAATAATAAGAATCTGCTAATAAAATATATAACAATTTATTAACCAATCCTAGTACTGGTAAATTAAAACATGGAAAGAATATAATGAGAAGTACTAGTGGAAAATCATATGGTAGTGAACCATAACACCAACAACCATCGAACAACATCTATAAGCTATAAAGTCCCAACTCATTCACAAAATAACATTTATAAACATATATATATATATACATATATATATATTTGTATGTATATATGTATATATGTATATGCTTGTTTGTTTGTTTTAACATATAAGTATACTCAGTCAGATCCTCTTAGAAACCTCTCGTAAAAATCTAAAAGGTGAATACAAAATCAGTTTTCAGTAATTTGTGAAATCAGCTTATTACCAAAATTTAAAAAATTTCATTCAATCATCACCATGTATCAATCACAAGGAAACTCGTAGAAATAGGTAAAAAAATTTAATATATTGAAAAAGGTAATCTTCTTCTACTTTTCCCCTAATCGAGTCCCCTCAAAATCCAACATTTTATGTCGAAAATCGTACATCCCATATATATGTAATAAATCACTTCTATGATAAAAAATAAAAAAAATCCATATAATTGCTTCCACCCCTATTTCACTTCCCCATAATGGAAAATTAAAATTAATCACCGTTAAATCTGACGTAAATATAAACAATACCTTTATCAATTATAGGATATACAGAAATAAAAATATAGAAATTTTAACCTATTAATATATAGATAAATTTATATTCTATAACCTTATTTTTCCCAAAACTATATATGCATGTATATCACAATCTTGAGTCACTAAAAATTTTCAGATTACACATTCTTTATCCTTAAGTAACTATTTCTCATATATTCTTACAAACCATACAATATATAGAAGATAGACTATTGTAGGGGCACAAAAAACCATCTATATCATATATTATCTAAATGTTGGTAAGAATCCCTGAACCCAAGGTCAAATATGGGCACCAATAACCCCATATAACTCGGGTGATTGAGTGTCAGGACTCTCATAACATAAAGAATATATCTTTCCACCAGTCTATGGGAAAATAATTAATCCAAAACTTGAACTATAGTTATCATACAATATGTAGACCCATTTACCAATAATACGAACTTGGAATATAATACAATTTAATACTCACAATCATCATAGTTCGTTACTATTGTTAATATTTATTAATATTCAATTCTGAATCATTTTATAACATCACATTATGAATTTTTGTTTACTACTAAAAATTTTCATTTAAATCCATGATTCATTAATTTAATATTATATTTTTATCAATCATAAATGTCATCAACTTAGTTAATTAATTAATTAGTTATTTTTGTATAATTAATGGTAAAAATAAAATATTAAACATTTTAAACTATTCATTCCATCCAACAATCAATCACGTCAAGACACCTCCTACAAAAATTTCATCACAGCTTGAACCTATACAAATAATCCAATCATACCATGTTTTCATTTAGAAAATAAGTATATAGAAAATATTCTTGTTCATATATGGTGAAATATTATAATTCAGTAAATAATAAATGATAATATGAAATAGATTTCACTTCAACCAATGCATGAATTATTATGAAAAACATTTTCCAAATGTGGACATACATTGAAATTAATCATTTAAATAATCATCATTCAATACCAACATAATTAGTAAATTATTTGGGAGATGTTTTCAGTGACTAATGATATGTTGTGTAACATAAAATACAATAGTAAAAATCATCCATATATTAGGATCAAATAAACTCATAATCATAATAATTATTTCCAAGAATGAATGATTACTCAAATAAAATATTAATTAATTAAAATCATTTCCTTATTATATTTATATTTTTAAATTTGTTTTAGGAATGTATAATATTAAATTGGAAATTGGTAATCATAGAAATATTCAACCAATATATTTGTTAAGGTAATAATTTAATAATATTCATGGACTCTTCCACTTCTAATCATTTTACCCTTTAACTTTAAACATTTCAAATTATAATCTTCTAGGGAAAATTCCAAAATTGTATACATTTAAAAAATAATTTATTTAGTTCCACATCAACACATAAAATAAGGGTGTATTTAGTAAACCCTTATCCGCGTATGAAGCTTCCATGATCACAATTCTATTAAAAATGAGGAATAATAAAGACAAACCAAAACCATAAAAAAGATAGAAAAATAATAAAATGACATCCCATTAAGAATCCTAAATCAATAATAAATAACTATCCCCTTCATGTTAGATGAATAGATACTTACGTGGACTATAAATATTGAATTTAATAAGGAAAATGAAGTAGAAAATGGTAGATAGAGTTACCTTGTATCATGGACCCTCGTAGTATAATGAAAATACCCAAGTTTCAATCACATATGACTAGATTCATCCAAAGTGCACTTATAAACAACTAGGATTCATGTGGAGAATTAATTTTAAGAATTAATTTTATAGGTACCCTTAATATATATAGAATCCTTGAAAAAACTAAACCATTGAAATATAGGGACTCACTACACCATGAGTAGCCTAGTTTTGAGATCCTGACATGGTCTACCCATATGGATCACCATTTATTCTAATGATCAATGATAATTTCTGTGATGAAATAATGAAGTTTTATAAAATATTGTGTTACACCACTACATTTGAAACACCATAACAATTTATGACATATTTCTTTTTAAATAAATTTGATCTCTTTGATGACTTATGATACACAAAAACAAATGTCCAATTGAACCATATATTAGTTAACAATTATAACATAGACATTAAATTTGAGGGTATGGATATGACTAACTAATTTATGAAAATAATATGGTTTAAACATATATTAAATTAACTAATTGGGTATCAAATGATTTTAACTAAAAAACAAATTATTTTAAAGTAAAAGAAATATTTTTTAGGAAAACTATTCCGATGTTGAAATTTTTTTATTAATAAATATAATAAATTACTTTTTTTGTTTGATTTTAATGAAATTTATTTATTATATATTCAATAAATATTTTATCATTCTTCTAATATTTTAAATAAAAATGGACTAAGTGTAAATATAGTTTTATGAATTAAATTAATATTTTAATAAAAAATGTGTTTGTCACTTTTCTGAGCACTTGTTTTATAAATTAATCTTTTAAAATTATTGAAATTGTATTTGTAAAAATGAAATTTATTTTTATATAATAATTAAGAATAGTCTATCATTTATTAATGGAGAATTTTATAAAAAGATTATGTTTTTAATTATTAGTGAAAAATGAGGTTTTTTGTTAAAAATGGCCTTTTTGTTTAAAACATTTTCAATGTATAGTTTTTTTAAATGGTTTTATAAAACAAAATAGTTCAATGATATTATTATTAATATAATTTATTTGAATTGAACAATTATTACGTTGAATTTTTATATAAAAACTTTTTATTCCTATGAAAACTGTTTATTTGGATGTCTGATTTTCGTAACATTTACGTGGTTAATTATAAATTATATTCATCATATTTTGTGAATAGAATTTAATAAAATTTATTCTATATTTAATGAAAAATTAATAATAGGAAATATGGTAAACATTATTTTTTGTCAGATTGAATGTTTAAAAGAGAAAAAATAGTGTACCACGGTTAAAGTTACAATAGGTTTATCAAGGTTTAATATATAATGATAAGTGTTAAAACAACCGAATAGCATAATAAGAACTCATTTTATGGTTTTATTTTGAACATAAAATTACAAATTTAGTATATGATCTATTTTGGAGAAATGTTTCCGTGAAATTGACCTGAAATTATTTCAAAATACTGAAAAAAAGTGTGCCATTCGCCTCAATTAGAAAACAGTTCATTTTCACACACATAATAATTACTAAAAGACACTTTAATCAACCAAATATTACTAAATTATACCCCCAAAATACATATACAAATTATATAACTATTTTACTTCCAAAATGACCAACCCTATAGTCCAAAATAAGTGATCTAAAGGTGGGTTTTCTAAGGGAAGCTAATTGTGTTCAAAAAATCATTCTTATTTTACTTTTTATTTTACAAATTATAATTATGTATTAATAAATAATATATAATAAAAAACTTTTTAACATATATTGAGAGTTTAATATTTTTATTAAATAATATATATCAATGTCCTCTTCCATCAAATGGGAAATAAAATGGTCGATCAGGTGTGATGCAGACTACCATCTCACAAAGCTTTGGAATCTGTTTTACATCAATTCCACTCAACGCTAGAGGTAATTATGCATTTAATATTTATATATGATATTTATTAAATATTTATAATTATACATTTATAATATCACATCTACCATTTCACATTAAAATCCATTTGAAATGGGTAATGTATCTCATTTTTGCATTTGAACTACCACCTACATGAAGTGACATGATTCATTTTTTCATTTCCATTTTACATGGATGGTAATTTGGATGGTTTTAATTAATAAATTTTATCTATATGATTTAATAATTACTCGTTAATTTTTAATAATTAATTATATGATTTTTTTCTATCCCTGAAAATGTGAAAATATAATTCTAGTGTATGTAAGACCTACCATTTCTATAATTTTTGTAATTGATTTTTCTATCAATAAAAATTATGAATTACACTAAATATATATATAATAAATATATATAATATTAATATCATGATTAAAATTATTTATATTACTTATCTATTATCAAAAAATAAGAACCATATCTATCGAACCAAAACATACAACACAAAAAAGAGTTATCACACCGTATAGTGATTATTATAATGATTTATTTGTAAATGGGAAATAAATGGACAAATTAAATCCTATATATATATATATGAGTATGGAAATGGAATAAATAAATAATATACCAATATTCATTATACAAAATTTTCTAACAGGTTTGAGGAATCTGAAATTAAGGTATGGGTATATAATATCAAAATCTCTTACATAAGACACAAGTTATTTTAGGACCCTAATATCATTTATGATTTTCATAAGCACAAATTTTGAATTTTTTATATCATGTATCAATTTATATTAATTTTATTTATTGTTTTCTTAAATATTATTCTCTGATTTCATTTACGATTCAAATGTTATCAATGTATTAAGGTTATTATGTTACAATTCATTGTTGATTAAGACTTTTTTATTAATATATTTGTAATGATAAAATGATATGATAATTACCTATATAAACTAATTTGTTTTATTCTAAAATATTTTTTTCAACATATTAAAAGTTTTCATTTCATTTATTTCTTCTTGTGTACATATGATAGTGAAATAATATTTTATTAAAGAAAACCGACATTATTTCCCTTTTCAGTCAAAAATCCTTTTCCATCCATATCAAAATATTTGAATTTTTTAAAGAATGTTTTTATTAATATCCATTAGTTATTTAAAAAAATTAAGAATTGTTTTCAATTTAAATCATGTTTTAAATGGATTCTTCTTGATGATTCATAAATAGTGTACTGTTGGCGATTTATGGAATATCTAAAAGAAATCATATTTTATTATATAAGACATGAAATAAATTTATAACTTTCATGATTTCTCAAGTATTTGAAGGATTTATTATATGTTTCCAAAGAAAAATTAAAATAAATTATTTTTCAAAAAAAAATTATGAATTTTATTGATTTTAAATAACTAATTTCAATGTGGAAAAAATATTTTCATTAGGAAATATTTTTGGTGACCTTTGAAAATAATTTTCCAAATAAGATTAAATCCTTTGAATAATGATAATTCTCATTGTGGATATGATCCAATGATACCATACTAATTATTTCCCTATATGTTTTATGACTAAGATACCATGATATTTATGAAAACGAATTTATATTTGTTATTCAATAATTGAGTGTTTATGAAATACATTTCTTTTTCATGGGTTATGATATGATAAATGTTTTATTATTTTTTAGAAAAGATATGATTTATTTTCATTATGTGATTGTTGGGTCTGAAATAATATATCCCTACAATGCATTGGGTAATGATAGATATTTCGTAAGATATGTGGGATTGGAATTTATAGTTATATATATTCAATAAGGGAATCTATCTACTATGATATAATTATGGGTGATCTTTAACTACTCAGATGGTTTAGGGATTGAACTCGGTTTACCATGAGAGTATTGAAGAGAATCATTTACTACTATGGAATGTATTTTCAATGCTTATGAATTTTCCAAAAACAAATCATCTATTCCTATGGTATAGTCTGATGGTCTATGTTCACCGAGTATTTTAGGATCCATGTTTTATAAAATTCCAATATTTATACCATTACTCATGATTATGTTCTATTATATATATGGTATAACAGTCAAAAAATATGATAATATTTTAATACCCATATGATCATGTTTTCTTTATGAAATCATTTATATCACCATTATTTATATATAATAAGAGTTGGAGCTCTCCCTTTCTTATGTTTAAATAACCCAGGTTAGGAAGAAATTGATTATTTTTGATATCTATAATAAGGGTGTTTGATATGAAAATTATATTGGTATATGACATAGTTCTATTATTAAATGTTTTTTTTTTGTATCTTGGATTCCAAAAACAATAGATATATAAAATTCTGGTGTGGATAGGTTTTTTATTCAATGAATATTATTTTATTAAGATGTAAAATTTGAATATAATATTAATGGGTTCTTATATTATGAATCAAATAAAGGTTTATATATCCACTGAAAACATGGATGATAAATCTTTAGTAAGAACCCATTGGATAATTTTATGTGTAGGTGAACATACTATATTATGGTAAATAAATGAGTGTTTTTTTCTTTGAAAATAATCCCATTTTGGATACAAAAAGTTGATGTGGATCTAAAAAATCATATACGGGTAATAACCATGAAAATAATAGATTTAGTATATATTTTCAAAGTAACGTCACTGACACGTGATCCAAAAAAACATGTGCCATTAGTCGGGTCACCACATGAACTCAAGCACACATCCTCATACGTAGAGGTTGATGACCAACAATGAGGGTCTAAAAGATACATGGGGATATTATACCCTAATTACAAGATTAATCCACCAAAAAAATAAATATAATTGTTGAAAGAACATATAATAACCAATGAACATGCATAAATAACCATTTCCTAAAACTGGTTACAAACCAAAACCAATAGTAAATATGTCCTACTATGTTACAATACCTAATGAAAAAACCCAAAATATTGAGAATAGTTGAATCCCACAATGGTACATAGTCTATGTCATTAACTTCATCCATGCATGTTACATGCCCAAATTAACTACCTAACATTGGTCCCCCTCCCTAGTCTTCTCCTACAAGAAAGAAATATTATCGGGTACTCAATGGTGGCTTGAGAAAGTTGTGATTAAAACCAAGTAGGTCACCACCAATGGTATATGGGAAATATAATGTCTAATAGATATTCCATTAATGTGTGAAATTAATAATAAGAAAATAAAATACAATACATGGTCAACTAGTTTTCAGTAATTAATTTACTATTACTAACCATAGTTCCAAATTCATTATGTGAAACTTCTTTATCACTTAGTTCATCATCATCATATAATAATGGGTTAGGAATTCACATCATTCACACAAGGATAATAGAATTCATCATCCTGTATATGGGAATAAGTCTATTACCAATCTCAGTAGGGAAAGAACACCACAACATCACAATATCCCAACCTTGAAGCCTTAATCTGGGTAGAATGCAACAGTTAGGGGAATAGATTTTCCTCCCCTTCCCAACCCGTGCATTGTGGGTGGAGTCACAACACCATTCCAACCTGACCTGTGGGGGTAGCCTTAGTCTTATAGACCCCACCTTAAGAAATGTGCACAATCATATTCATCCATTATCCACACATAAACCAGATCACAACCAAACAAAATTAATACATGAAACAATCATAATCCCTAAAAATCAATACGTTAATTAATATTATTCCATAACCATTTAACAGAATTCCCATTTACATTACTTATCCCATTTTTTTCAATTCCAATTCTCATGCCTATCTTTCTAATAAAATTTAATAACAACCTTTTATCATCCCATTTCAAATATTCATTCATTCTCTTATGAAATAATATTTAACACATTTTCATTTATCATACTAGTACCAATAAACATATTCACTAATTCATATGCCCTTCTCTCATAGGAATTCCTGATATAATTCACAATCCAGAAGGCACAATCCTAATTAACAAAATAACCCATTTCAATGATATTTCTAACAACCCTTAATCCATTTTATGATCTATACACATTAATAATATTTCATTTCGACTTCATTAATAAAATCTACATACCCAACAATGGATCTACATTATCACACTAAATCCATGTTCTTACATCACTACTTTACAGGATTGGGGATATCGGTGCACCACCTGGATGACCCATATAGGTACAATCATATTCGATTCATCCCATGGGGACCCTAAGAGTTTATATTCATCATATAGACACAACATTTACCCAATATCTCTAAAGGAATCAATATCACAACAAGAGATAACCAAGAATAAAACAGAACATGCAAAAATCTATAATATAACTATGGGGTATGACATATTGACCACCTACCAAAAATGGGTTGGCATTCACACCCTTAATCGTAGCCTTATATCCCAATTAAAATACCCTTTGAATCCTCAACCATGATCTCTACCGAAAAGGGGTGTTTTGGATCTTTGGATGGAGATAAGAGAAAGTTGAAAAATACTAAATCCAAAAGAGAGGCAATAGAGGGATTAAACCTTTACTGTAACATCAATCCACATCCATTGCTACTCCAAATGTCTTTTATCGAAGGATATTAACTTATTGGAGGATTAGATCACTAGGGTTCATCCCTACTGTTGTAGATAATGAAATGGAGTAGAATCCCAAATTGGGCCATAAAAACATGATGTGGAAATTTTGTAAATTTTCCCAATTTACTAGGATGCATGGTTTACCCCCATAGTTTTACCAACTGTGCACAAACCATGAACCATCCACAATCAAAGAAAATTTTTATCACACGATTTAAAAAATCATACGTTGATGGTACATTAAATAATTGTACTAGGATGAACTGTTTGCATGGGAATGCCACACAGTTTACTTAATAGTATGCCATCTATGTGCCTTTCATATTCTGGATTGGTTGTAATTCCATTTGTGCACCAAAAACCCAAAAACACCCCCCGAGTCCCCTCATACACCCAGGAAACAATTCATCAACCTAAAAAATAGGTTAAAACCAAAATATTAACAAATACATAACTCCAAAATTTTTCTGATCTAACAACCTCCGAACCATAACATGACTCATCCTTGAGCCGGTCTTCCTTGTATTATTGATTTCCCACCTAAATGTTATTTTTCAACTATGCCTACATATAAAATTCTCTTTAATAGTGTTCTTTATAAACATTACCATGCTACGAAAAACTCTCCCCATGGAAAAAACCATGACCTGCAATACATTATCACTACGATCCACAATACAAAATGGATTCTCCTCAAAGTATTTATCAACATCAAGCTCTAGATATTCAACATTTGTCAAATTATATTGATCATGGTTATAGTTCCAGAGTTGTAAGAAATTAAAAAATATATGCAAGCCAATATACCATTGTAGAAGAACCAATCCGTGAGCCACATTTCTGATCCTCTCCACGATTTCAAACGGTCCCACATAGCTTGGTGATAACTTTCCCTATTTCTAAATTTAATAATGGAACATCCTTAGAGACACCCAAAGGGACATGCTATAACCCACCATTAATTCAATAGGAATACTATGATATTCCTCTTAATAATTTTTCCTATATTGAGTTTCTTCCATTCACTATTGAATTAATCAATCCTTTTATGATGTCTCACACATCAGACTCAGTCCTAACAACTCTGACACCATAGATTCTAACCAACACAATATAGATCTACATGGTCTCTCATAGAGAGACTCAAAACAGTCCATCATCATAATATACTGAAAACTACCATTCTATGAAAAATCAATAATCAATATGTGTTTTTCCCATAAACAAGAAAAATACAAGACAAAATATATCAACATATCCTCTAATACGTAAATTTTATATTTAGACTAAATGTCCAGCTATGGGTAATAGGTTGTACTAAAAAAATAATTGGGTACCAAGTTCATTCTATAAAACCAGCTAGAAGCATGACAAGAATAGTAGATTCTGATATGAAACTACATTTCTCATCAACCAATGTAACCATAATATATCTCTAATATAACTCAACCAACTTTTTAACTATGTAAGTATCATAGATCAATATGAAATGGGACATATTATTCAATCCATCCACAAATACACAAATTGTTTCATTCTTTGGAGGAATCATTGGAAGACCCACTAAAAATCAATCATTACAACATCCCTTTCCACTATACAATGTGAAATGGATGTAACGGACTACCCGAGTAGTGGTCCTTGGCATTCACCTACTAATAAGGGAGGCATCATGCAATGAAACCTACTATCTATTTCTTCATTCATGGACACTAAAACTACCTATGAAGATCACGATAGATCTTAGTAAATCTTAGATGCACTGACCACTTTGATGCATGGAACTCACACAGTCACATATTCTTCATACACCCTAGAACAACCACATGGTAAAAAACACTGATAATATGCTCATCACTAATAGACCAACTAGAAGGTGATTCCACACCATTATGATTTTACGTATTTTTAAAATACTCTAGATCCTCAAACCATCATTCCATAACCATACTCAAAAACATGGACTCCGTCACTAGGATGTGAGTTAAATTATAACGTTTCCATCCTACACTTCCAGGTACATCTTAGCAAACAAGGCCTTCACTATACTCTTGGATTTGGATTCTGAAACCACCTAATTCTTAGTATTTCAGCTCAGAGAATCTATAATGTAATTCCCTTTTACGTGTTCTATAAACCAACTCAATGTCAAAGAGAGGCAGGTACTCTACCCACCATCACTGCCTATGATTCAAATAATACTAAGAGAAGATGTACTTAAGAATTTTATTATCAATAAATAGTATAAACCTCTATCCCAAGAAGTAAGGCCTCCATTACATTATAGAATAAACAATAAAAGAAAATTCAAGACCATGAATATGGTAATTTCATTATGGAGGCCTGAACTATCATGACCCAAACACTAAAAAATGATCATCCAACATCAAAACTGCTCCATTTACAACACCGAAAAAATAAAATAACGAGGTGTTCTTACTTGGTTATGGTATGTTCAGAATAAATGAGGTAGTCAACTACTTCTTCAACTATTTAAAATAGTTCCTCGTGCATTTAACCACTCCAATATAAATCCATTTGTGGTTAATCCTGAGAGTATTGATTCCAAATATGATAAATACCTAGTGAATATTTTGTAGTAAATGTCCAATCACATGAAAATCCGAACATTAGAAACATTCTTAGTGTACTCCCAAGACACAATCTCCTACACTTTCAGTGGATCAACTGAAACATATACCTTAGAGATTATGTGTCCCATGAATACAACTTTATCAATCCATAACTGATTTATTGATAGTCGCGAATAATTTCTATGCCTTCCTAGTGTACTCAAGACAATGTTAATAAGTTTTGCATGATCATCAAGAATTATTGAGTACACAAATATTTCATCAACAAAGAAAAAAATTAATTAATATAGTTATGGGTGAAATATTAGGTTCATTAAATCCATGAACATGTCTGGTTCATTAGTCAACCCAAACAACATCACAAAAAACTCATATAACACGTTCCTTCTTTTGATAGCAGTCATTGTTACGTAAAAAGGTTTCAAACTCACCTGATGGTATCCCAATCTCTAATAAATCTTGTAGAAAATTAATGAACCCATCAATTGGTCATACAATTCATCAATTCATGGAAGTGGGTATCAGTTCTTAATAATCATCTAATTCAATTTTCTATAATAACTCATTACCACAATGAATTTTCTAACTTATTTCAAATAAACAAAGGAGATCCTAAAATAAATGTACTAGGATAGATTAACCCCTTTCACTCTAACTCTTCTAGATGAATATTATGTTCTTATAGTCCCATCAATTTAATTTGATATGGAGGAATGGAAAAAGTTTATTCCCCTAGAAGAACTCAATCGTAAACACAAAATCTCTCTTGGGTGGTATCCCTGGGAATTACTCATGAAAATCGTCATAGAATTGATCCATAATTGGAGGTAAAACTCGTTTCAACCTTCCTCCTTCATCTAGAGAAAGTCAAGCCACATGGGCTGTGAATTATCCCAAATGTTTAAAATTTGATCATGTATGACCTTCTCGAACATCCCACTCCCCATGAATGAAATTAATGTCTCCATAAAGATATTTGAATGTTACATGACATCAGTAGTAGTCAATATGGTTTTGATACAAAACAAACCAATCCATATAAAAATTAGTTCAAATCCCAACATTTCAAGGACACACAGATTCCACAAGAAACAATATCCACTAATATACAAAGCACATACGTTACACTATATGATATAATCAACTCTCACACCCAACATAGTATCAATGGACATAAACCCAAACAAGTATTCCATTATTAGGTCCAACACAACCACAAACAGTGCATAAATAAATCAATTCATTGAAAATGTGTCAAATAATGCACTGGAGAGTTTGGTAGCTATAATAATTGTACTTCAGATGGTATAATGTCCATCCATACATACTCTATTTTTAGATAGGACTAAATGATGATGACCTCCCCCTCTACGAAAGGTTCCATCAAGAGTATCCAGCTCATCACTTTCCTAATGAGAATGATTGTCTCAACCCATAGTTCTAAATCCACCACCCCTACAAGTATGACCTATATATATCCAAAAACCTACAGGTTATGTGCTGATCGACCCCATATCCACACTGGTCATAAACCTCTAACCTCCATCTATTCCCCTCTACCAAGGGTTCATATAGGACCATTTTATGTTTCCCATCCTTCCACATGATTGGAACTTTACTGGTGGATCGGGACACTAACTTTGCACGAACCCTAGCATGACACACTAGTAATTGAATACCTATTCACCACCTTATGGAATTATCCATCTCCTCAGATTGCTCTATGCACTATCTCCCTATTAGAAATTCACAAAACTAAAATTCTGGCTATTAAAGATGTTCCACATGTTTTCCCATCTAGAACAACTTGTCCACCACCTGAAGCCCCATTCAGGTTACCTTCTTAGATAAGTGATCCAAAAAATAACTATTCAAACCTCTTCAGATGTAATATATTCACCTGATTCCTGATCGTGTGCCTATGCCCATCCAAAAAACATTTTTCTATAGTCACCTCATCTCCAGCCAATATCGAAACAAAACAGCAAAAGATAGTGAAAAAACCATCTTAATCCATCACTGAAACAACCCCATGAGTTAATCTAATAAACTATGTAGCCTTCTCATACCTCAAAGATTCTAGGTATTAAAGTACAAGAAAATTTCCCAAAAAATCCTTCCATACTATTCTATCAGCCTGACATCTCTGAACCTTAGATTCCCACGAACTCTATTTGGCCTCGCAACAAATTTTCCACTAACATTACTCATTTCATCGAAGGATTGTCTCAATGATCAAGAATTACCTCGATAGACACTATGGACAACATAGTTTCCTTTATCCCACCCTCTCTAGTAAAATTCATAGCGTTCTGCAACTACAACTCTCTAGTCACATAGAAAATACTTTTGGAAACCCTCCTTCAGTCATATTCTATCATCTTTATAAAATTATAAATTTTTTCACAGATGTTACCTTCCCTATCATCTTGTACCAATTGATATTCTTATTCCACTACTAGGGGATCATTCTTAGCCACGTCTTCTTATTTCCCAACAAGAAAAAATATTTGAGGTGGTATTTCTCTACAATTCCAAACATGAGCTTTAGAACACAAACCATAAAGCATTCGAAAAATGAAATGGAAGGTTCACCACTTTCCATAAACAAGACATTTTTTATACACTATCCAGACTATCTAATCTTACCCTGAACAGTTCACTTAACCATCCCTACTAAGGAATGGGATTAATATAGAGTTTCTAACTCACACGATAATAATCCTTACCATCTACACCATTTTAAAACTATTAACATGTCAGAACATAATTCAAAAAATATTTAATTAACATACATCTTCTTATCATGAACAATTCATTAATTATTATTTAACATTTAACTTTCCATTTTACCAATTTATATCGCTTCATTAGGCTCCATTTCTACCAATTTCATGAAAATAAAAGACAACATCCCCTTTATGTCCCACACAAACATCCTGTTTGTGTGTCTACTATAATGTATGACACTTATATACATAGGTGACAATAATTACGGATCAATGCAAAACCTCATGCCATTCCTACTATGAGAAAAATATTATAAAACTATCAAGTCACACAAAAAGTGCATTACCAAATAGTGAAGTATCATCAAATCTAACGACACACAACAAAGAAAATTTTCCCAACCTTGGGTGACATGGGTTTTCCCTTGTACATGGGATAGGTACTCTCATGCTTGAGTTCATTACAAAGGCCTGAAACCTTTTTAACCACCTATATATCATCCCAAACTATTATGTCACATAAAATATCTCTTATGATACCACTTTGTAATATTTCTATACCAATATCCACTAAACCAATGCCCATATTCGAGACACCCTATGACCTCAAGAGAGCCTCCACATAATCCATAGGTTGTTGAATATAAGTGAGGTTCTGGAAGTCCCATGGGTGGAAGACACCCTCTTTGAGAGAGTATGTCACAACAGAAAAGAATTATAATAGAGGAAACAATACAGAATAACCAATGAACATGAATAAATAACCATTTCCAAAAACGAGGTCCAAACCAAAACAAGTAGTAAACATGTCATGTAATTCAACAAAACAAAGTGAACCAAATCCAAAATAATGATAATAGAAGAATCCCCAAATTGGTCATCTCTTTATGTCCAGTTCCTCATCCATGCATGTCCAATTCCAAACTCAACTCCCTAGAAAAGGGTCTATGCGTTTTTTCTTATTTACTGTCATGTAATTTGCTCATGTAGCCAACGATGGTATGAGTAGGGTGTGTGTACCACTCAGTAGGCCACCACCAACAGTTTCTACAATATATTCAATCTAATAGATATGGTGTTCATGTCTGAAATATGTGTTGAGAAATTAAAAATGTCAATTTGGGGGACACTATTTAATAATAATTACTTAACTATTACATACCATATTGTAAAATTCTTTATGTATATATTAATTATTACATAATTCATCACAAACATCTAATCCATGGGTAATGCATTCACATAATTCACACTAGGTTAATAGAATTTATCATTCTGCATATGGGAATAAGTCAAGTCCCTATATAACTAGGGTAACACAATAAAAATCATAATATCCTCACCTCGAAGCCTAAGACTCTATGGAATTAAACCTCTAGTGGAATATAGATATACCCCATTCCCTAACCCATGAATTGTGGTTGGAGTCAAAGAATCAATCCAACTTGATCCATGTGAGGAGCCTCAATCCGTTGTCCCATTCCTCGAGCCATGTACACATGCTTTTTCACCCATTCACAACCCATAAACCATATGACAACCAAACACAACCAAAACATGTAACAATCATATTCCATAACAATCAACATTGGAATTAATATTATTCAATATCCCATTAACAAAAATTACATTTACATTACATATCCTATTTATCCCAATTCCCATTCTCTTGTATCTCTCACTATGCACACTCAATAAGTCCCTTTTATCATCTAGTTTCACATATTCATTAATTCTATTATGAAATAACATTTAACAAATTTTAATTTCACATTCCATTTACAATCAAGAAGTTCACCAATTCATAAGACCTCCTCTCTTAGAAATTTTTCGTATAATTCATAATTCACATGGAAAAATCATAATTTACCAAATAAACCGTTTCTGTGTCAAGATAAACAACCATTAATCCATTTCTAGATCTTGAATCACTACAAATATTCTTTGTTCACTTCCATTAATCTTATCAACAAACTCAACAAGGGCTCTACATTATCACAAAATGACCTTGGGATTAATTAACCAATTTGTAGGTCTATGGATATCAGCACAGCAGATTGATGGACATTAATAGGTTAAATCACCATTGATTCATCCCACGGGGACCATGAGGGTTTCTATTCATCAGTTTAACACCAATTTTTCCAAATTGGACCAATTAAATCAATATTATAATATTATATAACCATGAACAAGACTAGAAGAGAAAAAATATACAACGAAACTATGGGATATAAATTTTAGATGACCTACCTTGAATCGGTTGTGTCACGACCTGTCCCCTGGGGCCCGAGCCCTGACTACCCCAAAACCGCCTTCTGTAGGCCAGGGGATAGAAACTAGCAGCAAAAGGTGTATCCTTAAAACTGAAAGGCCTTGTCATTTTAACCTATACAGAAACATAGTCCCAGAACAATACAATAAGAATCCATGAAGTAAAATGTAGTAGTAAATGTGTGCTGAAAGTAATGGGTCTAGAATACAAGACTATCTAAAAAGTACAAGTACAACTGAAAAGTTCAAAAACAGCTCTTGGATCATCAACTGAGGATCCTACCTGATGTTTTGGTATAACATAGGATCAGTCGTCCGTGTGTCCCGTCTTGCCTAGTGCTCCACCTCGGAGTAAAGTCTCATCTTGGCTCCCTCATCCTCAATCAATGTTGTCTGTCTTCTGCACAATAAACTTCAAGGTACGGGCATAACCCATAAAGTGGTGAGTATAACGATAATAATTAGTTTCTATGTGTCCCTCGTAGGTCTTCAAGAGGTAGACAATGAAACTACCACAAATAAAGACCTCAATCTCAATGAACGAAGAAATAGACATCAACCCTACTTAGTTATATTACCATACATATACCTATGTTATCAAGATATACCCATCTGATATGTGAGGGAAGAATACAGTAAATGTAACACAAAAAAGTTAGAAGTTCCACATATATAACACCATGAAGATAGATGTACCAAATAGGTAACACCACAAAGATAGATATACCACACATTTTATGCCACGAAGGTAAAATAATCATCTCACACCGGGTATAACATTAGTACAAAAGTACAGATGATTATTTGAATGGTATATCATTTTATTATGTTACGTAGCACTACTTCTGACCCAGGCAAGATTTATAGGTAACTAACCCCCACTGACGCACATAGGATTTGACCCACACAGGATCAGTATGCACTTACCCACATAGGACCGTTGAGCGCTGACCCATAGAGGATCAAATTGATTCAAACCCACAGATGATCGATAGATACAGAACCACACAAGACCAACATTCATTTATTACATTACAACTTAAAACAGGATTCCTCGCTCTCGGTGTGCTCGAGTTCCATATAATCATCCCCTAGAGGTATCAGTTGTACATAAACCACCACTAATCTCCACAAAGGAGTAACCCAAAGTACATCCATGTCATAAGGGTTCCAACGTGATAGATTGTGCATTAATCAGATTCCCAAACTGTGATTTATTTTCATTTCAGTTCTGAGGGACCAGTAGGATTCGGGTTCAATCCACCCCATCCATACTCCAACATTCTCTAAAACCGAATTAGATTTTTATAAAAGGACCATCTCAATCCAGACATCCCAATTCTTCTCACGGTTTGTGAAATGGACATTTGGTTCTTATGATATGGCCCTTTAACTTTTCATCTGTATGGTGGTGCCTGGGTCCGGACCAACTCGGTCTGCCCGTCCCCATCTGACCCAGTCCAACATGGTCTAAGAAACAAATCCTGACCCAATATGGGTATAACTGGTGGGATTGGAACTCTATCCCGTGGTACAGCCTGACCTAGAAGAGATCACGACCCTCTAGACTGGCGTTCATGCCCTCTAGGGGGCATGACTCGCTGGGTGGGCGGACTGACCAGCAAAGGGGTGTATCCCACTACGCAAACCCTCCACATGGTAGGAAGACTAGCCACAATTGATAATGTCCCACTGGGATATTTCACTTGGTGGCATGGGGGAGATCCCCCCTAAATTCATGAACGGCCTAAGCCATTCGGTTTATGCGGTGACCCCACTGGCTGGCGCCCGCCCTATCTGGAATGAGGGGAGAGACCCCCCAGTCTCCCATACTACTATGAGGCTATTCATCTCCCCCACAATAGTGACACCATGTGGCGCCGCCAGGTGTCTTCCAGGACATCCAAAAGAGGGTCCTCCTGATCCGTTGCGGCAAGCATGTGTGCTAGACAACTTCTACCATGATGTGCTACGGCATACCACTATGTCACTCTTGGTTGGATAGTGTGCCGACCACCTTCCTCCGGTATGTCGTGGTTGACGATCCACAAACTACATTTTCTGGAATTACGCTAGTTGCTCAATCCACTTCTTCTGTGGCCAACAAGTGTGTTAGCCACCTACTCTAACTACCACAGTTGACGAGCCACGACCCCTTTCTCACCAGCGGCGTGCGATGGTGCGCTGCCCCTCTCCAGCTACTAACTAGTGCTGGATGCTATGATGATTGTCGCAACATAGTGTCATGACCTCATCCTGTGTTGCTCGTTATTGAACCTCCTCCTTCATACTTTTTTGGTGCTGTTGTGCCGGTGTTCTTCCATGAAAGGGTGCACAGATAGAAAAGTAGTGGAGGGTTCAGGTAAGGTTCATTTGGCCAGTGCCCCCCACGTTAGATCATAATGAAGAGGGAGGATTAAAGGTATTCATAAATTCACTTGAATTTAAACAAGGATCAATCCCCTACCTAAATAACGATTGTTAGTGTACGTTCATGGAAGCGGGTTGGTGTTTTCCATCCCTACAACTAGCATCCAATGACATTGCTGCATAATTGATCTCTGGTTCAGGGTTTCAGTGTCGCTCATCATTGCTCGCTGGAACCGACTCCATCCTCCAAGGTTTTGTCATCTCGGTACATTGTCAGCACTTCCTTGTTTGGTGATACTGTGTTGACGCATCTCCCCAATCTCTATATAATTATGAGAGGGGGAGGGTGTGAAATGTTCATGGAATTAATGGAGGCCCATTAATTCATAACCATCTTGATTCCCCAATAGTGTTGTTATATATAAATGAATGGTCAAGATATTTATTTTCTTGGCACATCACTGGTCCCACGCTGCCACTTGTCCTTTGGAGGAGATGAATGAAAAAAAATTAACTACATTATTTTTATTATTCTTTTAAAAGTCACAAAACATAACTCTTTCTCCAATAATACTGTGGTCATTGTGAAGCCTCCCTTAAGAGAATCCTAGTACTGTGGATCAAATGGTGCCAACATATTTTTATTCAATGAACCGGTTCCAAAGATAGAAAACAACGCTCATATGTTTATTGAATGTACATTAAAAAAGTTCATAAATTCATTTCGGGCACACCGGGCCTCATAATCCCACACCGTCATTTTTTGCAGAATCGTAATAATTCCATACAATTAAAAAAACAAATTGAATATCTTGGTCTTTAAATTTCCCCAATCATAGGGATTATCATCTCTAAAAGACATAACATAGACTAAGGATAAAAATTGGGTTACATAGCAATAATCTGAGCCACTCACTCCCATGATCTCTCCCGGAGGTCCCAATGCTACTAGAAAATGTGCACCCGAGCTATAAAACACCCAAGAAGGACCCGCTCATGTTGATCCTCAATATATACTAGATCCTCTGTAAACATCACCCATCATCGATGTCCATATCACTAATTTCGATCATGTGAGATGTTTCGTGCACACATCTCCTCAACTGGGTTATGTGGGAAATTCCATGCACCCTCTCCAACTACGGTAGAAGTTCCATGTTGTCGGTTAACCCGCCAATCTTCCCATTTATCCAAAATGGTCTGATAAACCTCAGTGATTTCTTGTCACCTAGACCATATCTCCATAAACCTGGTCGTGGTGAGACTCATAATAAGACATGGTCTCCCTCCTCATACTCCAATGGTCTCCACCTCATGTTAGCATAAGATTTTATTATTACTTGTGCAGTCTTCATCCACTCCTGGATGATCTGCACCTTCTCATTGGTAGCTCGTACCAACTCAGGACCCATAAATACCAACTCCACTATGTCTATCCTGAATAGAGGTGATCTCCACAGTCGACGGTATAGGGCCTTAAATTGTTCCATACTGATAGAGGAGTGGTGACTATTATTTTATGAAAACTCCACCAAATTCACATGATCCTTCCATATGAGGCCAAAATCCTGAAAACAAACATGTATCAAGTCCTCCAACATCTGAGTGGTCCACTCTCTAAGACCAACTATCTGGGGATGAAAGGCGGTGCTCAAATGTAGCTGAGTCCCTAACGCCTCCTACAACCCCTTCCACATATGAAAAGTAAAACATGTGTCATGGTAAGATAAATTAATCAATAGAACCCCATGATGTCACAAAATCTCTTATATGTAGAGTTCTCCCATTCACTTTTCTAATACCTTCTCTCTGATAGGTAGGAAATGGGCTGACTGGGTGAGTCTATCAATGATCACCGATATAGAATCATGTCCGCTAGACATACATGGAATCTCTGTCACACTGTCCATGTAGATACCATCCCGCATACACTCAAACACCTCTATTGGTTGAGATATGCCCTCTATAACCTCATGCTAAAACATCACATTCTAACACGTGAGGCATCACAAAAAAAACTATTCCACTAATTTCTTCATCGTTGGCCACTAGAGCAGATGCTGGATGTCCTGGTACATCTTCTCCAAACCAAGATGTTTGGCCAGAGGGGACTTATGGAACTCCCTCAACAACTCCTTCTATAGAATTAGTGGTATCATGGTACTCCCTTTTAAGAGGATGACATGCTCCCCAAATTTTGAAAATCTATTAGGTGCTTGTCCTGAGGATATCTGAGCACATCAAGTCTCGTAGTCAAAGTCCACAAGTAGTGCCTCATTAACTCGCTAATGGAGTGGGGGAGTCACTGTAATAGACTGGAGGTATGATCCTCCATCTCTATCCATGAAGGATATCTATAACCGAGCTAGTTTCCCTGTTTAATCACTCAGCAACAATAGACCAGACCTCCTACTGAGTGAATCTACTACCATGTTTATCATACCAGGAGTGAAGAATATCTCAAATTCCTAGTCCTGAATAAACTATAGCAATTGTCATTGTCTCAGGTTAAGGTAATTATGAAGGAAACTATATCTAAGTCTCTTTTGATCAGAGTAGACTATAAAATGTTCACCCATCATGTAATGTTGGCAAATCTTCATGGTGAAGAAAACATCTGCTAACTCCAGGTCATGGGTTGATTAGATCTCCTCATGTTTTCTCTATTGTTTTTATCCATAAGAGATCACTACAATATCCTGGATAAGGACACACCCATGTCCAATCTTGTATGTTTTGCAGTAGACTACATACCAAATGAACAATTGTATTTTCCTTAAGATGGGGAATTAATCAGTCTCTTCCCCAACTCCTGAAAACTCATCCAGTATCTCTTCATCCATATGAAGGGATATCACTTCTTCTTAAATTCTAAAATTGGTGTCGTAAATCTAGAAATGCTATGCATGAATCTATATTAGAATCCATGATACCCTAGGAAACTCCATAACTCAGTCACACTCATAGGTGGCTGCCAAGCTAGAACAACTTATTTTTTCATTAGATCCACTACAACACCCACACCTGAGATAACATGTCCCAAGATGTGAATCTATTGTATCCAGAAATGGAACATCAAGATATTTCCCTAAATCTGGTGATCTCGGATTGTATCCATAACCATCTGCGGATGTTTGGCATGCTCCTCATCTAACATTGAGTAAATCAAGATTTCATCAATGTGGACCACCACAAAGTAGTCGAGGTAGGGCTGGAAGATCCTGTTAATGAGTACCATGAAAAATGTTGGGGAATTGTTAATGCTGAAATGCATAACCAAGAACTCATAGTGTTTATACCAAAATCTAATGGTCGTCTTCTACACATCCTCATCTCATACCCTATGTTGATGATATCCTGATCTAAGGTCTATCTTAAAAAACCAATGAGAACCCTTCAATTGATCTAAAAGATCATCAATCTTCAGAGGTGGATAATTGTTCTTCACAGTTACCTATTTTCTATGCCAGTAGTCCCCCCAGAGTCTGAAACTCCCATATTCCTTCTTTGCAAATAGAATTCAGGATGACCATTGTGAAAAGGTGGGCCTTATGAACCCATTTCTCTAAAATTACTCCAACTATACCTGTAACTCACGAAGATTTGTGTGATCCATCTGATATGCTGGTGTATATATGAGTGCTTTATTGGGTTAAAATTTGATTTAAATGTATACCTCTATGCATGGAGTTTGTCCTAGAACATCTTCATGAAGGACATCAACATATTTGTCCACCACTTCCAGATACCTCGGACTCTCAACTTTAATTGCCCTGAGGGTAAGGTTGGCCTACTAATGTGTGATCGGCAGCACCCTCCCATGGGTAAGTGCAACCAGTTCTGAAAAGGTTCCCTTAACACCGGTGAAGGAAAACATGGTCCCATCATTTAGTACACACCACACATTGTGCCTAATATCGTTTATCTGAGCATAGACTGTGGGTAATAAGTCCATACCCAAGATGACATTGTAAGGGCTCAACGCCTCTACTAGAAGATCCCATCCAATGATCTATCTATTTAGAGTATTCTCACACTTGAGACAGTAGTGTGTAATCTAATAATCTTTTCCCAAAGGAGTCTCTAGCTGTAAGGATAAAGCGAACGACTCTACCGGATTCTCTGAGATCAGAATGATGATCATGGAAATAAAAGAGTGAATATAACCAACGTCTATAAGTACTATAGATAAGGTGTAGTAGACAAAAATCATACCTCTAATCATCCCCAGAGCACCATGGTCATAAGGCTTTGCTACCTGGAGCTGAGCTCATCTCTTTCACATGGTCCCTATGGTCGTGGTGGATTGCATGGTGGTGGTGGCAATATAACCTCATATCGCCACCCATCGCCTGTTTCATGGCCATGTTCTCTGCCACTTTTACATATTCAATACAGACCTCCAAGATCAAATATATGCCTCAAACATAATGGTCCCTAGACCTTCTACTGGTCTTCTGTATGGTTGGACAGGGAGTCATGAGCCATGTGACCCAGCCCACCGTACGAGTAGCACCCCCTTCTCATTTGATATCCTCCTCTGTCCCGTGAACCCCACACCAACAAATATGTATCCTTAGGTTTTCCACAGGATGAAATGACCGCTTGGGCCCCTACGTCATCTGTCTACTTCTTGCTACCGATGAATCTACTAATAAACATCTGGTGGTGGCTCTCTCCGTCAATGCCTGCTCAGCTAGGATGCTCTCCAACAAAAGTGATCGCGGCAGTACCCCAGCCTACGTTAGAATGCTGAAAGACATCATCGTTACTCTAATCTCCCATTGGATACCCTTATCATATGTCTGGGCCCAGATTAAAGGGACACTTACCATATCGGTGGAGTACTAGGTGATATCAGTAAACCTCACCGAGTACTGGACCACATTCATGCTACCTTACTATAAGAGAAATAGATCATGTATATACACAGAGCGTAAAGTCATTGGAACAAATTTACCCTGAAATTTCTCTTGAAGTCCACCTAGATTAAGATCATCTCATCGTGTATCTAGAGCATCATGCTCAACCATATCCCAGTTGATTCCTAAAAAAGACTAGCTGCTAGGATCTCCATAATGTCAGATGGTGTCCCAACCAGGTGAAAAACTCTAGCCATAGCCTCCAGCCAATCCTCAACTGCCTGCGGGTCCATATCACCATGAAACCAGAGAGTAGTCTTCCACTGGAACTCATGCAATGCGCTCGGTCATCTTGCACTGACTTCTTGTGGGGATTGTTGGAATTGAAACACAACAGGTAGTGGTGTTTCTGGTACACCACCTGATGGTGCAAATGCTGTTAGAGGGCCCTGCGCTGAGGCCTCATCGATCGGTGGGCCATCATCAAGTACTCTCTCAGTAATCCTAGTTGGATGTCTATGTGGCATAATCTGGGAAAAAATAGGTCTTCCATGGTTAATAATTTATACATGGTGGGAAGACTCAAAGAGACCACCAGAAAAACATTTCAAAACACACGCAATTAGTGGTTTCATGCACTGATTTGAAAATCAGAATTCAGGGTCCTTGTGTATGGATATGCCATTCACTATATCAACGTTGGATTCCTCAAAATAAAAACCACACTCATTACGCTTAAAAATATTGCCACTTATAAAAGATCACAGTGCTAGTTATTCGGCAGAACAGACACCTTTGATACCACTTTGTAATGACCCGTCCCCTGGGGTCCAAGACTTGACTACCAAATTCAACCTTCCATAGGCCAGGTATTGGAGACTAGAACCAGAAATGCATAACCCTATAACAAAAATAAATTTCCTTTTTAACATGTATAGACGAACAATCCGAGAACACAACAATAGGTAACCATGAAGTAAACTAATATAGTAAAAGTGTGCTGAATATAAAGGGGCCAGAATACAAGTCCAACTAAAATGAACAAGTACAATTAAAAATAACAAAAACAATTCCAAGACCATCCATAGAGCATCCTAACTAAAGGGTAGATACAGCTCACAATCGGTTGTCCCTGCGTCATGTCATGCCAAATGGTCCACCTCCAAGTACTGTCTAGTATTGGATGACTTAGCCACGATAAATGTTGTTTTTTGTCTACACATGACACAACAAGGTGCAGACGTATCCTAGGTAGGTGTGAGTATAATGATACTGAATAGGTTCCTCATGACCATCATATGTGTCCTATATTTCCACAAAAGAAATAACATAAATAATCTCATTAATATAAAATCAGGAAGTAATAGACATCAACTCTACTTTGGTATATTCCCATATAAATACCTAAGTAATCTAGACATACCAATATCATACATGAGGGAAAAATAACACAAAGAAAACATCACAATGATAGAAGTGCCATTTAGGTAGCACCACAACGATGTAAGTACCACACAGGTAACACCATGATGATCGAAGTACCACATAGTTAATACCATGATGATAAAATACTGAACTCACACAAAGTATAACTTATGTATAGAATTATATATGATTAGTTGAATGCTATGTTATCATATTATATTAAGTAGTACTACTTCCGACCAACATAGGATTGATAGGTAACTAACCCCCGCAGAGCCACACAAGATCTGACCCACACATGATTGATATACGCTTACCCACGCAGGATCATTGAGCACTGACCCACACCAGATCTAATAGATTATTACCCACACAGGATCGAGAGATGCTGACCCACATAATATCGATGTTCATTTTTCATGTTATATCTCAACACAAGATTCCTCGCACCCGGTGCAGATGAGTTATCCAGAATATGCCCCTACTGATATCGGTTGAACATAGACCTCCACTATCCTCTAGAAAGGAGTAACCCAAAGGACCACTATGTCGTAAGGCTTCCAACACGACAGATGATGCGTCAATCAGACGTCTGATCTGTGATTTATAAGTGTTTTAGTTTTGAGGTATCGGGTGGATTTGAGTTATACAGAACCCATCCATACTCCAACTTTCTCAAAAACTCAGGTGGAGGATATGAAAAGTAACACCTTGATCTAAGGATTCCTACACTGATGACGGTTATTAAAACATACATATGGTTCTCAAGATATGTCCATTAATGTGTTTCTAGATCTGGTTTGGCCTGGGTCCTATCCGACATGGATAATAAGGGGGCATGGCATGATATGTAGGTATCCTAGACAGAAAGGTGGTGTGGCCCACTGGACGGGTGGCCTGGATCACAAAGGAGCACGAATAGATGGGCAGGGGGCCTGGCCGTGGTGGAGCGTGGCCCACTAGGTGCTCGCATGAGGTAGAACGAGGAGCCCCCCCCCCCCCCCAATTTCTCGAAACAGGCTAATCTGTTCTGTAACATCCTAAGTAAGTAATGAATAATAGATATTTTTCTCTACGTCTATTAATGAATTAGATAGTGTTTTGGAGGCTTAAAATAAAAATAAATCCAATCTTAAGCATCGAATACACTAATATTTTTAAAAGATTGTTTTACTGCCTTTTGATGGAAAACCAATTTTGAATCTATATTTTGACAATTTTATAAACTATGATTGTCAAAATAAACATATTCTTTATGATTGGGACATAAAAATTTAATTTGTGTGATTTTTTAGTATTTTTTTGACAATGTTCATTTTTTAATGAATAGTGAAAAATACTGCATTTTACATCAAAACTGCTTTTTAATCTAATTTATTTATATGATTAGATTATATTTTGAATTGGTTTTGAAGTGAAATTAGAATATAAATTTACCATTTAATCCAATGGTGGTCATTGGAATCAATTTCACTCTTAAATTGGACTTAAACTGTTGTCAATCATTTGATACTTATTGTTTCATAAAAACACGCTAGTTGTCATGACAACGAGAATTAATTATTAAATTAATTAATGTAACTTATATTTTTTGAAATTTGTAAAATAGACATCATTTTTGAATTCAGAATATCATGTATATCTTAGGGTGATGTTTTGGTATCTTTCTGAAAAACATCAATTTTTGATGAATAGTGAAACCACTAAGTGGTATTTAAAGAAACTGATTTTTCGTTTAAATGAAATTTTACCACCACTATGATTTGATTTTCAAAAATCTGACATACATGGTTGTAATTAAGAATTAAATTTTGGTTCAATGAGATTAATGTAATTTATTCGTGAATAGTGACTTTTATGTTTTTAATCGCGATTAGTGGTAATTAGTGTAGTTTAAGGTAAAAATAATGTTTTAATAGTATGAGATGAGCCTGACACATGTCCTACCCTCATTTTTTGTGTCATGGCCGACCAAGAAAATCCATGGGTCAAATTGGGGACCCCATGGAGCCACATGGGTTGGCAAATGACATAAATAACTTTTTATTTAATGTTAAATTAAAAATGACACAAACATAATATGTTTTACAAAAACAATTTTTAATTGGGGTTATACAAGTCCTATATTTGACTATAAAAATTAATTGGAAAGATAAAATGATTTTCTACATCAGAGTATTTTTTTATAATTTTTAGACTTTAATTAAATTAACCTATTTATGACATCATGACGATGCAACGATTACCTCATTAATAAAGGATTTAAATAAAATGAGAAGATAATGTAACATCTATGACCTACACATGTCCAAAACCTATTGGGTGGGTATATTTATAACCCTTATCACCTTATCCTCGAATTATATCAATGTGGGACTTTTTAAATCCGAAACTCATTTTCAAATAAAGTAATATTTCTTTACTTTCCAAGAGTGCCCCTCCTCTCCTCTTATAAAAGGCCCCCACCTCTACCTCCTTACCCACAATCCCAAAGCCATTGGCTCGGCCAACCCCTGCTCATTTTGGCTCACCACTTCCCTCTATTACTCCTTGAAGCCTCACTTTGGGCATAAGTCTTCCCAAGTATGCCTTTGATCTCAAACCAAAGGGAGTTATACAATTTTAAGGTAATGTATTCACTTGAGTCCTTTTATTTTATTTTTCCACTCCAACCCCCTAAACTCTTTTTATTCATTTCTTTTGTAACAACTACAGTATATTCAATATACTAGGATGTTGTTATAAGAAGGATTCAAGCTACAATTACACACACCTACATCTAATGGTTAAAGAACATACTGTTTCTGTGGATGGTGTATTTATGCCTCCCGAAACAATGATTGTTCATCATTCCATTAACACCTTAAAAGGAGGTCATTAAAATGACACTATATTTATATATGATATATAATATGTTTATTTTTTCCTTAAGATTCTGTATTTTTCATTTTGGGCATACCTTTATGGTTTCCATTATGGGTAAACGCAGTATCTTCATTTAAGGAAGTTCGGACTACCGCCCCCTCAAAGTGATTTGATTCGTTAAATACCATATGTGGGATGTATAAAGGATGGAACTATGATATTATATATGATATTATACTGTAATTATAATAAACCTTTATATCATTATGATTCCATTCTATAAAATACGAAATAGAAATTAAAGTAGCGTCCATGCGTACATACGGCTTACCGTCTCCATGAACTGTGAATTTCATTTCATACCTCTAAATGATTATGTAATATTATAAATGCATGTATATACATGATATATATGATATATATATCATGATTATAACTCTGGATATAATGTATACATGAACAACTTTTAATTATAAAGATCATATTTTGACTCAAGTACCAATTATCGTTAAAACGGCCATTATTAACTAAAATAATTACATAGTGTTCATGACATGGTAATAAGTGATATAAAATGAATAATGAAGTTGAAGAAGGTTCTTAAGAAAGTATAAATTAACTCAAGTTTATTATTCAGGACATTAAATAATGATCGAGTCAAGTCGGACCCGAGGTATGGGACTTCGTCTCAATCTCCTTTCATTGAAGAATATTTTATTTTATACAGAACTTTCTTTTATACGATGTATAAACCCCTTTGAATTTTACGTTTATCCAAAAGGAATATTTTTTATACAAAATGTTTTAAAAAACGACAAAAGGGAATGTTTTTGTCGTACGTATGCGGTGACAACGACTTCTCCACCGCCGTGACCATTATTTGGGTTTCAGCTTCCTATACAATCCATACCTTCTTTTTAAAAGAAAAATAAATACAATGTTTTACTTTTCATTTATATTGGTATTGAAAATCGATTTCATAATGTTTTTATTACATCAATGGGTTGTATTGATATCTCGTGATTGAAATGTGGAAATGTTATGTTTCCTTTATGCATGTTTTATGTGATACAATTATGTTGAGGTTCTTGGGCATTATTATGAAGACGGGTGGTTCCGTGATAAACTAAGGGCGGGTGATCCCAATATAGCTATCCAATGCATTGGGTAACGCTAAGGAGTGAAACATTAAGGTTTCTCTGATGAGATTTAGGGAATATACTGTGATGGGTATTCCAAACGTAACCAAGAGGGTTACTCCCTACGTAAGAATGTTTTGAATGCCTCATATTACCTTTATGTCTACTGATTTCTATTATTTATTCATGATTTGATTAGGTATGTTAAAGTTCTTATGTTTTATGGGTAATGTATGATTTCATTGTTATGTATATATGTACCCATGTTTCCTTTAAATATTTTTATATCCCTTACTGAGCTTTTTATGCTCATCCCATGTTTTTTGAAATTTTTTTCAAAGGTCAAGGGAAAGGTACATGATATGATGATAGTGTCAAGGAAGAGTCAAGAAAGAATCCATGTTTTATTTTAAATATGTGTCCATTGATGGGAAATAAGAATACTAACTTTATGTAACCACTTTGTTTATATGTGGAATTTAATGCAAGTTCTATGATCTAATTTGCTAAAACTCTAAACCCGAAAAGATCCTCAATGTGTAATCTTGCAATAAATCAAGATTAAGTAAGGTTTAAGGCTGGGGCCTTATAGTTGGTATCAAAGGTCAGTTTAGATAACATTATGAGTTAGAATTCTATTTAATGATTATCCTAAAATATTGTTTTATGGTCAAATTTAAATGATATAGCATTTGAAGATTACCATGTTGCTTCATCTAAGACATGTTTTTTCAGAATGGTTTTTCATAGAGGAAATAGGGAAGTCTTTTTGGGAAGGCATACTAAGGGAAATGACCTTCCAAATCAGCATACTGAGATGGTCAGAATCAAAATTGAGCAGTTTACTTCAGTGATGGCTCAGTTGAATCAGGTGATAAGTGGTTGTATTCATTGATGATATTTTGGTGTTTTCTAAAATTAAAGAGGAGCATGAAAGACATTTAAGGGTTATCTTTCCAACCTTAAAAGAAAAGAAACTGCATGGAAAATTCAGCAAGTGTGAGTTTTGGTTGTAAAAAATTTCTTTCCTTGGTCACATTGTTTCTAAAGATGGGATAACTGTTGATCCTGCAAAAACAAAAGTTGTTGAAGACTCTCCAAGACCCACAAATGTAACTGAGATTCATACCTTCCTCGGTTTGGCAGGCTATTACCGAAGGTTTGTTAGAAATTTTTCATGGTTATCTAGTCCAATGACTAAGCTAACTCGGAAGGGTGTTAAGTTTATCTGGAAAAAGAATGTGATGATTGTTTTCAGGAGTTGAAAAGAAGATTGGTGAATGCTCTAGTTTTGTAACTTCCTTCCAGGAATGGTGAGTTTGTTATATACAGTGATGCTTCATTGAAAGGACTTGGTTGTGTCATAATGAAGAATGAATAGGTAATTGCTTATGCTTCACAACAGTTGAAAACTCATGAGGTAAATTACCCTACACCTGATTTGGAATTATCTACTGTTGTTTTTGCTTTAAAAATTTGGAGGCATCATTTGTATGGAGTAATGTGTGAAATATATACTGATCAAAAAATTTAAAAGTATATATTCACTCAGAAAGAGTTAAACATGAGACAGAGGAGATGGCTGGAATTAATCAAGGAATATGATTGTACAATTCATTACCATCTAGGAAAATCAAATAAAGTGGCTGATGCTTTGAGTTGAAAATGTAATGATTCATTAGCAATGATGTGTTTGGAACGTGATCCTTTGGTTAAGGATTTGATGAACTTTGGCATAGAAGTTGTTGGCGCAGGAAGTTATTCTGTTTTGTTTCAGGTATTAGTGAGATCATCTCTATCAGATAGAATCAAGCAAGCACAGAAGAAAGACAGTGAGTTGCAGAAAAAGGTAGAGCTGGTTCAGAAAGGTAAGTTTCCTGAATTCAATATTGACAGTGAATGTGTTTTGAGATTTGGGAAGAGATTGTGTGTGCCTTGTGATTCACAGTTGAAGAGAGATTTGTTATGTGAAGCTCATAGTTCTCCGTTTTCAGTTCATCTAGGCAGTACTAAGATGTATAGAGATCTTCGGGAGTATTATTGGAGGGATGGAATGAAAAGAGATATTACTGATTTTACTATGAAGTGTTTGACATGTCAACAGGTTAAAGCAGAGTAGAAGTTACAGAATGGGATGCTTCATCCTCTACCAGTGCCAGAGTGGAAATGGGAGAATATATCCATGGACTTTGTTGTGGGATTCTCATAGACATCTCTAGGTAATAATGCAATCTGGGTTACTATTGATCGCTTGAATAAATCTGCTCATTTCCTTGCTATATGAGATACTTTTTCCCTAGATCAGCTTTCCCGTTTGTATCTTAAAGAGATAGCCAGGTTACATTGAGTTCCCATCTCCATTGTATCTGACTGTGATCCGAGGATCACTTCTAACTTTTCAAAAGGCCTTCAGAAGTCGTTGGGTACTGAATTAAATTTTAGTACAGCATTTCATCCTCAATCAGATGGGCAGTCAGAACAAAAAATTCATACCTTGGAGGATATGCTACGAGCTTGTTCAATGGGTTTTCAGGGAAGTTGGGACTAACATCTTTCTTTGGTTGAATTTTCATATAATAATAGTTTTCAATCCAGTATACCGATGGCACCATTTTAGGAATTATATGGGAAGCGGTGTTGAACTCCAGCTTTCTGGGATGAAGTGGGTGAAAGGAAGTTGATGGGACCAGAATTGGTAGAAGAGATGGTAGAAAATGGTCATTTGATTCAGAAACACATGAGAACAGCCCAGAGTAGGCATAAGAGTTATGCAGACAACAGGAGGAAGGATCTAAATTTTGAGGTAGGTGATCATGTTTTTCTCAAAATCCCACTATGGAAAAGTGTGATGAGATTTGGTAAGAAAGGAAAGCTGATTCCAAGGTTCATTGGACCATACAAAATTCTGGAGAGAGTTGGATCAGTTTCATACCGGGTGGCTTTACCTCCGATTTTATCTCAGGTACACAATGTTTTTCATGTTTCAATGTTAAGGAAGTACATGCCAGATCCATCTCATGTTTTGAGTCCAGAGGTAGTTAAGCTAGAAGAGAACATATCTTATAAGGAACAACCGGTCCATATTCATGACCACAAAGAAAAAGTGTTACAAAATAAGGTGATTAATCAGGTAAAGGTTTTGTGGAAAAACCAAATGATGGAAGAGGCAAAATGGGAATCTGAAAATGCAATGAGGGATAAGTACCTCAATTTATTCGATAAGTAAATAAATTGAGGGGATGTAATTTTCTAAAGGGGGGAAGGATGTAACATCCCATGTATGTAATGAATAATAGATATTTTTATCTATGTCTATTAATGAATTAGATAGTGTTTTGGAGGCTTAAAATAAAAATAAATCCAATCATAAGCATGGAATACACTAATATCTTTAAAAGATTGTTTTACTGCCTTTTGATGGAAAACCATTTTTGAATCTATCTTTTGACAATTTTATAAACTATTTTTGTCAAAATAAACTTATTCTTTATGATTGGGACATCAAAAGTTACTTTGTGTGAATTTTTAGTATTTTTCTGACAATGTTTATTTTTTTAATGAATAGTAAAAAATACTGCATTTTACATCAAAAATGATTTTTAATCTAATTTATTTATATGATTATATTATATTTTTAATTGGTTTTGAAGTGAAATTAGAATATATTTTTACCATTTAATCCAATGGTTGTCATTGGAATCAATTTCACTTTGAAATTGGACTTAAACTGGTGTCAATCTTTTGATACTTATTGTTTCATAAAAACAGGCTAGTTATCATGACAACTTGAATTAATTATTAAATTAATTAATGTAACTTATATGATTTTAATTTTGTAAAATAGATATCATTTTTGAATTCAGAATATCAAATATAGCTTAGGGTGATGTTTTGGTATCTTTCTGAAAAACATCAATTTTTGATGAATATTGAAACCACTAAGTGGTAGTTAAAGAAACTGATTTTTCATTTAAATGAAATTTTACCACCTCTATGATTTTATTTTCAAAAATCCGAAATACATGGTTTTCATTTAGAAGTAAAATTTGGTTCAATGAGATTAAAATAATTTTGGGTGAATAGTAACTTCTATGTTTTTAATCGCGATTAGTAGTAATTAGTGTTTTTAAGGTAAAAATAATGTTTTAATAGTATGAGATGAGCTTGAAACATGTCCTACCCTCATTGGATGTGTCATTGACGACCATGAAAATACATGGGTTAACTTGGAGACCCCATGGAGCAACATTGGTCGGGAAATGACATAAATAACTTTTTATTTAATGTTAAAGTAAAAATGACACAAACATAATATGTTTTACAGAAACAATTTTTAATTAGGGTTATACAAGTCAGATGTTTGACTATAAATATTAATTGGAAAGATAAAAATATTTCCTACATTATAGTATGTTTTCTATAATTTTTAGACATTAAATAAATAAAATTATTTATGACATCATGATGATGCAACGATTACCTCATTAATAATGGATTTAAATAAAATGAGAAGATAATGTAAAATATATGACCTACACATGTCCAAAACCTATTGGGTGGGTCTATTTAGAACCCTTATCACCTTATCCTAGAATTATATCAATGTGGGTCCTTTTAAATTCTAAACTCAATTTCAAATAAAGTAATATTTCCTTACTTTCCAAGAGTGCCCCTCCTCTCCTCTTATAAAAGGCCCCCACCTCTACCTCCTTACCCACACTCCCAAAGACTTAGGCTTGGCCAACCCCTGCTAATTGCGTCTCCCAACTTCCCTCTCTTAATCCTTGAAGCCTCACATTGGGCAGAAGTCTTCCCAAGGAAGCCATTGAGCTCAAACCAAAGGGAGTTACCCAATTTTAAGGTAATGTATTCACTTGAGTCCTTTTGTTTTATTTTTCTTCTCCAACCCCCTAAACTCTTTTTATTAATTTATTTTGTAAAAACTCCAGTAAATTCAATATAATGGGATGTTGTTATAATAAGGATTCAAGCTACACTTACACACACCTACATCTAATGGTTAAAGAACATACTGTTTCCGTGGATGGTGAATTTATGCCTCCCGAAACGATGATTGTTCAACATTCCTTTAACACCTTCAAAGGTGGCCATTAAGATGACACTATACTTATATATGATATATAATATGTTTATGTTTTCCTTAAGCGAATGTATTTTTCATTTTGGGCATTCCTTTATGGTTTCCTTTATGGGTAAACGCGATATCTTCATTTAAGGATGTGCGGACTACCGCCCCCTCAAAGTGATTTGATTTGTTAAATACCATATGTGGGATGTATAAAGGATGGAAATATGATATTATATATGATATTATACTGGAATTATTATATACCTTTATTTAATTATGATTCAATTCTATAAAATACGAAATAGAAATGAAAGTAGCATTCATGCGTACGTACAACTTACCGTCTCCATGAACGGTGCATTTCATTTCTTACCTCTAAATGATTATGTAATATTATAAATGAATGTATATACTGGATATATATGATATATACATCATTATTATAACTCTTGATATACTGGATACATGAACAAATTGTAATTATAAAGAGCATATTTTGACTCAAGTACCAATGATCATTAAAACGATCGTTATTAACAAAAATAATTACATAGTGTTCATGACATGGTAATAAGTGATATAAAAGGAATAATGAACTTGAAGAAGGTTCTTAAGCATGTAGAAATTAACTCAAGTTTATTATTCAGGACATTAAATAACAATCGAGTCAAGTCAGACCTGAGGTATGGGACTTCATCTCAATCTGCATTCATTAAGGCATATTTTATTTTATACACAACTTTCTTTTATATAGTGTATAAAACCCTTTGAATTTTACATTTATCCAAAGAAAATCTTTTTTATACGAAGCATTTTACAAAATGAAAGAAGAGAATGTTTTTGTTGTACGTATGTAGCGACAATGACTTCTCCACCACCGTGACCATTATTTGGGTTTCGGCATCCTCTAAAATCCATACCTTCTTTTTAAAAGAAAAATAAATACCATGTTTTACTTTTATGTTATTTTGGTATTGAAAATGGATTTCATAATGTTTTTATTACATCAATGTGTTTAATTGATATCTCGTTATTGAAATGGGGAAATGTTATGTTTCCTTTATGCATGTTTTATGTGATACGATTATGTTGAGGTTCTTGGGCATTATTATGAAGACGGGTTGTTCCGTGATAAACTAAGGGCGGGTGAGCCCGATATAGCTCTCCAATGCATTGGGTAATGTGAAGGAGTGAAACGTTAAGGTTTCTCGTAAAATATTTAGGGAATATACTGTGATGGGTATTCCAAACATAACCAAGAGGGTTCCTTCCTACATAAGAATGTTATGAATGCCTCAAGTTACCTTTATGTCTTATGATTTCTATGTTTTATTCATGATTTTATGAGGTATGTTAAAGTTCTTATGTTTTATGGGTAATGTATGATTTTATTCTTATGTATATATGTACCCATGTTTCCTTTCCATATTTTTATATCCCTTACTGAGATTTTTATGCTCATCCCAAGTTTTTTGAAATGTTTTTCAGAGGTCAAGGGAATGGTACATGATATGATGATAGTGTCAAGGAAGTGTCAAGAAAGAATCCATGTTTTATTTTAAATATGTTTCCATTGATTGGAAAGAAGAATACTAACTTTATGTAACCACTTTGTTTATATGTGGAATGTAATGCATGTTATATGATCTAATTTTTTAAAAATCTAAACCCGAATAGATCCTCAATGTGTAATCTTATAATAACTCAAGATTAAGTAAGGTTTAAGGCAGGGGCCTTATACGTTCGGTTGGTGTGTCAGCATACCTGGATAGGGCCCACCCTAGCTAGTACAGATGTTGAAACCCCTAGTTTCCTGAATAGCTTGAAGTCCATTAGGCTCATCCATAGAGGCACCACTAGGTGGCTTGTGGGACACAGTAGAGTGGGTCCTGCCAATCCATCTTGGATGACCGCTGTGTTGGATGAACTCTCCAATGCCACGTGATGGCGCGTTTCTCCACCCCCCATGGATGGTCATTGTGTGGTCCGCCTTCCTACAGTCTGCTACGGCTGAAGTTCCACTGCCCACTTCCTCCGACGGCACACAGGTCGCGCCACCCAGTTCTTCTGCAGTTGACCGGTGTGCCAGCTGCATACTTCGACATCCGCAACGAATGAGCCATGACCCCTTACTCAAAGGCGGTGCACGATGGTGCGCCACAACTCCTTCGCAGTCGGCCGGTTATTGTTGATCTGATGATCACCACAGATTAGTGTCGCTACCTCCTCTTGCGTCACACATTGGCATGCCGCCTCCTTCGTAGGAGGTTAGTGCCACCATGCTAGTGGTCTTCCATAGAGGGCACATGGGTTTCAAAGTAGCGGACAGTTCAGGCCGGGTTGATTAGGCCCATGATCTCCTCATTAGCTCATAACCATGAGGGAGGATTAAAGTGTTCCAGAAATTCAATTGAATTTAGTCAAGGATCAAAACCCTACCTCAAGAACGATAGTGAGTGCATGTTCGTGGAAGTAGGTTTGTTTTCGCCATCCCACGTAACTAGTCTCCAACAATGTCGCTTGATTATCGTTCATCAGTTTGGGTTTTCAGTGTCTCTCATCACACTTGCCAGAACTGACTGTATCCACCAAGGGTTTGGCATCTCGGTACTTTGTCAGCACTTCCTTGCATGATGAAGTAGTGCAAACAAATCTCTCAAAGCCCAATACAAATATGAGATGGGGAGGGTGTGCAATGTTTGTGGAATTAGTGGAGGCCCATTAATTATGGACCATCCAAATTAAACAATGGTGTAGTAACATAGAAATGAAAGTTCAATCCATTTATTGGCTTGAAATATCATTGGTCCCACATTGAAACTTATCTATTGGAAGAGAAGAATGAAAAATAAAAATTAACCATGTTATTTTTATTATTATTATAAAAGTCCCAAAACATATATTTTTCTCCATACTTACTACAGACTATGTGAAGCCTCCCTTAAGTGAATCTCGGTGCTGCAGATTCAATGGTGCCATCAGATTTTTAATTCGAGAACTAGTTCAAAGGCTTGAAGAGTCCACTCACGCTTTTACTGAACGTACATTAAAAAAAGTTCAGAAATTAATTCAGGTCACATCATGCCTCGAAATTAAACGCTTTCAATTTTCTAAAACTCATACTAATTTTATATTATTAAAAAAAGTACATGCTAAATCTGGGTCATTAAATGTTGTCCTTCACAACCTTATTCAAATCCATAGTTCCCAATTCAACCAAAATTTAAAACCTCAACCATGATATCAATGGTAAAATAGGGTTTTAGAACTTCACTTGGAGATAAAATAAAAATGAAGACACTAAACCTAAAAAGAGAGGAATGGTAGGGATTAGACTTACACAGAGCTTTGATATGCAACCGACAGTTCCCTAAACATATTAAGATTAATGGAGGATAAGCTTTTGGAATATTGGTTTGCAATGTTATGGACCAAGGTTTTCCGGAGGTGAAATAGAAGAGAATCCTGATTTAGTACATAAAAACATGAGGTAGAAATTTATTAATTTTTCTCAAAAGAACTGCATTGCACGATTTATCCACATAGTTTTCCAAATTGTGCGCAAATATTGTGAGAGCCACTATCTAATGATTTTGGGTTTCATGGTTACCTAGTAAGTCAAATAGTTTTAAAAACTATGTGCCAACCATCCATTACGCCAATGTCCAAAACTTCACAATTTTCTTGGGAAGGTTTCATGTTTTACTTTACCATATATCGACCATGTGAATTTCATAGTTTGGCACAGTTTCTCTTCTTTTCATGTCCTGAACCACCGGAACACCTTCATGACCCCTCATACAGCTAGGAAAGATTTCATTAACCAATAAACATGATATTTAAATCAGATTTTAAAAATGTAAACACCTCTATAATGTTTTGGTTCATACATTCTATAATTTTGGTGCATGGGGAGTGTTCCCTTAATATGTATCGGGTTTCAAAAACCATGTGATTTTTTTTATCTAATTCACATCTTCTTTACGAACCATTATAAAGGAGTTGAATAGTTAAAAACCATAAAATGGATAAGGTTATCACATGTTTTTCATGGATTGAAATGATGTTTTCAGTATTGAGAAATCTTATAAATGAATTTTCATGATTATTTTTTCAGAAATATGATTACTATTTCTCAAAATATTCTTTTTAGTTTTAATCAATGGAATTAACCAGAAATAAATTTTTTTATTTAGAATGTTATGGGAACGAAAATGATTGTCCTTTTGAGAAACCAAATTTTATGGGATGTATAATTAAAAATCTCAGTTGATTCCTTACACAACCTTCTCAATGTATGGATAATATATAAATTAACAAAAATATCAATATAGGGAACACCATTTATTTCATTCCATCATGAGGAAGCATCCACCTTCATTAAGTGGTCCCAAAAATACACCAGTTTATGAGAAATATATCTATACAATTGAGATAATATATTCTATTTCCCAATTTTTTGAGTATTAAAATGTCATTTTAGATTTCTTTTATTTTAAAGGAATATAAGACCAATGGTGAACTATTTTAAATATTTTGTGGAAGCATGGAGAAATTTACTCTACGAATAGGGATTAGTTTATAATATTATTTTTCAACAAGTACTATCATCACATTATAAGTAATGAAATGAAGGATGTATTAATTGATATAATGGTTATGGATGATGATTGATTTGGTACCTATGAGGCTAATTTTACAATACATGTGAGGTATTATTTAGGTACTATCATCATAATAGAATGTGGTGTTGACCAATTCTTCAGTTTATTAAAAAAATTATCTGAATGGTGTTTTCTATAAGGTTCATTAGTAGCTATGGATAAATCATTTGATGTGAAATCAAGATGAAAATGGACTTTGGGCAAAACTATTGGGCCTACGGGCTATGTAATGGGCTAAATGCCCACTGGGTCTTCGGGCTATGTAATGGGTCTCCCTCTACCCAGTTAAAGAGGTCATTGCTTTGTTTCAATAATAAAAATGAGGCTGCGGCCCCAACTTTTATTGTCCAAATTATCTTAAGGGGAATGATAGAGGCATTATTTTTGGAATGGAAGGTCATCCAGTTATCAAATGAGGATGTTATGAGAATATGTTATCTAATTTTGTGAATAGAGATAAATCTCCACAGAAATCACCACCCACACATCAGTGTTTCAAATGCTAATAGTATGGTAATTATACTAACTAACTGTCAAATATTAATGTTATTGACGATGATAAACCTCACCAACCTTTTAATAAAGGATACCATTGGGAATTTTATATAATAACTATTTGTGATTTTTGTATTGATAATGATCTAGTGAAAGGTTAAATTACCATGAAATCTAAAATTAATAATTTATTATTTGAATCTATATATGCAAACACTTTTATATATGATGAATTTTCTAATGGTATCAAAATTAATCCCTCAATTATATTTTGTTGAATTATTAGTGAATCCCCCTAACAATAAGACAATAAAATATCAAGTCAATAATTCTTCATTGGATGATGTTTTTTGGAATTTAATTATTGTATATCTTGATACTGTCCATCTAGATGAATTTTTTATTATCTTAGTCATGGAATTCATTTCTGTACATAAAATCCAAATAAATTTTCATGGAATGCTAGTTACATTTGATTTTATGATTATCCTATGACCATCGATCAGCTTGATAATAAATAGGAAATATTAATAGAAATCACATCAATTGTATGTTTTATTATTCTTATTCAAAAGGCGTTTTTTATATCATATTGTTGGTGATAAATCCACTATTATGATATATATATTACACAAGAGTTTTTTGATGTTTTTTCAGAAGATATGTAATTTCTTATACCTATTCATGAATTTGGGTTATTTGTTAAACTAATAATTAGTGATAACACTATTTCAAATATTCCCTATAGAATAGATTTTATATATTTGTTGTAATTGATGAAGAAACTAAATAAACATAGCTCAAAATATACAAATATACATAAGAGGTGGTGAATTGTCTCTTTTCAATCTTTTCAAAATCATTCACAATTCTTCATTTTGATATTGACTGATGATTATCCCGATAAGGAGTGTTTATCTTCAATATGAATGTATGAGAAGTTGAAAAAACAAAAATACATAAGTTGGAAATTTATTGTGGTTCATGGAATAAATGTCCTCAAGTCCACTCCACTGATTTCACTCCTTGTGTGTTAGGTGAATGTCACTAGTCATGTTCTCAAATCTAAAGACCAATCTTAAATTGAGTGTAGAAATTTGACACCTTTATCAATAAGGAAAAAAACAGCCTTCTCGTTCTATAAAAGAGAAACAAAAAAACATATATTCAATCAAGAAACTGATACTCCACCACAACTAAGTACAATCAGTTGAAACTCTAAATAGTAAAGTGGTTATTTAAAAGGGTTCTGGTTGAACATCACCATTGAAACAACAATTAATAATAGAAATATATTATTATCCTAAAAAGAGTTTCTTCAAGAAATTTTAGTTATAAAGTGATCCGATTATAATAGATATTTCAAATAAAAACAACCACAAATAGTAGCAGCATACTTAAAACAAAAACTACATTTAGAACATGTATATGTTCACTATAGACTTTTTTTATAGAAAAATAGAGTCTGATCGATTGATGTAATATATCAATTAAATAACTTCACAAGAATTCAGTTTCAATCATGAATATTCATCGCAATATATGGTTAAATATATATCTCAATATATATTTTTCTTTGAATCATACACTCTTATATAGAACAAATACACATATGGAATAAATAAAGTATAGACTTGGGTTTTTAATTTTGTAACTGAGAAACTTTCTTTAAAAATCATTTGAATTCAAATACTTGATATAGATTATAGTAGTCATAAAATCAATTAAGAACATTAGATAATTTCTCTACATAATATGATTTATTGAATCATTCATAATGAGATTTAAATTTTTAAAAAATGACATTTCAATATTCCGGATATTCAGTAATGAACATTGTATGAAGATCTGATAAAATTGTATGTTCAAATCTCTAGGGATGAAAAGACAAACATTAGGTTCCTTTATAAAAAAACACTAAACATAGGGTTAATCTATGTGGCATTCATTCTATAAATGTATACTTGATCATGAAATTAATTTTGATGATCTATATGTTTTCTTATCAATTGTATGATTCCATACTTACATAGTGTTCTTTAACCATAATTTCTCTCTCTCTCAAACATAAGAATTTATACAAATGAATGGTTTTTATCAATATTTTTTTATCCCCATAGGTTTGTTTAACTATACATACTAATCTTTTAATATAAGTCTTATTATAATCATATGGTTTGTTCCTTAAATTATGTTTTAAATGTATGGTATGCATAACATTTGCAGAACATTTTTATGTGTGTTTGAATCACTTTGATGAATATTCCTCACGAATAATAAGCTTGAATATAATTCCAAATAATGATTATAAAGAATATTAATTTCTCTAAATAAAAATAAATTAATAACATCAGTAAAACAAACAGGGGTATTTTATGAGCATAAAAATCAATAACATTGATAGAGTATTGTCGAAACAATATATTCCCAATAATCACCCACTTTTTGAAGATCAAAAAAATCATAAAATTAAAATAAAATTTATATGTTGGTAAAAAATTAAGTTAAAATAATTGGAAATTTAATTTCACTGAATTATTATGATAAATATAAATAAAAATAAATGTTGTGTTTATCCAAATTTCACCCCTTTTGTGAGATCAAAAAAATTATAGAAAAAAGATTAATACACATTTATTTTTTCACAGATCATTATGTTAAAGTTGGAATAATATTATTAAAAAATTAAGACTAGATGATTATCTTTGCATATAAACATAAAATAATATGAAATATAGACAAAAAAATTATTGATAATTTTTTTTATAGGTACAATAATTAGTATGATTCAGAAATAAGATTAGTCAACATAAATGGTTAGGGTAGAAAAATTGGGTTGGATTTGGTTCTGTTAATGTTTTAAGGATATTATATAGCATCATAAATATCATTCAAATATGCTATCTTTAACCTTAACTTCTTCATACGAAAATCCCCCAAATGCATAATCATAACTCTAGACTCATGGCTAATATGAATAATCTCAATAATATTTACTTTCAAAATGTCATGCAAGATCATCTCCTATCGAATAAAATACTCAATTTTTTTTGTAAATTTGTTCAACAAAAATTTCATACCTTGTTAATTCTAAGTCAGTTTCTCAACTAGATGTTTATGATTTTCGTACAGAACTAATAGAGGAGGACTATTTCACTGTATATTTTGAAGACGGTCCTTCATGTCAACCATGATAGTGGTTTCCTAAATCCAACAAATCAAATATGAACTGGTAGTTGGAGCAGAGGTATATGTACTGGTCTAACCAACACTACTCTTGATTGATTCAAACTAAATCTAAAATTACCACTTGAGATCCACAAAGTCCATCTTAGAAACAACAGTAGTCTTTATCTTTCCAACTTCATCTAGCATTTCTCTCTTGAAGGCAGTAATTTTTTTGGAAATAAAATTTTCTTTAATATCCTTTAACATGTTCTTTATAGATTCATGATCTTATCAATAATTGAAATTTTATTCCTAATACTTATTAAATTTAATTACCATATCCTCAACCTGATTTTTAAGGGAATCAAATGTCCCTTCTTCTATATGTAGTTACTGACCAACTGTCATGATTGCTAATGATCGGGAAGGTGCTTTTCTATAGACTTCACCATTACCTTTTTAGTTGAATATTCACATGAAAAAGATATACAATCAAGATCATTTGTTTTATCTTTAGTTTCAGATTGATTTCTTTCATCCATACGATCAAACACAGAGAAAACTTGATTCTCATCAATTTCAGTACAAACATTTTCAGATGAAATCAACTATTGCTATTCCTGAACAACTGTCTATTCTTACTTAATAACATATAAAACAACATTCTATTGTTCTATTATCTAGATTTCAACCATTTGATCTTATCAATGAAATGCATCATCCATATGTAATGATCTGGTAGCCTAACCTAAACTCGACACGAGATCTTCAAACGATGGATCTACAATTTTCATGAATTTACAACAAATTTTTCTTTCACATCCTTTTCTTCATGTTTATAATCTTCATTAAAAATTCTGTATCATCATTTGGTTTGTTTGGAAAATACATCACCTCATATTTCACCAATTCCTTTATTCTCAATTGTTCATTTCTCTAACTAAGCAAAAGATCATGATCTTTATTAGTCATCATCACCAACTGGCATATGTTTTTGTTTTATTATTCTTCAGTAACTACATAACTCACTCAATTGTCACGCATTGATTATATTATTGTGATGAAATTTTATTCGAGAATATATTATATGAAAAATTCATTTTAAAAAAATTATGTGGATTATCCTTCCATAAGGATAAAAAATCATCATAACTTCATTCTGAAAATAGTAGTGAAAATAATAGATCATATACCTTGGAAAATGCAACATTATTTGACTTAAAAATAGTAACATGATATTTATGTCTGGATATATAATCTTATCCTTCTCATCCATCCTTGGGGGAATTTCAATTTGAATGAATATAACAATTATTTTCTCGTCTGTCTCGAGATCCTTGAAAAACATTTTCCAAATATTTTTTAAACAAAACCAAAATATATAACGTATTCAGACGTATGATCATTATCTCTGAAAGATCGCAGGTAAAAATAAAAATCATCCTCATGGGGATAGTTCAAAATATTAGAAATTGTAGTCGAAGAAACAGAAAATTACTTATCTTCTATTCTTACAGAAAATGAATCTTCAGAATTTCAAAAACTAAACTGAACATTGATGTAGTAAAATTACAGTTCTACCTCATTAAACCACTCTTAGTTTACTTCTTTTAACACAAATTACATTCATTAAAAAGCAATTCCTTACTTCAAGATCATATTGTATGATAGATAAATTCAAAATTAACCACTTTTTCTTGCAGAATATTTTTTCTAGAAACACAATGACCCATCGGGTCGTTGGCTTCACATTCTTCAGTTCTCTTTGTTTTAGTCATTTTTGAGAAACAAAATGCTCGGAGGTTTTTGGGTTCAATGGTTTCAAAATAAAATAGAGGCAAACCAATATAGACAAAGTTAAATGAACGTTTTGGAATTCCAAAACATTTAGAGAAACGCAATGGTTATGTATTCCAAATGTTTCCAATAGTGTCATGTTTTTAGTTTCATTAAATAAGATATGTATGACAATTATGAAAAAATGTGGATTGAATAAATTTATGAAAAAATAATTTAACTATAATATCATATTGTAAAAAATAAGTATGAAAACAAATAAAATTTAAATTAATCAGAAAATAAATTTAACATAAATAATCATGAATAAATAAAATAAAAATATACTAAAATAGTCTACAATAAAAATAAAAAGTGAAATGAATAAAAAGATTATCATTTATTTAATAATTAAATAAACCTAAATACCCCTTATGAAACTCAAAACATACCATGTGTAATGGATTTGTAAAAATATTAGGTAGATGAAATTTAGGATTTAAAAATTCTAAAGATATATCCTTTTTAAGAACATGATATTGTAGAAAATGATGCCGAATATCGATATGATATGTTATTAAATAACATATAGAATTTCTTGAAAACATTATAGAACTTGTTTAATCACATAAAAAGAGTTAATATTAAAATTTTATATAATCTCCATTAGTATTTTTTTCATCCTTAATACTTGTTCATTGAAACTACCTATAATTACATAATCTGCATAAACTGATAATATGGAAACTGAGTGATGTTTCTTACTTGACCTTGATACTGTGGATTTTTCTAAGAAGTAATAGGTTATTGAGGTACTTCATTTATCATTTCCACAACATCCAAAATCATCATTTGAATATGGTATTAAATTAAAATCATATATATTTAAATAAAGAATATATTGAAACACATTTCCCTTTCACTATCTAATTTTTTTTTTTAAAAAAATATAATTATATTGTTCATGATTTGAATGAAATCTAACATATAAAAATACAGAAAACATAATATCAGGTCTATTAGTAGTGAGATATAATAAATTACCAATCATACCTCTATATAACAAGTTGTAAACATGTTTTCCAGCTTCATCCATATCAAATTTTATATTGGTAAACATGGGAGTTGTATATGTATTCTTGTTCCCAATACCAAACTTGTTTAATAAATTTTTAATATATTTTCTTTTGTTTTAAATATTTCCACAATATTTCTTATATATTTTAATTCCTGAAAAGAATTTCAATCCTCTAATCATTATTATTTCAAATTCTTCATTCATGAGTTATGGAAAATCATTACAATGTTTTTTATTAGTTAAACACATAAATAAACTATCAAAATAGGTTTGAAATAATAATGAATTATAAAAAATAGTTTTGTCAAAAAAAATTTGGATCTTCCAATCAAATAGTAAATCCATTATTCAAAATAATATAAATTAATTTTTCATACCAAACTCTAGGCTCATGTATAATGCCATAGAAAGTTTTAGTATGTTTAAAAATAGAATCTATTTTTCTAGAATTTTCAAAACTAGGATGTTGTTCAACATAAACATCCTCCCTTAAATAGCATTTTAGAAATGAATATTTAACATTCATATGATATAATTTTTAGTTTACTTGAGATGCACAATCTCAAATAATTCTAATTGATTCTAATATAGCTACATGGGAAAAGTTTTTAATCATAATCTATACATTCTTCTTGATTATATCATTTAGCTACAAATCTATCATTGTTTCTAGTTATAATCACTTTATTATCATGTTTATGTCTAATGACCCACTTAGTTCCTATAACTATATAATTTGACGGTCTTTCAAAAAATTCTCAAACATCTTTCCTTTTGAATTGTTTCATCCCACCTATCATTGCTAATATCCAACTCTCTTCTTTTAATTCTTCTTTAAAATATTTTGGTTTAGTTTAGATATAATGGTAGGGAATTAAAATAGGTTTTCTGTATTTCTTATAGTTCATATTTGTATGTCTATGTATTCTATAAAAGTTTCTAAGGGATTATTATTTAGTGTTCTAGACAGTTAATGTAAAAAAATTTAAGTTTCTCCAATGTAATTTTCTTCTGAACTAGATTGAATTATATTTATGTTATTTTCAAAATCATTTTTCCTGTTATAAAGTCTCAGGATATCAGGAGAGTCAATAATTTCATATGTGTGGTCATTATCTTTAATAATATTTTTAGTTTAATTAGGCATCACAGGAACAGATTCTTCAACTATCATTGACTATATCTTAAACACTCTATAGGCTTTAGAGATAGTAGGATATCCTAAAAATATTCATTCATATTCTTTTGGGTCGAACTTACCAAGATTACTCTTGGTGTTTAGGATATATAAATTTCATACAAAAACTATAATGTACTTTACAATATGTATTCTATTATTCCATTGTTCATAAGTTTTCTTTTTCAAAATAATCCAAATTTAAACTCTATTCATGAAATAGAAGGTTGTGCTTATAGCTTCTTCCTATAAGAAGGTAGGTGGACTAAATTCATTCATCATAGTCCTACACATTTCTTTAATAGTTATATTTCATCATTTAATAATTAAAATTTTTGAGGCATTCTTGGTGCAAAAAATGTTGTGTTAAATACTCAGATTTGAACAAAATGAATTGAATTCATGATTCTCAAATTTTTTATGATGAAAACTTCTTAATGATATTATCCTAAAACATTTTTCATTTTAAAAAAAATTACATAAAACATTCAAAAACCATAAAAAATATCTTTTGAGTTTTTGAAAATAAATCGAAGTTAATCTAGAATAGTCATCAACTAAAAAATCGACATATAATTTTCTATAAAAACATGCAACACTTGATGGTCCAAATTGATCCATGTGGATAAGTACTAGATGTTTTCATGTAGCAATTTCTTTAATATATTTGATGGATGATTTTAGTTTCTTTCTAATTTATCATTCATCACAAAAACATTTATTATCAATCTTAGAACAAGATAAATAAAAAACTAACAGTTTCATAGATAATTTAATTAAGGCATTATATTACAATGAAAAAGCATTTTATGTGTAACACCCCGTGATTTTATGATATATATTATTTTTAATTTCTTTGATGTATTCTATTATACACTAATCCAAGATTATATTGTACTATATGTAACACCATATTAACGTGCAATATATGTATCACTATTCTTGGCTCGTGTTACAGACAATTTGAAGTTAGTTTTGTGGAAATTATTGTACACAACATTAAGTATAGATTTTTTTTATGTATAAATGATTTCTGCTTTGATTAAGTTATTCAAAACACCAAATGGAGCTTGTACTACACGCAGCCCTGACTTGGCTTGCATTACACGCAATAAAGACCTTCCACGATAGCGTGTGTAGTACGTAATACCAAGTTTCACTAAACAAGATATTTTTATAATATTATTATGAAGTAGATGTTATGAATAGTAATAGCCACTTTTTAAAATTTTATAAATTATATCGTTCAAAATGGACTTTATTTTTTGATTAGGAATATGGAAATTAGCTTAGGGTAATTTTTTTTATTTTTCTGAAAACTTTGAATTGTTGATGAATAGTGGAAACACAGGGTTACTATTTAAAAAATGAATTTTTATTTAAATAATTATCCACATTATTTATGTAATAATTGATTCATAATACCTATATAAGTTAAATCTAATTCATTGGAGTCATTTTATAATAATTTTATATATATATAAATTTTACTGCACTTTTCACCATCTTTTACCCACATCCTAGAAGAATTTGAAAATTTACATAAAACATAATTTTACTTCTTCTATGAGTTGAATATCAAAAATCTGAGAGACACGGTTAATATCAAGGAGTAAAATGTGGATCGATAGGATAAAAATAATTTTTGGTGAATAGAAACTTTTTACTTTCATTTACCACGGTTAGAAGTAAATAGGGTAATTAAGGGTAAAAATAATAATATTATTACCCTAAAACATGTCATAATTTTATTTTATAAGTGTAATTTAACCAAAACAACCTTGTGAATAAAATATTACCATTTAGGTCTACTTGGATTAGATTAGGACATTTATTATTATTTTATTTATACAAGAGTTATAATATTTAAAATCAATTTTTTATAACCAAAACATCATTAATATGGGGTTATACATTGGATAAATTTGACTATAAATATTCATTAGAATCCAAAAAAGATTTCATATATTATGGTATTTTATTTATAATTTTTAGGCATTAAATAATTTGTTTTACTTATAACACAATGATGATGCAGTAAATACCTTATTAATGAAATATTAACATAATTGATGTTATAAATACCCAAATAAATGTAATTTGAAACTTTTTATGAATTAAACTAATTTTATAGGTTAATCTGGCATGTTATTATTGATTAAATATACTTTTTTCGGACTAATCATGCTCTTTTGAGTTTCACAAAAATCAATTACCAAATAGTGTCAAAATTTACATAAAATAGTTTTTAAAACAATTTTATAATATTAAAAGATATTCTATTACAAAAAATATATGGTTAGGAAAAATGACTTATATAAGATTATATATATTAATAATAAACCACTTGGGGTTCTTTTGGCTTGTTATCATATGTTTATTAACCATATTGTGTAAGAAAACAAGAAGACACGGTAATCGATAAATTATTTAACCTAGAGTTAAATCTAAATGATAAGGTTAAAATAGTAACCTAAACATGTATAAAACCTATTGGATGAGGGTATTTCGAACCATACTAACATTATCTTCTAAATAAATCAATTTTGATCTATTATAAACCGAATATGACTTTATTATAAAATAATATTTTTTATCTTTCCTAAGGTGCCCCTCTCCACCCTTATAAAATGGAACCTCCTCACTCTCATCTTTACAAAATTTTGAGCCTTCAATCTCTGCCAACCGCTGCCCATTACCCTTATTAGCATTCCTAGAAACATTATAGAGGTTCTGTACTCCTCAAAAGACCAAATTAAGTTCCCTAAGATGAGATTTAGAAGAGGCGCGTCAAAGAAGAGGTAATATCCTTTACCAAATTATATCAAATTCATTTCTTCTTCTATGTTTTCTTCTTATTTTGTTTAATAACAAAGTAATAACATCAGTATTACTAATATATTGATATATTATTATAAATATTAAACAACCTTATTTCACCTTCTATACATCCTACGAAAAACAAAATCACCAAGCGTGTGTACGTACGAAATACCGTCTCCACGATGTGGTGTAATCTTTTTTTCCTACACCACCTTACATGGATGGGTATAATGATGTAAATAATTAATATATATAGTTACTATGACATGATACTAGTTCCAAGATATTATATCATCCACTATAATTCAATTCAATAAATATAGGAACGATGTCATCACTTGTGGTTATGTACGGATTACCGTCTCCAGGACGCGATGAGATTAATTAACCATGTTAACCATTCAAGAATGATTATTAAGTTTATATAATGAATAATAGTGAAATATACGACATAATAAATCTACTCAATTTCTGTATTTCTATTTTTCATCTACTTACTTCCAATCAAGTCAATAAGGAATGGAAAACAACATTCATGCGTACGTATGGCCTACCGTCTCCATGAACGGTGTATTTCATTTCATTTATCTATCTATTATATATATCTATACTGAATATATGTGATATATAAATCATTATTTACATTTTTTAAGTAAGTAAATCATGATATAAGTAATAATAATATCATTAACAATAAGTCCATACACGAATGATAAATAAAACGATTTTACCCAAAACAATGTTTTAACATGGAATTTACAAACGGATGGGTAATATAAAGTCATAAGTGAACCATATATGATATCATAACAATGAATATTATTCTTTAATAAGTCAATAAAATTATTTAAATCATTATTTTGGTGGTTCGGATACATACGAATCATATCATATCTAAGGTAAGAGATAATTATTTCAATCACTTTCTAATCATAGATTTTTTATTCATTAGTATTTACTGGGGTTATATATTTCATCCATGTCCATTAAAATGTTTTCATAAAGTGTTTAATATTCTTCCATGTATTTCTAAATTCATGTTTAACCCTTTTTGACTTTTACTTTGTGTTATGGATGGAATCATTCTTTTTTTACCATACGTGGTACTTTTTGTCTTTTCCCGAAAAAGTATGATAAGAATGTTTTTTAACTTATAAAGCATGAATAGATTTTTATAGTTTTATAACGCCTTATTTTCATGAAGATTACTCTACTTGATTTCAGGACTATTTTCAACAAAAATATATTTTTTAAAACTGAATGTCATTGTGTGAAAAGAAAATTATTTTGAAGAAGAAAGGATATTTGCCTCAAGAATGCATTTCAAGTGTGTTATAAAAATGATTTTCCATCGAAGATGACATTATTTTCCTATGTGTATGTTTCATGTATAATGTGTCTATTATTTAAATGGTTTTGATTTTCTTATGATCAAATGATATCCAATTGTTTTATATGGATTATGTTATGATGGGATGATGTTTAGAAAACCCATTTTATTTTTTGGGTTATGATGAATGATTTAAGTTAATGTTGTGGCACACATAAAAATTATTTCATTATGAGATGGGTGGGACCTATATCTCCCTCCAATTCATTGGGTAGAGATTTATATCTCATGAGATAGACATGGCTGGATTGGTATGTTAATCCGGTTCATTTATACAGGATTGGAATGAGGAGTGAACTTGATTCAGAAAGGGACTTTGTCCACTAATATGGTCTTGACAGCAATGCCTTGGCTACTATGGAAATCATATCATGTGATTCATGGTTTTCCACAATTACATGTTTTATTACCATGGTATTTTATCATGATTGATGTTATTTTATGATATATTCCTTACATACATCCAAGATTTATGTATTTGCTCAAGATTTTTATGTTTAGATTTTATGTTCATGTTTTTTTTTGCATTGAAATGTTAATGGATTTTTCTATGTTCTCTATGTTTACCCTTACTGAGAATTTGATCTCACCATTTTTATGTTTTATTTTTCCTAAGATATAAAGATATATTTTAGGTAATAAAATAAAAGGGTATAATCTTTATGGGAGATGTTGAAGATCTTTCACCTTGATTAGAAGATTATTTTTCTTGTTTCCAAAGACACTAATCTATTACTATCCATTTTTGTTTGTTTTTGATATGTCTTAATTATTCCGAAAAAGTAATGTAATATCTATGTACGTCAAGCATTGGGTCTCTATAGTTGGTATCAGAGGAATGTTTTAGTTAACCATAGGAAACTAGAATGTGAAAACATTAGTGAAATCTCTAGAGATATTTCTAAGGTATGTATAGGGATTTCCCTATGGTTTAGTATAACTATAGGATAGAATCCTAGAATTAGGTTGATGATCATGAATAACCTAGGGTTAAACTAGGGTGTCATGGACTAAAGAATGTGTGATAAGTTAGACATCCCATATGTGAATTTTTTTTATTATGTTATTCCTTGTTATATCAAATGTTTCTTACACCATGGTTTTTTGTTTTAGTCAATGGAGGAAACCAAAAGGAATTGGGTCAATGTTGAATCCAATAGAAAAATTGGTGACTATGAGAAATGAAATTGCATAATGCCTAGAAGGAAATATTTTGTGATTATGCCAAATAAGTCATCGTGATATATGATTAAAAATGTGAACTTTAGTGGTATTCCTAATTCATCAAATAAGAGGAAGATGGACTTTTATGCATGTTCCCATAGTGAGGAGCATAGAGAAAGGAATATTGAGATATCTAAATAATGGAAGAAGAACCTTGATGAATACATCAAATGGAGGGGTATATGTTATCTTTGTGGAGAGAGGGGTCATATAGTGAAAAACTATTATGGAGTTCGATGTCTTATCTGTGGAGAACATGGGCATTACCCAACTCAATGCCCTGACCTGAGAGGTTACTTCTAAATCAGGGAATGAAATATTCCATGACAATAATTGAAGATAATGGATTGAAGTGTTTATTTATTGATATTCAAGAATAATGTTGTTGAGGTACATTTATGGTATATTGGAAAATCTATTTATTGGTCTATTGTGGTATTCCATAAGAATATGTTACTGGTAACAATAAAATGTGATTGAAATATTTTTGAAATGCAGATGATATGTTCATAATTAAGGGATAGGAAAAATAAAAATATATGATTGTTAGTATTCTTGAGCTCAGGATTGAGATAAGGACAAATTGATATCATGGTTTGAGTATACAGAATTTTTAGGATTTTGGTATGTGGAATGAGTTAACATTTGATTGCATTCATGTTTTCACTATGGGTATATGTTAATAAAGGTTTCAAAATAATACATTGTTATGGAAATCACATGTTTGTAATGTGAATAAAAATACATATCTTGTGATAAATGAGGGATAAAGGATGGTATTCACGTGCTTGTTATGTGATCATTCAAGTAATCATTTTCTTTATACTATGAGATTGGGTAGATATATTGTGAATAATCCTAAATATTAGAATGGATTATGTTAAAAATATGTTAGTATTGTTTAAGGCTAGAACCATTTTCTATATTATTGATGGAGTTTTAGAAAAAGGACAACCTGGAGAACGGGCGACAACCCGTAGCCTTAGAAAAGGTTATGGGAATCGAACCCACAACTGATGTGTGACATGAATTTATCGCCTACCTCTATCCAACTGGAAGTCCATGGTTCACAGAAATTAGATTTATTTAATTACGCGATATAATAGTTTAAGTTTATGTTCATTTTTGGAATCAGATATGGTTAATCTCACCATAGATGGACTTAGGTATATTTAATAAGGTTTTTAACCTTTTTTTTGAGACAGATGGAATGACCTATCATTCTATCACATGATTTGCTAACATTTCAATAAATTGAAACTTCAACTTCCATTCTTTAAATAAAATATGAAGTTGAAATTGTTCATGGAATGACCAAAATTGATATTTCAGTGAAATAAAGTATGTTTTTATCCCTGTGAGAAAATTTTCAACATTAGGGAAATGATCCTGAAAACCAAAAATGTTGTCCTAGTGCCCTCATATCTGATGAATCAGATGGTACCTTAAATAATCAAAAATTTATGGCATTTATCATTGTTGGATTTTTTATATCCATGTTTTCTACCACTCTTCATCTAAATATGATGGTTAGATTTCTCTTCCATATCCATATTTTCACCAATATTCTCCTGTATAGAAACCCAGTGATGAGTTAATTTGGGTATCCATTATGTATATAATTATCCTTTTTAAAATGATGATTTAGTATTATTTTTTATGATGAGGGTTTCTATGAATGTAACTTTCATGTACTAAATGATTTATAACCCCAAAAAAATTCGAGGGTGAAATTCATTTTAAGGAGGGTAGAATGTAACACCCCGAGATTTTATGAGATATATTATTTTTAATTTCATTGATGTCTTCTATTATACACTACACCAAGATTATCTTGTACTATATTCAACACCATATTGTCTTGTAGTATACACATCACTATTCTTGGTTTGTGATACATATAATTTCAAGTTCATTTTATTAAAATTATTGTATGCAACATTTCGTATATTTTTTTAACGTCTAAATGAAATAAGTTCTGATTATCTTACACACAACACCAAATTGAAATTTCACTACATGCAACCCCTGAGTTGTCTTGCATTACCCATAATCAAGACCTTCCTCAATAGTGTGTGTAGTACGCAATACCGAGTTTCACTAAACAAGATATTATTATAATATTATTATGAACTATCCAAAATGAATTGTAATTCCCACTTTTTGATATTTTATAAATTTTATCTTTCAAAATGGAATTCATTTTTGGATTCAAAATATTGAATTTATCCTTGGGTGAATTTTTGGTATTTTTCTGAATACATTCAATTCTGGATGAATAATGAAAACACTAGGTTGCTATTTAAAAACCGACATTTATATTAAATAATTATTAATTTTATTTAAGTAAAAATTGGTACATAATACCTATATAAGTTCAATGTAATTCATTGGAGTCATTTTATAAAAAATTTAGATATATACTAATTTTATTGAACTTTTCACCGTCTTTTACCCACCTCCAAGGAGAATTTGAAAATTTACATAAAACATAATTTTACCTCTTCTGTGAGTGGAATTTCAAAAATCTGAGTGACACGGTTAATGTCAAGGAGTAAAATGTTTTTCAATAATATAAAAATAATTTTTGGTGAATAGTAACTGTTTACTTTTATTTATCACGGTTAAAATTAAATAGGGTAATTTAGGGTAAAAATGATATTATTATTATCCTAACAATATCCTAATTCTATTGGATAAGATTAATTAGACCAAAAACAACCTTAGTAATAAAATATTACCATTTAGGTCCACTTGGATTAGATTAGGACATTTATTATTATTTTATTTAATAAGAGTTAAAATAGTTAAAATCAATGTTTAATATCCAAAACGTCTTTAATATAGGGGTATACATAAGAAACATTCGACTATAAATATTAATTAAAAACATAAAAATATTTCCTACATAATTGTATTTTGTTTGTAATTTTTTGACATTAAATAATTGTCTTTATTTATGACAAAATGATGATGTAATAAATAACCAATTAATATAATATTAACATAATTGATGTTATAAATACCAAAATAAATGAAATATGAGACTTTTTATGAATTCTAGTTATTTTCTAGGTTAATATGACATGTTAGTATTGATTCAATTAACTATTTTAGAACTACTCATGCTGATATGAATTTCATAAAAATCAATTACCAAATAGTGTTAAAATTGACATAACATTGTTTTTTTAAATATTATATTATTAATTGTTATTCTATTTATAATAATCTAAGTATCAGCCAAATGACTTATATAAGATTATATATATTAATAATGAACCACTTGGGGTTATTTTGGCTTGTTATAGTATGATTATTTACCATACAATGTAAGAAAACAAGAAGACATGGTAAAGGTTAAATTATTTAACTTATAGTTAAATATAAATGATAAGGTTAAAATAGTAACATAAACTTGTCTAAAACCTATTGTTTTTGAGGATTTCGACTCTTCCACACTTTAGCTTCGATATTATTCAATTTGGAGCTATGATAAACCGAATATGACTTTATTATAATATAATATTTTAAGTTCTTTCTACGGTGCCCCACTCCTCCCATATAAAATGGACCTCTTCCCCCTCCTATTTAGATAATTTTGAGCCTTCATGTTCGGCCAGACCCTGCCAATTTTCCTTCTAAACTTCCCTTGAAACATTATAGAGGTTCTGGTCGCCTCAAAAGACCAACTATCGTGCCCTAAGAGGAGGTTTAGAAGAGGCGCATCAAAGAAGAGGTAATATCCTTTACCAATTCTTTGAAATTCATTTCTTCTTATACTTATTCTTCTTATTTTGTTTCATGATTAAGTAATAACATTAGTATCACTCATATTCTAATATATTATTATAAATATTAAACAACACTATTTGACCTTCTATCTATCCTACGAAGAACAAAATCACCGCACGTGCGTACATACAGAATATCGTCTCCAGGCTGTGGTGTAATCTGTTTTTCCAAAACCACCTTACATGGATGGGTATAATGATGTAAAGAATAAATATATATGTTTATTATGACATGATACTATTTCTGAGATATTATATCACCCACCCCAATTCAATTCAACAATTATGTGAACGATATCATCTCTTGTGTGTACGTAAGGATTACCGTCTCCCCGACGCGATGAGATTCATTCTCCATCTTAACCATTATAAAATGATTATAAAGTATATATAATGAATAATAATGAAATATATGACATGATAAATCTACTAGAAATATGTATATATATATACTTTAACTACATACTTCCACTGAAGTCAATAAGGAAAAGAAAACAGCGTTCATGCGTACGTACGACCTACCGCCTCCATGAACGGTGTATTTCATTTCATTTATCTATCTATTATATATATATATAATGAATATATATGACATATAAATCATGATTTACATTCTAGATGTATGTAAATCGTGATATATGTAATAATAATATCATGAACAATAAGTCCAAACAAGTATGATAAATAAAACGATTTTACCCAAAATGCTGCTTTAACATGGAATTTACAAAAGAACGGGTAATATAATGTAATAAGTGAACCATATATTATATAATAAAAATGAATTTGTTTATTTAATAAGTTAAAAACAATATTTAAATCATTTTAAATGAGGTTCGCATATGTATGAAGCATATCGTACATAAGGTAAGGGATAATTATTCCAATCTCATTCTTATCAGAGATTGTTTATTCGTAAGTATTTACTAGGGTTATATTTTTCATCCATGTCCATAAAAATGATTTAATAATGTGTTAAATATTCTTCTATATATTTTTAAATTCATGTTTACCCCCTTTTTCCTTTTACTCTATGTTATGGAAGGAATATTCCATTTTTTACCATACGTGGTACTTTTTGAATTTTTCAGCAAAAGTTTGAGAAGAATGTTTTTTTATCTTATACAGCATGAATGGATATTTACGGTTTTGTAATGCCATATTTTCATGAAGATTAATTTTCAAGATTTCATGAATATTTTCAAATAGATCCATTTCTTTTATAATTGCATTGATTTTTTTTGTAAAAAAATGATTTTGAAAAAGAAAGGTTATTTTCCTCAAGAATTCTTTTCAAGTGTTTTATCAAAACCATTTTCCATCTAAGATGGAATTATTTTCATATGTTTTTGTTTCAAGTATAATGTCTCTATGATTTAAATGGTTTAACTTTTCTTATGATGAAATGATATCCATTTGTTTTATATTGATTATGTTATGATGAGATGATGTTTATGAAACCCATTTTATTCTTTTGATTATGATGAATTATTTAGTTTTATGTTGTGACACATGTAATAATGATTTCATTATGAAATGGGTGGGACATATATCTCCCTCAAATGCATTGGGTAAATATTTATATCTCATGAGAGAGACATGGCTGGAATGGTATGTTAATCTGGTTCAGTGATACAGGACTTGAACGAAGAGTGAACTCGATTCAGAAAGGGACTTTTTCCACTAAGATGGTATTGACAGCAATGCCTTTGATACTATGGAAATCATATCATGTGATTAATTGTTTTCCATAATTTCATGTTTTATTCCATTTCTATTTTATCATAATCGATGTTCCTTTATGATATATTCCTTAAATACTTCAATTATTTATGTCTTTTCTCAAGATTTTGATGTATAGATTTTTCGATCATGTTTTTTTGCATTCAAATGTTTATGGATTGTTTTATGTTCTCTATGATTACCCTTACTGAGCATTTGAGCACACCATTTTTTTTCTTTTCCCCATGATATAAAGAAAGGTTTTAGGTAAGAAAACAACAGGGGAAGATCATTATTGGAGATGGTGATGATATTTCACCCTGATTAGAATATTATTTTTCCGAGTTTCCAAACACACTAAACTATTAAGACCATTGTGTCTTTGTTTTTGATATGTATTAATTATTCCACAAATGTAATGTAATATCCATGTAATCCATGCTTTGGGTCTCTACGTTATGCCATATCCATGACTAATTTGTCTTAGTATCAAAATAATTCACATTCTATTTACACATGAAATTTAACACCAATGTATAAAAATTTTCAATTTTAGGTTCCCCAGACAAAAGTTTTTTATCTTTAAATATAGAGAATGAATTGTTATAAATATTACTGTAGTATCCCTCCACACATAGTTAATAGAAACTTATGAGATTATGATTCCACAATTGTACATACAGTATATTATTGATTGGGTATTTTTTTGTATTTCCAACTATCCCAAGTTTAATTATATTTCCATTGGCATTATAACCCAAAGTGACTACAACACCATCTATTTGAGTTAGTTAATTTAATTCTGATGATTTTACACTCATATTCCTAAGGAATACACTATCCATATACCATATATCTTTTCATTTTTATGTCACCTATTTCCTAAAAAAAAATTTAATCAATAGGTTTTTTGGTATACATATTCACTTGGGTCCAGTAGTGTTATCTTGCAGAGATCTGGGAATCCAGCTCTACTTTGTTTTTCTATAACTCATGTCAATTTTTATACAATCTATTCTAAATAAAATTATTTTTATTTACAATTATTTTAGGATTTATTAAATAATTGTATTTTTATATGTCTTTCCGTTTAAAAAAAATACTAGTAATAGTTTTTTGAGCTGGGAAAAAAATATTGGTATATATTGTATATTTTTTACCCATACTATCTATACCAAATATTTTCATTCTAATTACATTTTTACCAATAAATTCATTAAGAATATTTAAACCTTTTTGAATTAATATAGACAATCTTATATATGTTTCTACATCATCTTTTAATGATTTAATATTATTTTCATGAAAATCACAGTTTCTGGTAGATGAGTTAAATTTTTCAATTAACTGTTGTTTTTTTAAGTAAGGAATCACATTTTCCTAAATATTATTATGAATATTCATTAAATATTTGTGTTTCTTTAATATGGTGTAATATTATTCTTCATTATTTGTAATGTAGGGGCCCAATTTATTTATTGTATAATTTGAATTAGAATCTAAATCTGAATTAGTTGAATAAATGTTTAGTACATTATCTTATTCTGTAATGAAGAACCTATTTACTTTTAGTTTTGATTCATCCATTTCTAAATCAGATTTTGATTAGCTGGTGGAGTCTTCAGAAATACTCCAAGTATCCTTCATTTATCTTTTTCATTTTTCATTATAGTCAAAAAATTTCTGATATTTATTTTCTATCATTCTTTTCCCCATTTTAGATGAGGATAGTGAGGTCTTATGAGACCTAATTTCTTGCATTAATAAAATCTGTCTTCCAATGATTCATTCTCTTCCCTTGTGAATGGTTTTCTGAGTTCTTTTTTCATCTTATAAAACATGTTAATCATTTCGGATAACTGAGCCACTTCCATTTCTGAATTTTATTTATTTGAATTATTTTCATTTCTGACTTCTTCGTTTATTCTTTTTCATTTCATCTGAGATGTTACCTTTAGGTCTATATTATCCTTTTTTTCTAATACATAACGATGTTTATATTCATATTGAGTTTCAGCATCATACAATATCAGTATCTCAATTAATTCAATAACTAGAATATTTTTTTCATGTGATGATTTGTGGAATTACAGTTCATATTCCATTCCATTTAGTAGGTTGTACTCTGAGTACTATGAAAGCATGATCTACTTAATTGAATAGATCACATAAGGTCGTAATATTATTAATAATCATTCTAATCCTTCTATTCTTCTAAGTGATACTTTCTCCATCAAACATTATTAAATTAAAAAATTTCAACGGTGATGTTGCATAACTCATTTTTCTTATATTGTATGTTCATTAATAGCCAATGAAAATAGTTTTCCACATTTCATAAGAAATAAGAAAATTGTGAGACATGATTAAATTCATCTGTTCAAACCCCATATATAATAGACATCATTTCATTAGAATTTATGTCATAATCTTCCTCTATAGAAGCAGTCCAAGATGTAGGATTTTCAGGAATTATATGTAGAGTAATGATAATAGAGTCGAGTTTGAATCCTAGATTCTTTAAATAGATAATCTTTCACGATTTCCTGCATTTGAAGTTTTCACCATTAAAATAAAGGGGAAAAACATTGACATTCATTCTTTATAATTTGTCACTTTAATCTTTGTATAGACCTTATGTATTTTTTTTATTATAGAATTTTAAAAAATTCACCTATTATACTATTTATTAGGTAAGAATTATAAAATATATTGAAGATGGGTTTGAATTGATACTTTTCAACATTTACAATATCTTTCACAATTCTATATTTTTTCAACTAATGATTATGATAATAAGTACTATTTAACTTATTTAATAAAGTATGATCAATGGATAAAACATAAATACAAAAAACATTTTTTAAAGTTGTTTGGGGAAAAAAGATCCCCTAGTCCATAAACCAATTTATCTCTTTACAGGTTTGTTGAATTTCACTTCTCAAGTTATCATATCATAAGAACAATCCTTATAAATTCTATGCAGTTGACACCTTTACAAATAAGGCTCAAAACAGATCCTTATAGATATTTAATAAAGAGACTAAAACCACAGCTTAGATCGAGAAATTGATACTCCCCCAAAACTAAGTACAATCTATCGAAACTCTCAATAAAATATTATTGATAAAAAATTGTCTGGGTTGATCTTGATATTTGTAATAGAAACTGATAGTAGATGGATTATCTTCTTCAAATTTTTTTTTTCTAGATACAGTAGCTGTGATGTGATCTGGTTGCAATAGATATTTAAAATTAAAATAGAAATGATTAGTACTAGAAAAATAGCAAATACTAGATTATGGACATGTATATCTTAATTATATCCTCTTTTGTAGAAAAATAGATTCTGATTGATTGATTTAGAATATCTATAAAATAAATTACAAACAATTGAGTTTTAAATGAAAATATTCTTCACAATATATTGATTGAAATATAACACAATATATATTATTTTTTAAATCACACACTCATATATAGAACATATACACTGTGAAAATAAATAAAGTAGGGATCATTCTTTTCAATTCTAGATTCATGAAATTTGTCTAATAAATTGCACGAATTCAAGTTACAAATATAGCTAATAGTAGTCATAACATCCCTTGGGAATATGAGATAATTTATCTACATAATATAATATTTTGAATCAATCATAATGACCTTTAAATCCATCAGAAACATGCTTTATATTGGCTTAATATTCCATAAAGATGTTTCTATGAAGCTCTGATAAAATCATAAATTTAAATCTCATGTGATGAAAAGTATAACATAATGTTTTTTTCTAAAAGAACAAAAAACCAAAAATAGTGTTAAACTCTGTAGATTTCATTCTCTTAAAGTAAGGCTGATAAAAAAAGTAAGGTTGATGATCCATATGTTTGCATCTCATATGTAGTGTTCTTTAATAACGTAGCGTTCTTTAAGAAAAAATTTTCTCTTTATCAAACCTAATTTTTCATCCAAACACAAGGTTCTTTATCCATTAATTTATATAAATGTTGGTTTGATTAACCATATGAGATGATCTTTCAGCATATGTTTTAACAAAACATAGGGTTTTTTTGGTAAATTATGTTTCTAAGCATACGGTATGAACTGTGTTTCCATAACATGCTTAAGAGCATTTTGAATACTTTGAAAAACATTCTACATGAATAATAAGATTGAATATAATTTCAAAATAAATAGTATAAAGAATATTAATTTCCTAAAATAAAAATAATTTAATAAAATTTTGTAAAACTAACAAGGTTATTTTTTGAGCAAGAAAATAAATAAGATTTCTCGTGTATTGTTGAGACAATACATTCTTAAAAGATAAGAATCTAGAAAAGGGATTTATTGGGCCAACAGTGTCACCATGAGATGCACCCATTAATTTTTTATAATAGTGATGGGTCAATGTGGCTTTATATTGATTATTGAGAAGTTCACAAGATATCTACAAAGAATATATTTCCTTTACTCCATATTGATTATTTTTTATCAACTAGGCATAGAAAAATACATTTTAAGAATTGATCTTCATTATAGATATCATCAATTGATGATTATAAATGAGGATATACCAAATCCATTATTCTGTAAAAGGAATGGATAATATGAATGTATAATTATTCTGCTTGGTTTTACAAATTTCCTTTCTATCTTCAGGGATTTAATAAATAGTTTGATTAGAGATTACCACGACTATTTTTGGTTTTCATCCTCGAAAATGTTTTTATATATTAAATGAGTAAGTATGTTCATGGAAATCACATGAATATTGTACTAAAAACCCTATAGTAAGTATTGTTTACGAAAAAATTATGAATTATTAATTTTGGACACATAATGAATCATTTTTTTGATTTATAACTTCATGGAAGGTTATATTCATTGATTCATAAATGAAAATGGTTATATGACATTGTATTAGACAAACTATTGATATTATGATAAAATAATTTCTTTTTTTGGTAGGATTTTATTGGTTCATTATTAATAATTTCTGATAACCATATAATCGACTCAAAATGTTAACTGAAAATAGAAACATTACTTTTTTGGATAGTAGAATGTGAGGAAACATTTCTATGAAATAATGTTCGGATTTGTTATGACATATATTCTTACATTACCACAAAATGGAGAATGGTTTTTGATCATTAGTGATACATCAAAGAATGGACCAAGATGTGTTATCATGAATAATGATATGGTAATATATTATACCCCTTGAAAATTGAAGATTTAGGAGAATGATTACACAAATCCCAATTTTTATTTTTCTTCTATGATTTATTCTTTGATGATATAGAGAAATTATTTGTATTATTAATGTTCTGATATATATATTCAGATCATAATTTTTTTTGAATATCTTTTCTAAAAAATAGATTAATATGAAATAGATATTTTAGTTGGATCTGATAATGAATATGAATTCACAATTCATTACCACCCTTCGAAAGAGAACAAGGTGGAATATTCTATCTATCAAATGAAAAATGGTGTATTATTAATAATTATGATAACAAAAGATAAAATATTTATGTATTTTCAGAGGATAGATGTTTAAATTCTAAAGGAAGTTGACAATACTTAATTTTATCAATTGATTGTTTTAACATCTATCCAGGTAAAGAATAATTAAGTGTTTAATCATCAATATGAGATAAGATTAAATAAGAAATGATGGATTATATATATCTATAGAAGAAGGATATAAATGTTCCTAAGTTTAACATTGATTGTTATGAAATGATAATGTTAAAAAACAATGTATGTATCTCAACTATGATAGATTCAATGAACGAGAAATTGGATGAGGCTCATAGTTCATCATTCTCTATTCGTATAGGATATAAAAATATGTGTATAGATCACAAAGTGTATTTATTGTGGGAAAAAATGAATATTGATATTGATGAGTATGTATATCAATTATTTTTGTCTATAAGTTAATTCTGAATGACATAAATATGTGGGTATGTTACAACCATTACCCATACTAGAATATAAATGGGAAAACATCACCATAGATCTTGTCACTATACTCGAAAAAATTTCTAAGGGTTATAATATCATTTGAGTTACTGTCAACAAACATTAAAGGCCCTAAAAATTTAGTTTCATAATGGGACAAATCCCCCTTGATAGGATAACCATAATTTATATTATTGATGTTGTAAGGTTTTATGCAGTTCCAAATTATATTGAATTTGACCTTAATATTTGGTTTACCACCAAATGATGAAATTGTATTTATTAGGATATGGATACATAGTCATGTGTCTAAAACACATACCATCCTTATATTTATGTACCATATATGTGAACAATTCTATCACAAGTTCATACGATGATATCTTATTTTGTGTATTCTAATGGTGGTTGGTATACACACCTTCCCCTTGTCATGTTTTCATAAAACAATTGATTTTATTAGAGAATTAATATTTATAATTATTAATTATTCCATAAAAATAATTTAATAACACCCATTTTATAATATCATGTTTGAGAATGGTATCTATTGGGGCATGGAAGAGAAGAGAAAATTGGATAGATAGTCAGATCCAATCAACAACACATCAAGTAAGTTCGATGTCCATGGAAAGGTTTTGCTAATATTCATCTGTGAGATCTAGAGTTTAATGATTGTGAGGAGGTGTTTCTATAAAGTTCAGAAAGGAAAAAGTTTATGATATTTAGAAAGAATAGAAATATTTTCCATATGTTTATTTTCCATTTTCAGATTTTTGATCAAGTATGGATGGCAGATTATCGTTTTTCGATTCAACTAAATCAACTTCATGTTCCAAATGTGTTCCATATATGTCTCCTAGAGAACTAAATTCATGATCTATAAAATTAACATAAAATTGAGATTGAACTAATAGACTATGATATTTATTATAAATAATAACTAGTAAAAATCGTCGATTATAGAGATAATGTCATGCACATGGGGTTAATGGTCTATTACGAAATCAAAATTTCGAAGACGATATATTTGAACATGAGGATGTGACAAATGTGGAGATGTTATCATTTTTATACCATATTTATAAAATATAGAGGGAGAAGTTTATTTTATTGTGGGTTCAATGAAACACCCTTATATTTTATGATATATATATTTTTTAAAACATTTGACCTCTTAGAAATCTTCAGATATATGCCACACCATTTGTAAATAAACCATAAAATAGTAAATTGTTTTAAAAGAGCTATTAAAATTTAAATTATTAATTATAATGAATGAAATATGAAATTAGTATCTTTTATAAAATAATAAAATTAATTCATTTGATAGCAACTAATTAAAATCAGAATTAAAATAATTTAAATGTAAAAAAATGTTATTATTAAAAACCATTATTATGCACAAAACATTTTATTATTTTACTAATTTAAATTAATCCATATAGGTGTATGATTTTAATAATATTTATATATTATATATTCTATCAAATTTATTATCATTCATCATTTGCTTTTTCTAGGAAATTGATTAGAAAAATCCATTTTTATTCTAAAAAATAATATTTTTCTCAACATAGGGGCTATGTTTTGCGAAAATATTTTAAAATTAATTTGTTAGACTTTTAGAAAAAATTTATGAAAAAATGACCATAAAATTTTAAATTCCCATGTATACATTATCTAATAATTAGTTGTTATGAATTTTCTGAAAAGATTAATTTTTGGATTAATAGTGAAAATTTGTAATTTTTATAATTTTTTTTTCATTTTATACATTTAAAAGGTTCCATTTTTTAAATACATATAAAGTTTAAACTATTTAATTGTATTATTTTCAATTAAATTTAGGTCATTTGAATCAATTTTATTTTTACTTTTTACATAAAAACATTGTATACATATGAAAATGTTTTCATTGTAAACCTATTTTCATTGTATTTTTGGGATTAATTACATATTAAATTATGCCAATTATATGAAATTAATTTGATAAAATGGATTATTTATTTTTAATACTATAATTAATATTATCTAAAAATACTAACAGATGTTTTGTTATAGTGAATTGTAAAAATAGTTAAAATATGACACACGAGTCAAAGGTAAAAAAAGGTTACTAGGGGTTAATCTCAAATTATAAGTGTCACAAATACCTAAATACTGACAAAATATATCCCTAAAATCATTTTATATGTTATATAACTTCTATTATTTCCAAAATACCAACCTATTGGTCCCAATAAGAAATCTAAAGAAGAATTTTCTATGCATATATAATTGTTATCACTAAGATCATTTTTTACTTCTTCTTTTACCACAGTGAATTAGGTCTTAAGAAGTAATAAATAATATCACCATAATCATAAATATATTGATATGTTATTATGTTTATCAAATAACATATATCTATATACTCTTTAAATAAATGGGAAGATAAACCATTGATCGTGTGTACAACGAAGTACCACCTCAGGAACCGATGTGATTCGTTATCCATCAAGACCACTCACAACAAGATATAATGATGTATTTGATATATATATATATGATATTAATTATATAATTATACATATAATATTATAATTTAACATATACTTTATTACCATCAAATACTTTTTAAATGAAAATGTTTCTCATGCATACATGAGGACTACCAGCTCAAGGAAGAGATGTGATTTATTTTTCATTTCCACTTTATGTGGACGGTAATAATTAAGGATTTACTTATGATATATGATTTATATTATATAATAATTTATATATATATTTTAATTATTTTTTATTATTTTTAATTTCATTCTTCGAAAAATGAAAACAACATTAATTTATATGTATGACCAACCATCTCCATAAATGATGTATTTAATTTTTCTATCTATAAATTTTATGGGCAAATAAAAATAGGACTATAATTAATATATATTATATTTTGATCATGATTAATGTTATGGGTATTATTTGTCCTTGATTAATTTATATGAAACAATACTGTGCAACTAAAATATACATGAAATACAATGTACTTATCACCCATAATAGAGATTTTAATAAATAATTGTTAATAAAAAGGTGATAAATAGGTATAAGTAAATCATATATGTAAATATATATAAGTTTTTAGTATGGTTATTTATTTATAATAACAATGTATTTGTAATATAGGATGTTTTAATACATACAGTGGAATCCATATATAAGGTGAGGGTTTACTGTTTAAAACTATTTTTGGTATATATATTATATTATGCACCTGTATTATTTTATGAGGTGTATAGAAATAATTTTTTAATTTTAATATCATGAATAAATATTATTTAATGATGTTTTATGTTTCATTTGAATTTATATCGTCATGTGTCTTAAGGTTCAAAAGATTCCAATGTTGTAAGGGTTTTATGTTACAATCTAATTTTTTGTCAAGATAGTTAATGGTTATGTTTCTAATTATTAAATATACAATTATATATATAAAATAACACATTAATTTTCATATTATATTTTTATTTTTTTTAAATTAAATATTCATTTAATTTTCATCTCATTTTGTTACTAATAAACCAATGAAATATATGTATTAACGAAAAAACATTAATTCTTTAATCGGTCGAAAATAATATTTCTTCCATATCAATGTTTTAAAAATATGATTTCAGGTATTTTAAGATTATACACTGATTATTTATATATTTTTGTGTCTGTATTATTTTTTTAAAAAAAATTACAAGGAATATTGTTTTCATTTTCTATATAATTTTATTTTGAATTTTTACTAAACATTTGAAATAAATATTTGTTTTAGCATATAAGACAGAAATGTAAGTTCATTATATAATTACCTCCAATGATATCAAATCACATATTATATTTTACCAAGGTAATTTATAAATAATAATTTTTTATATTTGAATTTTTTTTTTAATTTTAAATAAATGATTTCATAATAGAAGTGTTATTTTCCTTCTGAAAAGTTCTAAGGGATCTCTTAAAATGATTATCCATCTCTGATGAAATAATTTAATGTTTACATATAATTAATCAATATATTATACAATGTTATCATAGTATATATGTTTCTATATGTTTTTTGATTATGAAGAAAAAAATTCATTAGTCCCAATTCATTTTCTTTTGTTATGTCGTGATAAAATGTTTATGAGAACCATTTTCTTTTCATAATTTATGATGTGATTAATATTTTAGAATCATATCATACACATATGTATTATTTTCAATATGTGATAATTAGGCCTAGAATTATATACCTTATATAATTCATTTTATAAAATTCACATCTCGTGAGATAAATATGTATGGAATTTGGAGTAAACCCACGTCGTTAAGGGAATTAATCGACTAAGATATTATTGGATGTAAAAATTAAAAACATAAATTTTTTTGGCTACTATAAAAATCACCAATGATAGTCATGGATGTTATCAAGGATAAATAATGATGTGACGTTCTATTATTATTTTTATGCCACAATATCATTTTTATGCATCTATTATACTATCATGGCTTATATTCTTTTATTCATTATGGATTTCCATATTACAAAAAAATTATGATTTATTATATGACTCAATATTATGATCTATGATATTCACGGTATAGTTTTAAAATGTAAATAACATTTCCTCTCACCCTTATTCTCATGTTATGTTTAACTGTTCATTGATATTTTTCATGTTTACCATTTTGGAGCATCGAAGCTCAACTATTCTGATTATTCCATTACCAGTTTATTATGAATCGAATTTTTTATGATATTCCATAGAAGGGTGAATGTTATAAAAAAATAATGGAAGAAGATATAGTTATTTTATGAATTATTATAATATGTATCTATTTTTCCAAAGATACTAAACCTATATGATTATGATGTGGATCATTATTTAATATGGTGAATATTTTTCTAAAAATATGCAATATCAATGTATAAAAAATGGGCCACTATATCATTCAAACATAAAAAATAATGATGTGATTAATGAACTAATTTATTATCCCAAAGAATCCCAAAAACAGTACAGAATTGTCAATGAACCACAACAAAATTATCTCTCATTTGGAACCACCAAGGATTTTGACCTCTAGTCCTTCATAATAGGTAAAATGGCTTTCATACCAAAAAAAGAAAAAAAATAGAAAAGGATATACATAAAATTACCATCATATAAAATGTATTTACTTTCAATATATATGATATTCCCATTTACCACAATTATATTGCAATGTCCTCACACTATGGGTGAATCTTTTAATATTGTAACCAAGCATTAGACCCAAAAAAACACGAATCCAACAACTCATGGATGACAACCCCATGTTGTGAGATAAATTCACAACAAGATAAATAGAATCACACCATTACAAAATTTTTCTTGTTGTGACTCAGTATAAAATAGAACAAAAACCCTATTTATAAAAAATTTATAAAATTTCTAGACACCCTCAACACATGTGAAATTAAAAAGGATCATTTTGAAAAAATTGGTGTAATTCCTTGCCCCTCCTCATTGTATTGAGAAAGTGATGAGGTGATAGAAGGAATTATGCTATGTTCCCAACTCACCAACAGTAGGTAATGAATGCCGAGGAATTAAATAATAGATTGGTGAATAATGTTTCCTTGAGATAAACCTATCAAACATCCATCTATTATCAAAAAAACTACATGAGACATGTTAACATAGAAAACTGAACCATATATTACCAAAATACTACCATGAAATTACATAACAATTCCCAAAAACGAATACAAACAAACCATGCAAAAACTACATCAGAGTACCAAGAGGAAGACTAAATAAGAGTCCCAAAGTAATCAAAGACACACTCCACTTCTCCAGAATAAGATACATTCACCATGCACCACCAATCAACCTATGCATCATGAAGAACTGATAACAATATTGGATGCATTAATCGTACCTATTTCCTGAAATAAAACATATTCCAAAGTACCCTGTTCCCATGTAGAGATGAGTAGTAATACTCAATAGAATTTCTAGAAATTACTTCTATACGCATGCCACTAGGATAAAATCTATAGAATATTTATATAAAATAGATTATATAAAACATCAGATAGTTCAACAATTACTGATAAGCCAAACACACCCTTTCTAATACACCATTCCCAATCCATTAAACACAAGGGAAATCCAAAAAACCATTCCATAGATCATATCATCTTTTCATATTTGCACCACAATTGTAATCTTTCATAGAAAAACACAACAAGACAAACAACCATAATGGAACTTCTGGTCCAAACTCATTCACTATATTTCAATACTAGTGGTAATTCTCAACCAATTATCCATAATTTTGTCCCTTCGGTCCACTATCCATCACCTTTTATATTGATACTTCTTTCCCAATTCACAACCAATCAATACAAGATATAATATTTTACTATTGAAGAATCATAATGAACACCATGGCCACACATTATGCAGGTAATTTTTTTAACACATTCCAACCACTTTAATATATCACCCATTTATTGAAAACACCCTTTATATATTTTCCATGCCAAACAAAATTTTAATAAATAAAATTCTTATTAAAATAAATTCTTCAAATCATATTCATAATCCAAACCAAGAAACCAATTTTAAAATCTACATTTTAAAATAACACAATAAGTCCCTTTATCAACAATATGTCATTTCACCAAAAATACCAATATCATCAACCAATGGGTTACTAATAATAGTTTTACATCATATTCACAATTAATTTCATGAAAAAAGTCATGGTATAAGGCCTCATGTTCTACCAATGTGGAGTCGAAGGAGAAGCCACCAACCATTAGGATTTTGGTGAAATCGACCCACAATAAATCACGCCACCAATTTGGGCAAAAGCTCAATGAAAACAAATCTATATCTCCTTCCATATAATAAAAATCCCTTAGATCTTCTCCTAAGGAGATAGACACCATATATATATATGAAATGGGTGTAGATCTAGAAAACCGTGAGAGAGAAAAGAGAAGATCAAGAGGAAACAACAATGATCCAAAATAGAATACTTACCTGATATGTACCACCATTGAACAACCATAAAAAACATTTAAATCACTTACTAAAAGCGTGGGAGAGAACTGATAGACCTTGAGAATAAGAAAACCCACAAAGGTATTGGATGGGAGAAGAAATTGGTGAGTTAGGGAAAATGCAGACTAACCGTATTTTAAAACAAACCCTTCTTAATGGGCTGCACGGTTTGTTAACATGGGTTCACAAACCTTGTTCTAACTGTATGGATGCTACAGTTCGGACACGGATATACCACACCGTTACCAGGGATTATCGAAGGGTTTCCCATAACTGTTCTAAAACTGTGTAGCATTAAAAAGTCCAAAAAATATTCCTAAAACCATTCCATTATCTTCAAAACATTCCCGAACTTCTCCAACCACTTAATTTAAATAAAAATTATAATCAGGGGTCACATACATTAAATTATGTGTGCTATACAGGGACCCTTTCGGGGTGATTTGATTCATTATTTCCAGATCTAAATTTTGAATCAAATTTAATTAAAAAATAAATATTATTTTGAATTAAAAATTTTATTGTAAAAAATTATAAGAAAAATGTGTTATTAGAGTGAGTATAAAGAACATTTGAAGTGAATATGGATATTTAAACATTTAATTTTTAGTGTTAATCCTGGAATACAATATATATTCATACTATGAGATAGACACAAATATTTGAATGATTGTTTTTTCAAATATGAAATAATTAACTGGAAAAATGATTTTATCAATGTCTTAATAATTTTAATGAGCTTATGTGTTGTAAATTTCAACTATTCACTGGACTCAATTTCATTTTTTTCTCCTATAGAGAATATGGTATGTCACATTAACTATAGGTATTTTCCAAAATATTTGATATATGACCATGGGTGAAATATTAAACATTATTTCATTGGTATAGCATAAATTTTTAATTAGTCTCAAAAGTGAGATATATTTATGATTAAAAATCGGTTTCACCGTCATTTTATAGTGTGGGGAAGATTTTCATACTCCAATGATTTTTGGAATTACTTATTTTTCAATAGGGTCTTTGATTTTGGTTTGGATTTGGTTATATATATGATTCCAATGATTTAGTAATTACTTAACATCACTAGGATATTATACTTCCAAAAATAAGATTTTGAATCTATCAGTTTTTTTAGGTACCTAAACACATATAAAATGTTTTATAAGTAGAAAAGCATCTAAAATGGTGGGTTCTCATGGTAAATCATCTTTTTTTGACCTAATATTGATGATACTGGATTTTAAATATTGAGGGTTTTTAAGATTTATGTCATGAATTTAAATTTTATATGAAAAAGAGACTTGTAGATTCATTGGTTTGAGATCTATTATAGAAATAAAATTAAAGGTGTATGTGGCATGTTTATTATTGAGACATGTTCTTTTCATAAATAAATATTACATATTATTATATTAATATTAAATACATAACATTAAAATAATTGAAAAAATCATATATTTTTAGTTTCTTTTGTATAATAGATATATAAATAACTTTTTAATAAAAGATATATATCCTCCTAATAACATGTTCATAACAAGAACCCTTCTCTGTAATATCATACATAAAAAATTTATTTATAAACCATGGAAAGGAAACATTAGAAATGATGGTCTCATATTTGTATTAAGGGTAAACAAGGGATGTATCCATGATGAAACTAATATAAAATAAATATACTTGTATGATAACATGAGATTAACATAATACATAGCTTTGCTAAATATCATAGATCATAAGATTGACTCGTGGAATAAATCATGGAAATTTATAAGACCAAAATTAAAAAAAAAATCGAAGAACATGATTCATGAAAGAATAATATTGGATTAAGAAATAATATTATTGTATACACATAATAATTGAAAATAATTTCATAATTATAGTAAAACATCAATGAATATCCAAGTTTTTTGGATTCATTCACCATTATATTATATCATTAGTAACGCTCCCCCCCCCAAACTATCATAGTGGACGACGTACCTTAGTGAATTTTTTTAACTCCCTATTACAATCCATATTATCTAATGACATATCCCTATTTAAAAAATTTATTATAAGGATATATAATTATCAGAAAAAATATAATGTTATCATAATATATTAATTTTTATATCATAATATTATTAATCAATCACCATATAATATAACTTATTGAAGGAAAAAAATTTCATAAAAATTTCAACATTTAATCATAGAATTTCCTCAATAAAATAATTAGGATTCATAAATATTTTTCATCATAATCATAAACCATCCATTTAATGAATAAGTATTGTATTCTAGGATCATAACTCGAGTAAATCATTAGTAAAATCATGTGATCATATCATAAAAAAAATTCATTTAAAAGATCACATTTAAATTTTATTGGGGAAAATAACATTTTCATTTAAATAATCACATATTTAAAATATAAAAATTTAAGAAAAATTATTTAAAACACCTTTTAACATAACATTGAAAACATTTTAAATAAACTTAAAGCATTGATTGTTCATAATGGTAGGGAATTTCATTAATACTTGGTATATAAATTTTTTGATTCCTTTCATATTTTCAATAAAAATACTACATTAAGAAAATGACATGAAGATTACATTTGAAAATTTTCTAAAAAATCAATCATGGGTGTGTACTTATTTATCAAATTATTAGATATTAGAAAAATAATTATTGAAAACATCTTATATCTCTTGGTTATGGATGAAAAATTATTTTTGATCTATGAGAGAAACAACGTTTTTTCCTTAAAAAATTACATCAATCACTTGGGTATTTAATATGAGTTAAGATAATTTAAAAAAAATAAGTATAGGATAATAATATTCATTAAATCATGAGATATTTGTTAAAAAATTTATTTACAAGATAGTTAATAATAAACAATCTCAGAAAAACATGAGATTGTAAAATAAACCCTTACCTCGAGTTCACCTAACATAGAAATAAAAAATCACCAGTATATATTTTTTAAAATTTTTATTAATTCTACCATAGTTTTTTAAAATTTTAAAATATCATATATAATGAACTTATATCATTTCCACACCAATTTATTATTAATTCCTTAGTAAAATCATCATTTCAATTTTTAATTATTTCATTTTTCATGAGAATTATATTAGGTAGTTATGGTTTTAATACATTGGTCCATGTTACATCATGTAAATATTGTTAACAATGATATAAATATTATAAATAATCATTATATATATATATATATTACTAATATATATATATATATATTCATACATAAATGATCTAGATATAAAAATGAACATTACCATTCATTGAGACTGTAGTTCGTATGTATGGATAAATGTAGTTATCAATATTCAATTGATGGAACATAAGGTAAATAATGATTATATATTATAGAATACTTATTTTATCATATATATAAAATATAATAACTTCATTAATCCTCATTATCATCCATTTAATGTGGATATCAATAAAAAAACAATCGCATTTCTACATAGTGGTGGTAATCCACATTTACGGATGAGGGACATTATAATTTTCCAATTGATATGAAGGTAAGGATGTAGATATGATATTATATTTATAGATAAATTATTAGGACATTAATATCTTATATAAAATTTAAACCCATTATTATATCCATTAATTTTAATATGTTGATGGAAAATTAATTATGTCACTACATGGAGTTGGTAGTATACAAGTATACAATAACGATAATTTTTCATCATATTGGATGGAAAAAAGATTATACAATGGTGTAATCATGATCATAATAATATATTAGTATTATTATTATATTTAATTTTTTTATTATTAATATCAATGATTTGGAGGATATAGAAGAAGAAACAAATTGAATGTTTTTTTGGGTGTGGCGATTACCTCTTATTCGATAGTCCTTCTTTAGATCTCCTCATAAGGACCATACGATTGGTATTTTAAAAAGAAAAGTATTTTAAATTTTTATGTTTTATTTTAGAATATAATTTTATATTGTTTGGTTGAGCTAAATGGCTCAATGAGTATAATTAAAATAGGGAATTTGTTTCGATTTATTATGGTTTCAAAGGACACACTATTAATTTTTAAATGATGTAAATATAATTATGTAATTCTAAAGAGAAATTTATATAAATGAAAATTGATTTTTAAAGAAGAATTCTATGGTCTAAAAATTATCATCCCATTAAATTTATACTAGTTTTGGTTTAACATTAAATTTTATCTTTTTTATTAACCCCTTAATTAAAAATTTTTAACCATAAACACGGAAATAACTATTTCAATTTTACATGGTTATAATTATAAATATATGGAAAAAATTAATATATAATTGTAAATTTTTTACATTTTACATTATTTCTCATGCTACATTTCCCCTTTCATGAATTGTATGTTTTTTTAAATAATTTAAAAAAATACTATGTGAAATATAATATGATTAATGTATATTTTGATAGTATTCATTTAATTTGGCACTAACACTACATAACAACAAATACATTAAAATATAAAAATTTATTAAATTTATAATATGTTACATTTATCAATAATGTTATATTAAAAACAAAACTTTCCAGAAAAATATTTCATCTATATGTTTTAAATAAATGTACTTGATTTTTACACACCATTCACAAAAAATGTGTTATCATTTTGTTAGAATTTAAGGTCATTAGTTTATATATATAAATTTAAAATAAAATTCTATGTTAAAAAATTAATTCATGTTTAAAATATATATTTACAAATTAACAAATACTCTTTTAACATAATGAAACCATTTAGTAATATTAATGTTAAGAGAGTAACATTTTTGGAATCCTCAGTACATTAAATAATATAAATATCATTATCATGGGAAAATGGAATGAAATATCCATATATTATAATTTGGGTTTTATATGGCCTGATTTAAATCCAAAAAAATTAAGTCATAATTTTAGTTTATTATGAGATCTTGTTTTATTTTTACCCTATTTAACACGTTTTACCTGTTATCAAGGTGAAAAATGGATACCACCATTAATATTCATGTTGTAAAAAACGTAAATTGACATATTTAAAAAATTTGAAATTCATGATTCAAAATATGGTATAAGTTACTCAATATCCATTTTATATAGTCTAAATATATCAATATTAATATAAGTGTGTAAAATGCATAGAAAAACTGGTTTCAAGAAAAAAAATAAGAATAAAAATTAACTTATATAAAAATAATGAATATCGATTATTCGAATGAAATTAATTAATCTATTATAAACAAAATGGAACATATTTTACACTAATAACAAATCTAGAATATAATGGAAAATTTTAATTTTCTACATTAAAAAAACTAATATAATTGAAAAACATCAATTTTATAATATTCACAAAAAAATGTTTTTAAAATATTACAAAAATATTATCGTAAGTTAATTTTGATATTATGAATTAAAATTTTATTTCCTTTTAATAAAATTATACTCTATGTATTGAAGAATTTATATATAATATTCACATAAAAAATGGAATAAAACTTATTTTCGAAAAAAAAAAACGAAACATGAAATAACATTAGTAATAATTGTGTATTTATTTATTATGAATTAAATAAAACATTTTAATTAATTAATATATATATATAAATAATGTAATGTCATAATGTGGATAATCTTATTCATACTTGTCATATTAAGGACCATGTTATCATATATAATGGTTCTTTTTAATCTCGTTGTTAGGTGTAAGAATTTTATCAAACAAATAATATTTATTTGAAGAGAAATATATTCTAAAATTCTGGGTTGTTAAATTATACCCCTATTAAATAAATCACGCCCTCATAAATTTTTTCTAGAAATATTAATGCTCAAATTTTTATAATACCTTTATTGAAATCCCAAATAATACAATGGGAAAGTAAACCATCCTTTGAAAATGTGAAGTTGATGAAAAAGTTCTCTAAAAATAATATATAACTAGGTTCTCATATTTGCTGAATGTTGGTTTCAAGTTAAAGAAAATACATGGAGGAGAAAACTAAAATGAAAGTAAAAAATAGATAAAGTTAGATAACATGGTTTAGAGAGTGTTAATGACTATAAATCCATAAACCTATCAGGGCTGAAAAGATAATAAATTATTTAGAAATTAAGGATAGAGGATAAATTTTTTATTTCATGATGATTTTACGATTTTTGAGGAATTAAATTATATTTTTAATAGAGTATAGAATAATTTAAAATTTTAATTTCCTTAAATTTTTTAAGAACAACTACAATATTTGGTTTCCCACTAGTCAGTTCAACTTTTATCTCATCTCTTTCTCGAAGAAATAAATATTCAACATTAGCTTTTCATGTCATGATCTCTAAATAAAACTTATAATGAATCATAATATCCATAATTCATTCCTTCTAACCTACAGATTTTTCAAAAATAAAATTTTTTCCATAATTTATCCAATATGGATTAATACATTAGATTAATGTATAAAACCTCAACAATAACACCTAAGTATTAACTTATTACACTACATAAATAGTTATCTTTAATACTCCTCCAAAATATGTATGACAAAATCAAAAATCAAAAATTCCAAACTATTTGATATGAATTTTTTTTCATGAACACAATAGATATTTATTCTTAAAAACCTATTGTAGATCATAATTTCACATTCAAAACATGTGAATACATTGTTTCTCATATAACATACCAATAACATGAATCAATAGAAAAACAAAATCAAAAGATTTTTTTTTCTATTTAAAAATATAATTTTTTTCTACAATATAATCATAAACTATTTAATATATTCAAAAAATTAAAAATTTCAACAATATTCATTAAGGATGGCTAGTATAACATTGTTATCAAATCACATAAAAATTTCATAGTTACAAATACAATCATAATTACTTCATTAATGCTAATCTTTTATTTATAAATCTATATATTATGAATTTTTTATCATGAAATAAATAAGGGTTATCTCTCCAAAAAATATGTAATTCTCAAAAAATATGACCTTATTATTAAATTAATTTTCATGGTTATCAATACAATTAAAATAATATTTTCAAATATATAAATAAAAACAATTTTGGGGTAATTATTTTAATTATTATTTAATCTTATAAATAAATTATCATTAATATATCATTTAAATAACAAAATTGTTGAATTATAATACATACACACATAAATCATTTTGATTTAATGATTAGCATTACTTCTTCCCTTCCTTGTTCATGAGTTAAAAATTAAATTAAGACATTGACTGAAATATTTTCCCTGATCCCAAAACATAAGAAATTGTATTTTTTATAAAATTCATTTCTCTACAAAATTCATCTATTCTAATAAAACATATTCCCCTTCCTTTAACACATCCTCAGGGTTATCCTTCCTTTTTCATTAACATGAATAAATTTTATTTTTCATTTATTTATGTTCATTAACACAGTAAAATTTATTAAATTATATCATCCCATTATTTTCAATGTTATGAATCTAACTGATGTTTAGGTTGATAATAATATATTATTGTAGGTTTTGGCTTAAAGTTCTTATTTTATTTAGTTTCATATTATAATAGTAATTCCATTTTACATCATATTCACATTTATCATGAATTCTCATGATTCCATATATTTAATAAGAAACCAAAAAATATAGTGGGAGAAATAATAATCAGAGTGGGAAACAACATTATTAGGAAAAATAATTTATATTATTTCTAAATCATGAAATATTCCTTTTATTCTCTGTAACCATAAGATTAAATACGTTCATCAAATATTATAATCTATTAAAATGTGTAATGATGGTTTATAATGAAATATAAATTAAACCAATAATATCCCCAATGAATTTTAAACTAGGTGTGTTGAAAAGGAATAATACCCATGCACCAGAATGATGGGTTATATATATTTGACCGACTATTTTTAGGTTTATTACCCATTGATGCAGCTATTCCATAACCACATACACTTATTGTATCTATAAAAGGATTTTTTCTAGAAAAACAACAATCGATTATTTACCATAACATAGGATGGTCTCCAGTACATATTATTATCTGAAGTGATATCTCTAAATTTTTATCATCATTATTTACAAATGAAACTAATCCCATCCCTAAAAAAACTATGGTGACCCATACTTTTTATATAGTAATATTATATCATATTATACAGATTTTTATTATAATAAACAATGATCCATACCATAATCATTTAGATTTAGTTTCATTGGGAACATGGATTTATAACAAACTTATTAGTAAAATATCTATATAATCTTAATATGTTCCTCGCACATATCAGCCTTCTTAGATATATCATACTTAAAAAAATTCATTATAACAGGGGAAAAGGAACCATAAGAAAGGTTGAGATCGAATTCTCAGTAAGGGAATAAAAGGATATATTAATGATCACTAGAAGATAGAATGAGAATTAAATTTTTAGAATATGATATTAGAATTTGAAAACCATGTAAATCATATCATAGATCATAATATACAGTTATCTTAAAAGGCATGGAATTTCATAAGGCATGATTCATAAGGGAATGAAAGAACATGATCCATGAAAGTGTATCATGGGCATAATACATATCATTGTGGAATAAAAAGACCATACAAGATCATTTAATATTTAATGTATCTTTTTCTTGACTATAATATTGGATTGGATTCACAAACCATTCATTTATATCTTTTAGAAAGGTTTACTCCAAGGAATTTCACAGTGGATTGAGTCCCTTACAAATCTGAGCTCACTCCCCATTATAATCCTTATTATCTAGTGAGACATCCATATTTTCCCAATTATTTTTAGGTATATATATATATGTATAACCCCCATCATGTAATCATAATCCATTTTTATATGTTTCACAATATCATAAATCATTCATATTGTATCATATAACATACAAATAAAAAGAGATTTATTAGTATTTAATCATTTCATCACAGAATAAACGATATAAAATTAAAGAGTTTCCTAAAAAACATGTCTTCAAATTCATAGAAAATATAAATTATGAATAAGGATTATTTAATTTTAATATAAACCCAATAAAGAGGAATTATAATTAATGGATAATATAATGAATAAAAAATCATTTTAAAGAACAATTAGTATATTTATTGACAAAAATACTATATTCATTTGTAAACCAATTATTTAAAATCAATAAATTCTCTATATATTATGAACTCATTTTTCATTGATAATAACATTTTAATATATTAACAGATTCATCAATTACTAGAGAATTCAGGATGGTGGGAAATTCTGTTAATCCCATGTATTTAAAAAATATATTTTTTTCACATTGTATTTAAAAGTAAAAAGGTTCAAAACTATAAAAAATTTATAAATTATATAATGCTAAAAAACTAATTTAAAATTTACAATATATTTTTCAAATTATTGATTAATATATTTTATAAAAAAATGAATATAGAAGAAAAATAATTTTCCACCAAATATAAAAAAACCCTTAAAAACAAATTTTCAGACACTTTACTACATACTGTGATAAAAATTAAGCTATATAATTTATTATAAATAAATAACCAAAGGATAAGAAAATTCCCATAATTATAGAGTGATATGTCAAATATTATCATCTGTATAAATATAGTAACAAACAATCTAGGTATATAATATGATTGGAACATAAAACCCTTACCTCAAGTATTACTTGATTCGAAAAAGAATTAACTTAATATATATTAAATTTAAATTTATAAAAATTATAATATGTAATGCAATATTCATATAATTTCAAATATGTTCCCCTTATGACATTTTAGTGACCAATTATTATTATTTCCATATTAAAATCATTATTTGTTAGTGTTTACTATTTTGTTTTTCATGATAATTTTTTTCGGTAGTTCATGTCATTATACTTTGATCATGGTTAAATAATATTTAAAATTTTAATAATGATATAAATATCATATATATAAATTATATTTATATTTATATTTATCAAAAAATAATATACGTAAAAATTTGAATTAAAATTTTTATGGAGACTGTAGACCATACATATGCATAAACACAATTTTCACTTTTTGACAAATGGTATGAAGGAATAATAAATAACTATTATATTTTATCAAATAATTATTATAACATATATATCATCAATATTTATTACATATAACATTTTTATCATATATTTAATGATGGAACCGAAAAAAAATTACATTACATAGTGGATGTTGTAGTCCACAGTTACACACGAGTGACTTTTTCATTTTCCAACAGATTTTAATGTATGAATGTTGATGTTATATTATAATTCTAGAACCATAATTATTTCATAAATATTAAATATTAACATTAATTCCATCATATTAACCATTCAATAATGATTTTTATAGAAAATAAATTGTATCTTAATGTGGAGGAGGTAGTCCACATGTACGTATAGAAGATAATTACACCTATGTTTTTTATGGAAAATATGTTGCATAATGGGGATTTGATAGTAATAAAAAAATAGTAGGTATATTGAGGATATTAAATTTATTTTTTTGGTTTTGATACCTTTGATTTATAATAGTTATAAGAAACAAAATCTAGTAAGATGATTATCTTTTCTTTACTATGACTTATTTATATTCATTTTTAATGTCCCATCAACTAATCCATTAAGAGGAATTCAACATATAAATTAGGGATACAAAATTTTAAAACAGAATTGTTTTGATTTTGGTCAATCTTGATCGCTCAATATTTTTTGAATAATATATCGATGGTATTTCTTATTATAACAGAGGTAAAGGAAAACAAGAAATTATAAAAAAAATTAAAATATTGTTAAGTTATTATAAATTAGTATTCATTAAAATTTAAATCTATTTAATTAAAAATAGGATAGTGTTGAAATATAACCATATAATGGAATTTATATAGGTTTTTTTGTTATTTAGAACCTTATCTTTTTTATTAATCTATCAGTTAACTATTATTAACACTAACCTTGGCAACAACTATTTCAATCTCGAAGGCTTTTTAATTTTAAATATAATGGTAAAATTTTCATATTATTGGTCATAGAATGAAATTCACCCTAATTATTCATCATAATTATCATGTTTAAGGGGTTTTTAAATTTTTAATTCTATTAAATTAGATATTAATCACCCAAAAATATCGTTAAGGTCATTTTTGATACTATTTATTTAATTTAACATTAAAGATGGAAATATAGAGAAGAAAATAAAATATAAACCTTCATAAAAATCTTAATAGGTTAAAATTATACATAAAATAAATAAAACAATATAAATTTATCAATAAAACTATGTTTATAGTTTTTAATTTTATTTTCATATATTTTATACTACTAACACTATCACAATGAATCATTTAGTAATAATTTAAGATAAATATTCCAATACCATGAAATTATAAATAATTTAATATGATAAAAAAATACTTTTAAATTTCAAATAAACATTTAGAATAAATATATTTATCTTTCTATCCTTATGAAAAATGTTAACATATATTATAGTCAATAGAGTGGCCTTTTGTAATTTCCATTACTCAAAATAATATTGATTTTCTTAATAAGGGAAGATGGATAAAAATGGAAGATGTTTGAATCAAGGATTTATATTGTCTAATTATAACATATAATTAAATATATTCATGTTTTATATTTCTTTTTTGACATCATATCAAGGATTTAACTATGTTTTACATATTTTACCCATTATTGAGGTAAATAATATTTATCATAGTATCTATTCATATTGAAAACAATAGAATTGTAAAATATAGAAAAATTTGAAAAAACTAATTTCAAATATTATATCTATTTTTATGATTTAATGTCCTCAACTGTAGATTATAATTATTAATATAAATTTGTAAAATTCAATGAAAAATTGTTTTAGGGAAATGTGTTGAAAAAAAAATTAACCTAAATAAAAAACATGAATATTAAATATTGAGATATAATTAACTATATTATTATAAATAGAATAAATCAAATATCGATTTATGAAAAAATAAAAATAAAAATTGGTCATTTATATTAAATAATTTAATGAAAATAAATGACCATATTTTAAATATCTGCATTACCACAATTCACTGAAAAAATCAATCATTTAAGAAACGTTTTACCCTAAGATAATTTATATAATGTGAATTAAAAAGTGAAATAATAATAAAAAAATTAGTTTATAATAGTTTAATAATGTAATTATATAATTCATGAAAACTGACATAAAAAACATTTTTAAGGGAAATATATTTTTGAAATATAAAATTACATTATTAAAGACTAAGTACTTTTCACATTGAAATAACTAATAAATTTGATTTAGTTGAAAAATTTATCTATATATTTCATAATTAAATTTATTCTATTCTTAAAATTAAATTAGTATCTATGTTATAATATATTTTGTATCATTTTAGATTATAGATTTATGTCAAGAACATTATCGAACAATTACAAATTATTTAAAGAGAAATATATTGTAAGATGTTGGGGTTTCACATTTATTAGTTTCGTGTGTACTAATAATTTTAGGGATTCTAGTGTTTATTAATTTTTTTTATGTTCTAGTTAATATATTTTGTGTGTGGTTTATTTTTTATTACTATTCGAAAATGTCTTTTTTATTCTTTATAGTGGGGAATTATAAACATTGTTATATGTTTATCATAGAGTGTCATAAAGTGGTGGTGTTAACCAGATTTATTAGATTCTTCAAAACCATTGTTTTGTGAAAAATGATTATTTAATGATTATATATATATATATATATATATATAACATATAGGATTTTATAATGAAAATCAATCAATAATTAGGGTTTTACAGGACTTCAATTTCTCTAAGAATTATTGATGATAGGAAAAAATAATTTAAAAGAATCATTGTTATATTTTATTTTATTTTATTGGATTAGTTTACTATTATAATTATCATATGTCCCTCATCCTTTTTTAAGGATTTTAGATCAATTTCTATGGGATAAAAATTTTCCATGGTGGTTCTTCCAGTAGTAGTTTTAAAATGATATAGACATCTTTGGTCGTTAATAATGTCAATGGTGATATTATAATAAAGGAATTTTAGTTACATGATTATTTTTTTTTGATATATAATGTTTCTTAGTTGAGGTTTAAATTTCTATTAATCATATTTCTTGTAATAATGGAAAATTTTTTTATGTATAGGTTGGTTTTCGTGAATAGTGATTTCTAAGGTGGATGCCATATTTCTCTACATGAAAACAATGTATAAATATCATATTTTGTCTCAATCAATAGCTATTATAATGTGTTTTTATTTCACATGTAACCAAATTTTTTGAATGCTTTAATTTTTTTGCTAATATCTACTTTTATACCTATTGATTACATTTTCTTTTTATTATATCTATTCCTAATACCAGTTGGCCCCATAGCTTTTTGATAAATTTTTATTATTATTGTTGAATGGGTTTGTTGTAAATTTATCATAAGGGATATTATTTTAATATCTAGGAACAATAGTCAATGTATTTTTTCCCTTGGTTACAAATGTCTGATAATTTATATTCATGAGTGGGGTTTTTTATTTATCTTCTGTTTCTAGATTTGATATTAATGGAAAAACACATTTACTTAATACTAAAAGTAATTTGAATAATATTTATATATTATATGATTCATAATAAAATGACTGTAAATGAAAACTTATATATATTCTTACGATACGATTCTCACAAATGTGAACTATGAAAAAAATAAAAGTGTGGAAAAATTATTTTCATGATAATTTTTTTTGATTATGCCTCTATTAAATGAGAATAATTACATCATAAATTTCATATTATTAATTTTTGTTAGGTTTTAAATTATTTTTTATTATTTTTATCAAATTTTACAAAATGGATTAAATTTATATAACTCAAAAATTATTTTCCTATATATTTCTGTATCTTATTAATTATAAATAACCATTAGTCTATATAATCATATTTATATTTCTCAATGATTAGATGAGTTACAATTCATCAATCAAATAAAAAATAATTTGGGAGTTGTGAACTATTAGTACCATTAATTTTTGAGGTTTTTTGTATTCAATAAAGAAGTAGGTTCTGTATTATGTTAAAATAATACAACCTGTCAACAAATGTCTAAAATTGAAAGGGAATATTATTTTGAAATTGAATTCATTTTCATAACATTATAGATATGTATTTTCATTTATGAGAACTATGAAAGAATTATAAATCATTTTGAAAACAATTTTTTCTAATTTATGATTCTCATATTAAAATAATATTTTTTTAGAATTTTTTAATTATTTTATGAAAATCTACCAGGATCATTAACTTTACTGATAATTTCAAAAGAAAAAAAATTATACAGATCAAGTGAAACCTGAATTATTGATTTATAGTATCTTATATCCCAGTTTAATCCAAAAATAATCACAAAAGAATACCAAAATAAAAAATTGTACATAGATAAAAAATATTAGAAGATGAAATCATTTTTAAAATTTTGGTTTTTCTTATATTTATTGGATATTAAAATTGAATTAAATTAGTACAAAATGGATAGAGGTGAAAATAATACAAGGATCATTTTACAAAAAATCCAAAATATTACTTGGTTGTTATTTTATTTTAATTTAAATGATGTATGAATAAAAAAAACATTTATTTTCATAATATATATATATATATATTGAAAATTAATTTAATATATTTACTTATAATAAAATAAATCATATAAACTTATTTTAAATTTGATTGATTCAAAAATATAGACGAATAATGAAAATTAATATTTATAATTTGATTATTTATACCATATTTTTTTGTCATCAAATATTAAATAAAATTTTCAATAATTTGAAAATGAATGTCTTTACATGTTCATATATAACATTATCTTATAAAATTAATTCAATAAACTAGATATTTTAAGATAAACCATTAACATGCACATCCACATGAATTAATCTTCCACTGTGAGGCTTTTATATAATATTAATATATTTATTAAATATGTATAAATTAGACATAATATAAGATAGAAAATAAGTATAAATTATACAACTTCAAATAATTAAAATAATAATATAATAAAAATTAATTATTTCATTCAATAAAATATTTCCTAAAAATTCCAAAAAAAATATTCTGAATAAAAAATATATCTTAAATAGAAAATAGTTTCATAAAAACTTCTAATGGGTATAAGAAAAAAAATAAATGAAACCATAATTAATATACTTATTTCAATATTTTTTAACATAATTTTATCTTTTCCCTTTGTTTTCAATATCATAAGATCCACTCATGTAAATTATAATTGATTAATAAAAAAACGCATACATGAAAAACTAATGTCTTATTGAGGATAAAATCCTTTTTTTATCCCATGATCATTCAAATACTATATATAATAGTTGTAATAATTATATCATATAATATGTATTTTATTTCATTCAATATAGTATTTACCAAATTTATATTTCATGGTGACTCTTCTGAAATGATGTGGTTTGCGTCTTCGTCGACTACATCCGTAGATGAATCCACACTATGTTGTGTCTATTGATCAACCATGGATTTTTATTGAACCATTTGGAGGAATTAGCCTCAGTATCCCCCCCATTCCATGGGAAATTATTTGGTTTCATTCTTCAACATCTATACTATATATGATACAGGTTTAAAAAATTATTCATTAGATTTTCATAATATATACGAAATTATTTTACCAAGACACAAATTTCTTAATAGTCCAAAATGAGGTTGTGTCTAGTATCTCACTCATTAGATCAATATCCACTGGAATTAATAAGATTTTGTAATAACCTTAAAAAATATATGGTTTGGTTGATCCTACTTCAATTAAATTCCCTAAAAACCATATTGACCATGAATTATATCAACACCAATTTAATATTTATTTTATTTCCTCTAAATTATTTTTCTATGAAATTATTCCTATATGGGTCGACACCCTCTTCTTCAATATGTCACATTTTAGCATAAAAATTCTGATAATCCTAAAACATTAATTTAAAAATAAAAATTATTTTAATAAAATAATTATAATATGTATATCAAATTATTATAATATATTAATTTAAATGATAAAAATATATAACTAAACCTATAAAAATAATTTTAATTAATAAATTATATATATATTAAAAAATATACTATTAATTACAAATTAAATTACATTATTTTATTTAATAAATTTTTACAAAAAAAATTAATTTTGATTTAAAATAAAATAAATATAATATAAAAAAGGGTAAAGGTAAATTGAAAATAGTAAATAATTTCCCCATTGGTGTTTTCCAATGGAAAGGGTTGAGTGCTTGATCATTGATGTAGGGGGTTAGACTCCCTTGAGTTGTTCATTGATATCATAGTTACATACATGGATATTTAATTCATATTTGAGTGTGAGATGGCCTAAAAGTTATAGTTTTACAAATTTATTTTCAATAGTAATTCATAACTCAAAACCTAGTATCATCTTCATTGATGGGAGGGCTATGTTGAGAATGACATTGATTGTATACATGGGTGGGGTTTTATTAGTACATGACCATATTACATTACATAATATTTAATTTTAGTCATGAACTAACTACCTTTCACAAAGAGGATTTTTTTATGTTTATATTTTTAGTGATTTTTGTAATAACACGTACATAACATTCCACATTTATATAATGACGATACAACAAAAATAGTATCAATATCTTCTAAAATATAATACTTTTCATATAAATCATGTTTTCTTTTAAAAATATCTATAACATTTAATCCAGCTTCCTTATTTATCTTAAAAATCTATATATCCATTGAAAATAATTTAAAAAACTCAGATAATCACAAAAATATCATTATCAGATATAAAAATAAGGAACGAAAAATTTATTCTATGAATACTTATAACATATGAAATCATTTTCAAAAAGTCATACTTGTCACCCATATAAACATGCTTGGTGAAACATGAGATTTACATGAGGTTTACCCAAAACATATATAACATAGATAGAAATATAAAGGTATATTGGGAAATTAGTTTTATAAATTTTAAACCATCTTGTCTACCTTATAATTTAGAACCCTCACTGCTACCATATAATGTAACCCTCACAGATACGTTATTGCGTAACAATCAAAAATACACTTGGAGTAACCATGCAACCAACCTCAAACATAGACAAACCCAATGAATTGTATGGATATATAGGAAACACCCTTCATCATAATCAATTCCCAAGTAAAAATACATAATCATACTACTTTAATAATTACATAAAAACATTGCTTTTGAATTTTGTAGAAATAGATGATTAAAAAAGGATTTTATAAGAAAAGTCCCTTAGAAATAACATATATTTGATATGAGAATCAATAAAACGAAAATAATATGTGTATAAAATATATATAAACATAATATAACATAATATAAAGAAAAATTAACCCCACATATATTCTTAATACCACATAATTTCTGATGTTGAGGGTTAACCCAAAGAATCAAAATTGGGTTAAAATTTATCTTTCCTCAGGTTTGTCTTACTTCAAAAAACATTAAAACTCATTTATAATTGATAAAAGTGTGTTATTAAAATATTAAAGAAAAATATTGATATTTATAATACCTTATTGTATCATTTTATAACATCATTTAACCTTTTAATTATTATTATTGTGTTCCTTCAATTGTTTTGGGTGTGTTCTTCACCTAATTTACATAGACGGTTTGTATTTGATTTTCTTATCGTATGGAAAAAAAATTATAGAAGTGGAATAAAATGGTATTAATATGTCTCCATAATATAAAATGATACCATAAAACATTTTTTATCATATATTATGAAGAATATTTAGATAAAAAATTAATGATATTTTAAGATCATTTATATGGTATTCCTCGATAATCAGGAACTTGTTTCATTGAGTAATTTAATTCCAGGTATATAAGTTCATTAAAAACATAAAATAGGTTAAATAATAAAATTTAAATTATATTTCAACAATTTTATTAGTTTTATGATCATATTTGAAGGATGTAATGGAAATTTAAAAAACATCATCTACAATTTTGGTAAATTAGCACATCATGGACGTGTTTTTGTTATTAGAATAAGAGGGGGAGGAGAGGAAGAAAGATGTTTAATTTTTTATATGAAAATGATTTCATTATAAATATATAGGATTATAGATATATAATCCTTCCTAGATAAGGGGAGGGTAATATAATATATTAAAATTATAGAATTGGCAAGAAAACACAGAAAAAAGAAGATGATTCTTACCTCTTAATCTCTTCTCCTTGAGATCCTCCATAGGGATTTCAGGTTTTTCCTTTTGGTGAGACCAGTAGGTCTTGTACGTTGGTATGAGACATGGAGAGGTTATCTTGTAGAACATAGATAATTATAAAATCTTGATATGTTTGAGAGGAAGAGGGGAATGATGGATGTATTCATATTGGAGGAGAAGAGGGATTTTACATTTTTTAATAATTATTTTAAAATTATTGAGGAGGATGATGAATAGCCTTTATTATTGTGATAAAATAGTAAATAGATCATGGGTGTTCAAAACAATTGGGATTGTATAATCCATGATGTCAGAAGTATTTTATTTAACTGATAATTTGAATATACATTATTTTACTGTATTTCACACTTCGTCAAAATTGCTAGAATTTCATATAAAATAATAAAATATTACCCTAAAGTTATTTCAATATATAGAATTCATAAATTAACTCCATTTTTTGAAAATTATTTTCTAGATTTGATTAATTTAATTTTTGAATATAATTTTACATTCATAAAAAATAATCATTTTTAAAAGTATGTATGTAACATCCCAGGTAATTAAAGAAAAAATAAATTTCATATTTATTAATATTTACAAATTAAATATTAATTTTAATTAAAAGGGGTTTCTATGTTTGAAAGCGTACTCGATACGCAATGATGAGTTTCTTCGAAAACTTACGTTGCACACAAGTAATAAAATAATACTATTTTAAATTTTGTTTAACACGTAGCCGTTGTACTAGCGGGAATGGATAGAAATAACTAAAATATGATTATATATGTTTTTAAATGTTTTTACATTTACCCAATAAAAGATAAAGGCTTAAAATATGGAAAGAGTTCAATTTTCGGCATTTATACCCTAATTGTCACTAAGGGTTCACTTATCACCTTTTGACGGCGAACAGTCATTAAATATAGTTTTGATCAATCTTATAAATTTAATTGGACCAAAAATAACTCTTCTTTAGAATCGGGACATCAAAATTTACCTTGTGTAAATTTTTGGTACCTTTTCGATAAAGTTCATTTTTTAATGAATAGTTTAAAATGTTGTATTTTAATTCAAAACCACTTTTTAATCTAATTTATTTATATGATTAGATTATCTTTTGAATTGGTTTTAAAGTGAAATTAGAAAATATTTTTACCATTAAATCCAATAGTGGTGGTTGGAATTAATTCCACTTTGAAATCGGACTTAAACTAGTGTCAATCTTTTGATACTTATTGTTTCATAAAAACATGCTATTTCCTCTGACAGCGGAAATTAATTATTAAATTAAATAATGTGACTTATATATTTTGAATTTTGAAAAATAGACTTCATTTTTGAATTCGTTCTATCAAATATATCTTAGGGTGAATTTTTGGTAATATTCTGAAAAACTTCAATTTTTGATGAATAGTGAAACCACTGAGTGGTACTTATAAAAACTAATTTTTCCGTTTAAATGAAATTTTTCCATCTTTGTGTTTTTATTTTCAAAAATACGAAATACATGGTTGTCATTAACAAGTAAAATGTGGTTCAATGGGATTAAAATAATTTTTTGGTGAATAGTAACTTATTATGTTTTTAATCACGATTAGTGGTAATTAGTGTAGTTTAAGGTAAAAATAATATTTTAATAATATGAGATGACCTAGACACATTTCCTACCATCATTGGATGTGTCATGCCCGACCCAGACAATCCATGGGTCAACTTGGGGACCCCATGGAGCCACTTTGGTTGGAAAATGACATAAATACCTTTTATTTAATGTTAATGTAAAAAATGGCACAAACATGATATGTGTTACTATCAAAAATTTTAAATGGGGTTATAAAAGTCATATTTTTGGTTATAAATAGTCATTAGAAATCTAAAAATATTTCCTACATCAAGGTATTTTTTTCATAATTTTTAGACATTAAATAAATTAAATTATTTATGACATAATAATGATGTTGTGATGACATCATTATTTGACGATTTAACTAAAATGGAGAGATAATGTAAAATCTATGAAATACACATGTCCAAAACTTATTGGATTGGTGGATTTCGAACCCTTATCACCTTAACCACTAATTATATCAAAGTGGGACCTTTTAAAACCGAAACACATTTTCAAATAAAGTAATATTTCTTTACATTCCAAAAGTTTCCCTCCTCTCCTCTTATAAAAGGCTCCCACCTCTACCACCATACACACACTCCTCAAGCCTTTGGCTCGGCCAAACCCTGTCCATTTACTCTCTCCACATCCCTCTCCTCATCCTAGAGGATTCCCTTTGGACATAATCCTTTCAATGGAAGCCTTTAGGCTCAAATCAAAAAGAGTTACACTTTTAAAGGTAATTCATTATATCTTGTTCATTTGTTTTATTTTGCTTCTCCAACCCCCTAAACTCTTATTATTTACTTCTTTTGTAACAACAACAATATCTTCAATATACTAGTATGTTGTTATAAGATTTATTCGAGCTACACTCTCACACAACTATATCAAATGGTTAAAGAACATACGGTTTCCTTGGATGGCGAAATTCTGCCTCCCGAAACGATGATTGTTCAATACTAATTTAACATCTTCAAAGGTGGCCATTATGATGTCACTATTTTTATATATTATATGTAATATGTTTATTCTTTCTTTAAGATTCTGTATTTTTCATTTATGGCATACCATTAATGTTTCCATCATGGGTAAACACGATATCTTCATTTTAGAAAGTGCGGACTACCGCCCCCTGAAAGTGATTTCATTAGTCAATACCATATGTGGGATGTGTAAAGGATAAAGTTAATGATATTATATATGTTATTATACTGGAAATATAATATACTCTTATATCATTATGATTCCATTCTATAAAATACAAAATAGAAATGAAAGTTGCGTTAATGCGTACGTACGGCTTACCGTCTCCATGAACGGTGCATTTCATTTCTTACCTATAAATGATTATGTAATGTTATAAATACTTTTTTATGCTGGATATATATGATATATATGATATCCAAATCAGGAATGTCATTCTGGATATAAAGAACCTTTGACCACACGAAAAACATGTAATTGTAAGAAGTCTATTTTCGACTTAAGAACCAAATATCGACAAAACAATCATTATTAACATAAATGGTTACATAATGTTTATAACATGGCAATAAGTGATATAAAAGGAATAATGAACTTTAAAAAGGTTCTTAATCAATTATAAATTAACTCAAGTTTATTATTCAGGATTTTAAATAACGATCGAGTCATGTCGGACCCAAGGTAGGGGACTTCGTCTCAATCTCCTTTAATTGAGGAATATTTTGTTTTATACACAACTTTCTTTTATACGGTGTATAAACCCCTTTGAATTTAACTTTTATACAAAAGGAATCTTTTTCTATGAAGCGTTTTACTAAACGACAAATAGGAATGTTTTTTTTACGTACGTGGTGTCAACGACCTTTTCCGCCGCCGCGAGTATTATTTGGTCTTTGGCTTCCTCAACAAGTCGTAATGATTTTAAAATAAAATAAATACCATATAATCTTTTATGTATTTTGGTATTGAAAATGGTTTTGATAAAGGATTCTATTATGATATATTTTGATTGAAATGTGGAAATGTTATCATTCCTTTATATTGGTTTTATGTTTTATGATTTTATATTGGTACTTGGACATTTTAACGGGTGGTTACATTATAACCCATATGACGGGTGGTGCCGTGAATACCAGGATGGGTGGTTACATTATAACCTCCAATGCATTGGGTATGGAAGTCAGTCGTATGGCTATTCCATTAAGTATGTATTGAAATTGGCCGTATGACTATTCCATTAAGTGATATGTGTGGAAGTCGACCGTATGGTTATTCCACTTAAGTATGTTTATGTCCCAAGTTACCTTTATATATGCTATGTGTTCTATATATGGGTTTTATGGTAATCCTTTGGTTACAAAAAGGTAAGTAATGATACATTATTCAGTGAAGAGTTTTTACTACTTCATGATGGTGATGGTATTACATTGTTAGAGTATACATGGTTTACATGATGTTTGAAAAAGTAACAGTTTTCATTCTTTGTGTATCCCTTACTCAGCATGTTATGCTCACCCCAAGTTTTTTTCGAAATGTTTTTAACAGGACATAAAGTGGAATAAGGTCAAGGATGGGATCAAGGGAATGTCATGCTATATAAAACATGGAACTAGACATGTTTCTTTTTAAGAGTTTTTTTTATTATGGAAACTTAGTAGAAGTGTCTACTTTGTAATATTTTGAGATGGAATAGTTATGTTCTAATTCCCTAAAACTCTAAACCTGAAAAGATCCCCAATGTGAATTATTCATTTAATTCAATATTAAGTAGGGTTTAAGGCTGGGACCTTATAATGTCTCATTTTATATTACCATGAAAAATTAATCAAGATGTCATTATCATAAAGCCTTAAGAAAATAAAATAATAATACAATTTATTATTCAATAGGGTCTTATTACTATTAATAAGGGTATGTTACTAATAAATAAAAATAATGTTGGTTCTATTAGAATCCAAATAATTTACTGATCACAACCATAGATGACTGTATTTTTAATAAAAACAATAGAAACAGGAAAATTATTTTTAAATTTTAGTTATAATTGTCTTTATAAAATAAAATTTCTTACATTTCAATTTATTTTTAAAACATTGGGGTGTTACAGGTTTTTCTTCAATAATAATAATAATTTTAATATAATTAAATTTTTATTTATATTTTAGTAATATTAATATGATATTTTGAATAGTAAATAATAATAAAATTAATGTTTACTTGTAAAATATATAAATATATAATAATAAAAATAATATATTTATATTAATTAGAAAATATTATGAATAAAACCAATCAAATAAACACACCGAAGTAACATAAGTTAGTCGAGGCTCATCACTCACCAAAAGGATTGATTAAAACAAAATATGAATGTTATATATATATATAAACCAATAATTATTTTTGTTATGTATTATATTTATTTTTTCCAAATTACTAGGTATGCAAAACCCCAAAAAAATAACATTCAAATTTCATTTGAAAAAATCTCACAAATAATAATTAAGAAAACACATATTAATAAGTGAAAATTGTGTTAAACAATGTAAATAAATATGTATATATAAGGGGAAAAAATCAAATACACATATGTAAATTATTTCATCTACATAGTTCACAATAAATCATGAAAACCATGTAATTTACTAAACTCCAATTTCATTACTAATATGATTAATTATATTCAAAACACAAATTCATTATATGAATTTATTTATTTATAAATTATTATTTGTATTATGTTCTTAAGAAAACAATTTATGTATATTCATATTATTTTTTAATCTGTGGAATTTATTAAAAGAATCATGTTTCATAATTTGAAATTTTATTTTACATAATCATATCTGAAAAAGAAACATAGTAGTTTGAATCATTATTATAATAAAATCAGAAATGGTTCTAAAATTTCCTAAAAAATCATATAAATGAAACAAAAAAGAACCTTCAATACAAACCATTAATTTCCTCTCATGGTTATTATAATAATATTTTAAAAAAATATAGAGATATATATATATATTTTAAATATAGTTCATTTTATGAGAATATCTTTATTTTCAACACCATAAATATTATTATTTTTCCTCTTGTTATTTAATGATTTTTTGAATTTTCTTTAAAATACACACCTGTGTAAAAATAAAGACATTAATAATTTAAACCAAAATTAAAATTACTCAATGTAGGCTCTAATTTTTTATTTTCAAATTTATTTTAATAAAATAAATTACTATAATATATTCACTCAATACCTTAATACCATGCTCATTAAAAAAAATTATCTTCAAATAATAACCACTAATAACCTAACCAAATGTTTTCAAATTTTCCAAAAGTAATTTTTTTTTCATAATTGAATATGTTTTTTAAATCAATAATATAGACACAAATATTAAATTTTTCTACCTAGAACCCCCATCCCCCCAACCACGTAAAATTAAATGTTCCCCTCATTGATTAAATGAAGATGGATTGATTAAAAAATATATAATGTGTTTATGGGTGTATTTTATGATTTTTTCCATTGTGAACAATTAACTATAACCCAAAATTTTCAATTATGTGATCATTTTATAATTTATAATCTTAAAAAAATATTTCATTAATTTTTAAAATATATCATCCATTTTAAATAAAATCAAATCAAAAAATATTCCCATATTTTATTTAATAAAAATTTTATAATAAATAAATATATAAATTTAGGGAACTACCAGAAACACCAAATACTATATAATAAATAAAAAATAACTTTATTTTTAACAAAAAATGAAAGTTTAAGCATATAATTTTTCCTTAATTTTAGTATTTATTGAAATTTACATTGAAGTTCTCTCATATTATATTGTATTGGAAATAAATGATATTTATTATATCTTTTTAAAATATATAATTTTAAAACATATAAAATATAGTCATTTCTGTTTCACTGTTTAATTTCAACTTATCACGCTAATTGTTTTTACACTTCATTTCCATCAAAGGTCCAATTTTTCTTTAAAAAATTAAATCCCTATATTACAATTAAAAATTCATCACAAAAATAATTATTATAACTAATTATTTTTTCTTTTTCTCACTGATTATAAATTTTTCCATAGTTTCAAAACATGATAGTTAATAAAGATCATTAGGCATGTAACTACCTAAGTATACCAAATACTATAAAATAAACAAAAAAACTACCAAATCACCCAAAAATGAAAAAACATGAATATTTATGTTTTTGAATGATACCGTGGTTTTCTATTAATTATATTTTCTTTTAAAATATTTATGTAAATAGTGTTTCTCATTCTCTATTTTAATTGAAGATTCTAAAGTGGTTACCAACCATTGTTATTTAAATAATAAAAAATTCTTCAGAAAATATTATTGATGCCTCAAAATTCTCTATTTTTATTTAGTTTATTCATATAATTTATTTTAACATATAATTTTTATAAATAAATTTTTTCACCACAAAAAAATACCTTCAATTCCACAAAAATGGTTATCAATGAATTTTTATTCTTATTGTGTGTTTTCATTATCTAAAATTATTTTGGATTAATATATTATTAAATGTAATCCTATAATTTTAAATTTTAAATTATATATTATGTATGCTATTATACAGACATTATTCAATTATGTGGAATGATATTACATCATTATACACATCAGATTGTGTTTACCCAATAATAAGAAATAATATTACCATGATAAAATTTCTTATCGTTCTTCATTAATATTTGGGATTAAATGATTATTAAGAAAAAGAATATATAATTTTTTAACAAAAAAGAGTCCTACACTTTATATTGGTATCTAATAAATGAATCCATGATTTATTGTTTTTCTACTTTTTGAATCATCGATTTAAGCTCATGATTCATTGAAGTTTATATATATATTAATGTTTTTTCTATCCTCTAAATCACACAACGACTTACCAAAATTGAATTAAATAATATTTCATGTAATTGAAAAAATTCCTTATTATTTTTATTTTTATGTATTTTTATTTGAACCACATTGGAAAATATTTCATTTAATGAGGTTAAACACAAATCTCTATGATTATTTTTTACTTCACAAAAATACATTTCATAACTTTGTTCTAGAAATAATTTGAGGGAGTTAGGGATATTAATGTCACTATTTTGAGGAAATAGAATAAATTTTGGTATTATAAAAAATATTCCCATCATTTATCCTATTCTGAAATAGGTTTGGTGATTTATAATATCACAAGTATTACCTTTTTATCATTTGAAATTGTTGATTTATTTCATTTTTCTAATTCTACCATCACATATTCTACCCATTTTTTTTGTTCTAAATTTCCATTCCATTCTATTTCTTCTATAATTTCTACCATTACCCTTATTTCCATAAATGTTCAGTTCACTCATAATGTTATTGAAGTTATTATTTATAATACATTGTGAAGAGATTTTATTTGACTTAGTTTTTCTAGTTATATTTTTATTGAGAAGTTTCCTATTTGGATGAAAATATTCTAAACTATGGTGGATTTATTATTCAAGCAGGTATCTTAAATTTTAATCATTTCATCAGATTTAATAATGTATATTTATAATACCTATTATAATATATCTTTTTATCTCTAATATTTTTATTTTCGTAATTATTAAGGATATGTGTAATTAATTCATAATGGTGTCAATTATTGCAGTAATTATATTGATACTTGTCATTATATTGGGTTTCCTAAAGTGGGATCATTATAACCAAATTTTCATTACAATATCTCTATTTTTGAGAATTTAAATTTTTCAAATAAGGCTCTTTATTTCAACTAATTTTGGATTACACTTTTCCATTATACTAAAACCTAAAATTTATAATCATAAATTATATATAGATAAACAAAAATTCATACGTTAATTATTTATATCCAGTTGTAAGAAAATATTTTTCTATTTATGAGGCCTATAACATCATTTTTAGTGATTCCACTTAGGTGTAAAACTTTTTCATTTCCTTCACCTATTGAATACTCTTTATTGGTAGACTTATATCACATTTAATATCAAATAAAATGATAAAAAATTAAAATGGTAACTCATACGTAAAAAATGTTTTTTTCATTATCAAATTTCCTTAAGATTATGAATTCTTAAGTATACAAATATTTTCTTGTATCCTCAAATAGAAATTATTATTTCTTATAGATTAGTTTAATCTATAGTCAATAAATTTTTTTAACATCATCTTGAATATATTTATATATTTATAATATTATTAAAAGCTTAGTTTCATAAAATTTTGACTTTCATTCTGGTGTATGAATGAATTTCCGTGACTAATATATTTTTAAAAATTCAGAATTATAATGTAAAAACATTTTATTTAATAGGGTGTATTACACGCATCACTACACATATAAGGAAATATGATACCTCAAGATATTTCAATATATTTAGTAATATAAATAATTTTTTTCTATGATATATCTAGAAATGAACATGATACCAAGTTATCATGTTTCAAACGCAACAATGGGTTTTTTCGATGGATTTCATTACATGAAAGAATGAGTTTTAACGAACAAAAAAAAAATTTTAAAATGTAATTTTTTAATATAAAAAGAAATAAAATAGATGATAAAATAATATTTATTGAAAGGTAGAAATAAATTTTGAAAATGTATCGTTTAAGGAAATATAAAACTAATTTATTGGTGACAATTAAATTAGAAATAAATATGGAAAGAAATTAAATATAATAGAAAATATTATTATTATTATTCTCACAATGCTATTTTATCCTAGTAAATTAAATTATTTATAATTAGTGAATGATAATAATAATATATATATATTTTTAAATTTTTTTGATATTCATATAATATATTTGTTATGAATAACATAAAAATAGGCCAAATATTATATATAATAACCTTTTTTATAAAATTAGTTTTACCACTTTTTAATATAAAACCTACCTTAAATAAAAAAATTAAACTTTTGTAAATATAATATATCAAACTAAAACTTATAATTGCAATAAGAAAATATTAATTAGCTTAGGGTAAATATTTTCTATTTCACTTTGAAGATTCATATTTTGATGAATATTGAATGATACTGTATTTTAATCCAAATAAGCTTTTTAGACTAATTTATTTAAGGATTTAAATTATATTTTTAATTTGGTTTTAATTTGTATGTTTATAATATTTTTATATTATTCCAAATTATTACATTACAATAAATTTAACATTGTAATTATATATAAAAGTTCACAAACATTTGAACGTTTTTACATGAAAAATATTCATTGTAATCCATTCTATAGGATTAAATTTAAATTAATTTCTACCACTAATATGGTTTTAATTTGGAAAAAATAATTCCATACTATAATCAGCATAATTTATAGTCTCTTTTATGGTTAACATAGTTTTTCACCAAAAATATTTGTGAATGTAATTAAAATTATTTACAAAGATTAAAGGGAAAATTAGATTATCACTGGACTAAACCTTGATATTAAAGGACAAAATGAACAATATACATTAATAAAAGTTATGTTATGTACATATAAAGGCTGATTAATAACATTAATCCAATTAATAACATTATTGGATCAACATTCCATGTAAAAAAGGGGGTAGAATTCTATATCAAAAAAATTACTAGAGCACCACTCCTCCACCACTATAAAAGGAACTCACCCTTCCCACTTCCTCAAAACTCTCAAGAAATTTTGGATTGACTAATCCATACCCAAATATCTCTAAAAAATCCATACCCTATTCTTATAATCCTCAATTCTGGAATGAAACGATACAAAGAATCCTTTTGGTTCAAACCATACAGAGTTTTCCAAAGAATAGGTAACATATTTCATTAAGCTCTTTTGTTTTATTTCTATTCTACAAACCTTAACTATACATATTGCATTATTATATAATAAAAAATATCATATATATACTTATTATGTTTTTAATTTTAATTTTTCTACGTACACTTACACACTCTTCGAAATTATGGGTAACATATATATCATTTATGTGTATGGTGAACTACTGTCTCATGAAACAATGATTGTTCATTCTTCCATTACCACATATCACAGTGGTAATTATGATAGACACAATATTTATATATTATATATATTATATTTATAAATCCATAATTCTTTTATAATTTTTACATTGAACATAACATTATGCATTAATTTTTTTGTAAATATAATATCATTGTTTGGGGATATGTGGACTACCGCCTCCTAAAAGTGATGTGATTCATTCACATGAAACATGGAATGTATAAAGGATGGTATTATTTAATAATATGATACATAGAAAAATATGATATTAAATTAAAAATAAAATTTATATAAAACAATATATATCATTTTTTATTACCCTTTCATACACTTAAAAATTGATAATGTCATTCATGGATGTGTGGACTGCCACCTCCTCAACAAGATGTGATTCATTTTACATCACAAGGAATATATATATATATATATATATACGTATATATGATTAAATAATATGTTATTTATACTATTTTTATCATTTTGGATGGAATTATGATACTTTCCATCATTCCAAAATGATCATTGAAAAATGGGAAAGCTAGTCATTCGTACGTATGGCATACCATCTACATATTTTTAATATTGGTATATTTTTAATAAAAATATATATTTATTGGAATTAAAAGTATAATTATGTATATATATGATACTAATTTCATTATTATTATTCATGGTGTATATTTAATAGAACATTTGACCATTGTTGACCTACCAATGTCATTTTTAACCATCAAACTGGATTTAGTCAAAACACTCAATATGAAAATAATTATTTAAGTTATTGTATACAAAATGTGACTATGTAAAATGTAAGTAACTATAAATATGCAAATGTTTATCAATAAATTAAATAATTAACAACTGCTTATTATTCATGAATATTGAGACACACTAGACTTGTTGGGCTCAATGTAAGGGATTTCATCTAAATTTACATTTAATTAAAACATATTTTTTATTATGAACCAACTAACATTTATATGGTGTATATACTTCATTTTAACATGTTATATCATGAATATACTTATTCTTAAGATATTTTATGTTTCATTTAAATATCATGGAATTACGATTCAAATGATTAAATGTGGTATGGGAATCATTGGAATGATTAAAGATCAATTTTCCTGAAGAATGTTTTAATGATATTTAAATAGTATTTACATTAAAAATGTAAACAATACTTGATGATACATTTCATAATATTATTAATTAGTGATTAAAATATATTATTTATTCAGTTCAAATATTTTATAAGGCATATTGTTTATTAGATATGAGTAATGCTTTTGACATATGATGAATGGTGGGACCAATCATTTATGGGCCCACAATGAATTAATGGGATCTCATGATACAATTATTGTCATTAGCCCCTCCCCACAATGTGTACCCCTCCTGGTCTGACAATGTGAGAATGGAGATAATGACCCCCGAGTCTCACCTTCAGTAGGCCCTGGGTTGGTGACTATCACTAAGTGTATAATAAACTCATAAATGGGAGGAACTACCTTCTAAGAGAACACATGTGGAACAGAGAGATAAGATAGATACCACCCAACTAAAACATAGAACTGAAGTATAAAAGAAAACCCAAGTGCACATATGTAATGTCATGAAAAAGTACTACAACTTGAAGGGAAAACATCTAGTACACAAAAGAAAGTAAAAACACCAGCGACCAGAAGCCCGAATAACTCCTGCAACCACAAGCTAGATGTAACCATCCAGATCTCCAACCTCCTCCAAGTGACCTGAAAAACAGTTTATATATACCTAGGCTGACAAATAACAGTATACTTAGTAAGATAATCCATGAAGCCTCTTGTGAAAACGTAAAGAAATCTTGCTAAAGAACAGTGAACAACATGTGAAACTAACTCATCACCTATATATGTATGCTATGTTCCCAACCTCACCATGGCTTCTCTCACTATGTAACACATAGAAGAATATATCATATAGTAAAGAATATCAAGGGTACACTACTACTACTTCCCCACAGGTTTTCTACTTTTCACCAAACACATACATTTTGTGCATCTCTCTCCAAAGGCTTGCCTATACACACTTGGGATAAGCTCCACAATCTACACCTCGTGCACCACAAAGGATTTCCCGTAGACACTTGGGTGATGCACCCCACCATCCTCAAAACCAAAAGTAACCAGGTAGTTTCCCAGAGCCACCACAGCTCACATAACGTGTATCATACATCGGGTATTATACCTCAAGACATTATAACCCATATATGTTTGTGAATAACCAAAAGCCATTACAGCCCTCTACACACAAATATGGGGAAAACTAACTATTGTGCTTAATGGAACTAGTATCTACCAAGAGAAGAGAGTGGGGGCAATGTGGGTAGTCATCCATTCATCCTCCCATCTAAATGTTGGGGAAAACACCCCCACTAGGGCTCAAGATCTTTGGGGTGCCAGTTGCCCTTACTAAAACGGTGGTGTAGCGTATAGAATCACAAAAATTACAAAATATACTATAACTCCGAACCACACTATGGGAATAACCTACTCTTAGACACAACTGCAGCTAACGTCTCTTGGACTCCGGGGTGCCACTTCAATGATTAGGTATCCTATAAGCACACAACAAGGGATTTATTAGATTACATCATTCCCTTTTTATCAATTCCACTGTACATTAATTAATTCGTCAAATATTAATTAACCATGAGAAATTTCCACATTTGAATCCACTAACATCACATCCAAAAAACCCATTGTCCCTTCAAAAGATCTCAACCTCATCATTAAGATCCAACAAACTCCAACCCCATGGGATAACATAATTTATTCCAACATTCATTACAGAATTAAATTCCAATATTCCTAGGAATTCTAGAAAAGAATCACATTCTTCTAATCACAAGGGGCTCAACATGATGAGTAGATGTACTACCTGTCGAGTCTTTGATGCCTATAACAAGAGCGTAGAACCATTCTACCATGAGAGGATAAGCACGGAATAAAATTTGCATACCCCGCATGTCTTCGCCTCTTTTGGAAGAAGGGTAAGCAAGACCAGCTTCCTTGAGAAGTGGGGAAAAGTAAATCAGATAAACAACCAATCAAAGTACAAAGCATCCAACAATCACATCCATCCCCTTCCATCATCCAGGGTGTACTCCCTAACACCCATATTCATAAACCGGTGCATCTCTCCACTCTAGGAATCATCCGTTGACACATCCAAAATTCCTCCATGCCCCCACATATCACAACACCCCTCCAGGGTCACATCATAGCACAAGCAGCAGGAAAGTAAACATCACATAAATTTGGGCTCTTGGACCTTTACCAAGGCATCTAGCATTCAAAAAAATCAATAATAGTTCTCAGGTTTACCAACCAACTGAATTAATCACATACATCAACATCAATTTGATTGACATAAATTTGGATCAACAACCATAACAATAACAACCAGATTTATTTACATGCCTCTTTATCTTTATCCAATTAATTATCAATTAATTCCAGCATTACATTCTTTATAAATTTTGTCAAGAAAAACATGCTAACAAGAAAGGTATAGATATCACACTATATAGAAAATCAAGAGGCGGACCATTAAAATGGTACAAAGATACAATAATAGATCAAAAAAATTCTTCTGTTCTGGTTCATGTATTTAAATAGGTCAATTTCATTGTGATCCAAAGGGATAAATCATGATAGCTCTACGATTGCACATAAACAATTAGAGAATCCACGAATCCCCTCCCTCAACAGTTTTCAAGGAAAACCACAATAGTCGAAAAACTCCCAATAAATCAGGTTGATTCTCCATGAATCCTCCTTAGATCTCCCCTCCTAACACATCCAAGACCAAATCTCATCATATTCAACATCCACACGCTTAGATATACCCATAAAGGGTGTAGATATAAGAAACAGAGAGGAATGGAGGAGTAGATCTAAGTAGACCTAATAAATCAAGCATGAATGATCACATTACTCAACAAACCAACTTTGATTCACCATGAAAAGCCTCTGGATCACCTCCAAAATGCATGGGATAGGTTATTATACCTCCAAAGAAGGGTAATCCCATGTTATGGATGCTTTGAGGCCTAAACGAACCATTTTTACATAAAGGAGTTCAGATCCACAATTTTAGGATCTGACTTTAAGTGTCTACATGGTTAGTCTGCAAAGTTTAACAAACTATGCGCTATCCTTGCATTAGCTTCTGCCTTTCCAAACACTCCTCACATTGTTTGTCCACACGGTTATACAAATTGTGCACTAACCATGCATTGGCCACTGCCTCCAACCCTAACCTTGCATGGTTTGGCCGTATGTTTCAGCAAAACCGTGCGCCAACCGTGAGAAAGATATTTTCCATTAGCTTTCGTTAAATGTCCACCCAAATGCACCCCAAGTCACCTTGACCTCCCAGAACACCTACAATGCCACATTTCACAACAAATTGGACCAAAGAGGTCTGGGCCATTACATCAGATACCTCTCAAAAGAATCTTGTCCTCGGGAATCCAAAACCCACTTAAAGAGAAAACGAAACTGGGTCTGAACAACCACCCATCAAGATACATCTAAAAAGGGAGCAAGCCACCAAAGAAAAAAAGGGTTCCATCTCATAAACATGAATGTTTCATAACTAAAAATATTACAATGGTAAGTAAAAATAGTCAAACATCAAAAAACTATGGGTATTGAGCAAATATCTGTGACTCACAATCCCGGGTGCTCTCTTCCAAGCCACCATGCCACCACAAGCCATGAACCAAAGGAATATAACACCTGGGAAACACCTTATCCACACGGTCTTGGATCCCCATAGGTCACTCCTCAATGGTTTCATCAAATTCAACATCGATCTTTCCCCAATCAATGATGTAGGAGTCGTCATTAAGATAACGACGGAGCTGTTATACATCTAAAAAATCATGTATCCGACTCATTTTAGTGGGAAGTGTAACTCGATACGCCACAACTTCAACACTATCTAACAACTCGAAAGGCCTAAAAAACTGGGCAGAAATCTTACTTCCAAATCCAGACCATCACTGCCCATGATGGGGAGTCACCATCAGAAACACCCGATCCCTAACCTAACACTCTAAGTCTCTCATTATTTGGTCAGCATAAGATTTCTGATGAACTTGCGTTGACTTCATCCTCTAACAAATCACCTATACCAAGTCTATTTTATTCTGTACTTGTTCCGGTGCATGAATTTCTAACTCTCCAACCCCAATCCAGCACAACGGAGAATGGAATGGTCATCCATACAAGTGATCAAATGGCGCCATACTGATGTGGGAGTGAAAACTATTATTTTAATAAAACTCAACCAAGGGTATGTGCCTCATCCATAAACCTCCAAAATCAAGAACAAAATATCATAACATGTCTTCACCCAAATTCGTTAAAAAATCCATTACCACCCAAATAGCATCATATCCTCCCAGAGATTGATGTAAACCTGTAACAAAGTCCATTTTGATGTCCTCCCACTTTCACTGAGAAATATCTAATTGCTGGAGAAGGCCCCCAGGAACACGGTGTTCGGCCTTCACCTTCTGGCAGACTAAACTACCAGACACAAACTCTGTAACCACACGCCTCATCCCAGGCCACCAAAAATGGTTCCTCAAGTATCGGTACATCTTTGTCACGCGAGGATATACTGCTAAGGGAGAACTATGGAACTATATGAGTACCATCTCGCACTTCTCCAAGGGAACAAAAATCCTTCTATGATACGAAACTCGGTATTATTCATCCTTCGACTAACCATCAGGGGCCTCACCACAAACAACATGGTCTGTCTAGACTTCCACCTCTAGATCCCCCATATGGGACTCTTCCACCTTCTGCATTAGGGAGGACTGTACCATCATATGAGAAAGACAACCTCTACCCCCAACTTCTCCCATATCAAGATGTAAGGATTAAAGATTTTATATTACTCTCCAAGAATCATTATATTCAAGTAAAACATCACTACGTGATATTCGGATCAATGCATCAACTACCACATTCCCCTTTCCTTGTGTGTATAATATTTCAAATTAGTATTCCGGCAATAACTCCATCCACCGAAGGTATTGTAAGTTCATGTCACACTAGGATAAAACATACATCAAACACTTATGATTGGTGAAAACCACAAAGCACTCTCTAATGATGTAATGTCTCCACAAATTCGTATCAAACACCACAGATACAAACTCAAGATCATGGGTGGCATTGTTGTTTTCATGGGGACACAACAGCCAAGACCCATAAGAAATAACTGACCTCTACCACATGAGAAAACATCCTAATACCAGATGTGAATCATTGTAGAAACCATCAAAGTGAAATCCCTTAGTTGGAAGACAAACGACTGGAGCATTTACTAACTTCTCCTTTAGATACTCGAAGGCTGCATGGAACTGATCAGTCCATATGAATGCCTGATATTTTCTGGTCAAAGCTGTTAGAGGAGTCGTGACTCGAGAGAAATTGGATACGAACCTCCTATAGTACCCTATGAGACCAAGGAAACATCGTTCCTCTGACACTTTATTGGGGGATTCCCTAGTTAAAACTTCTTCTATCTTTGATGGATCCACAGCTACTCCCTGTTGGGACACAATATTCCACAATAAACGGACTTCTTGGGCCCAAAAATCACACTTCGCCAACTTTCCGAACAACTGTTGTTGGCGAAGAACTCCCAAAATGGCTCGTAGATTCTCTGCATGTTCCTCCTTAGATGTGTATTATACAAGGATGTCATCAATGAAAACTACCACAAACTATTCTAGGAACGCACAGGACACATCGTTCATGAAACCCATGAATACAACTAGTGAATTCGTCACGCTGAATGGAATTACAAAGAACTCATAATTCCCATGATGACAACGGAAATTAGTCTTCATAATATCCTCATTCTTCACACACATCTGATGATATCCTGACCACATGTCGATATTTGAGAACCAACTTTCACCCTTCAGCTGATCGAATAAGTCATCAATTCGTGGAATATGATAGCAATTCATTATTGTCACTTTGTTTAAGCTACGATAATCGACACACAACCTCAAAATGATGTCAGCCTTCTTCACCAACAAAACTGTTGAACCCCATGGTGACACACTTGGCCGAACAAAACGGCACTACAACAGACCATCATACTGTATATGATTCTCCCGTAACTCAGAAGGGGCCATCCTATATGGATACATAAAGATAAGAGATACTCCTAACTACAACTTGATACCAAACTCGGTCTCTCATCAAGGGGGAAGGCTACAACCTCTTTTGGAAGGACATAATGGTACTCCTCTACGACACTAGGAATTTCCAACTATTGAACCACTCATGAACTTAGCATAATCTCAGCAGCCATGGATAATAAGGATGAAACATTCCTATGACCCATCCAAGGGACTCTCTCACCAAAAAACACCACTTCCTCTTCATCCGAACCAAATAAAATGACCTTATCCATCAATAAATCCACGATATCCTACACTGAATACATCCAATCCATGCCGAGGATGAAATCATATGGTTGTATTCGTATACATAGGAAATCTCCCCAAGAGTGGTGTTTCCCCAACACAGGCTCACAATATCTAGAAATTTCAAACAAGTCAACTCGACCTCTAACTGGCGTAGTAAAAACCAAAGGCACTTGAAGCCTCTCCACCTTATGTCCCAATGTATAGAAAAGGGTAGGAGATATGAAGGAGTCTGTCACTCATGAATCAAACAAGGCATAAACCAAGGTAGAAAACAAGCAAAGGGTACCTTGAACAACATCTGTCTTATCTAGTGCTGACAGTGCTAGAGCAAGAAGGTGACCACAACCTCCTCCACGGCCTCTCTAACCCTGATGACCCCACCACCACGGCCGCACTCTACTCTCTAAGACAGGGAGCATCATGGAGCTATCATCTACCTGCCCCATCTACCCTCTAGTGATAAAAAACTAGTGAAACCTACTTTTTGTTGCTGCCTCGGCAGGAACTACCTCAATGGAAGAACCTGGAGCGTAGTGCCTGGTGCACGATGACTGCTCTAAATGGTAGAGAACTTCCACTACTAATTGACATGACCACCAATAGAAAAACAAGCACCTGATCCCTTAGCATAGGACTGAGAGTTAATGCCTCAGCAGAAACGAGATGTGAAGGGCTGAGACCTACCCCCAGCTGAACGGAAACTCTTCTACCCTGAATATCGGGAACCCCGGACTACAACTCTACATCGTGAGGAATCATGTCGATTCCCCTCTCCCGATGATATAGTCCAGGAAAAATTCCTCTCGAAAACCTCTACCCTTGCTAGATCCTCAATATATGATTTCAGCGTAAATGGGGTGATCTGGCGTTGGATCTCTGGATGCAAAGCCTATTCGAAATGCCTCTCCATGGCCTCCTCATCTATTAAAAGGTCCGAATCATATCTTAAAAGGTTCCTGAAATGGATTCCAAACTCTCGAACACTGGAGCTACCATGTCGAATGGTAAGAAGATCCTAGCGACTGGATGTTGTCGCATTCGAGGAAAGGAACTCGACTCTAAACATGTCTCGGAACTCTTCCCGTGAGATCTCTGACTCCCCACGATCCCCGAGGAAGTAGACCCACCCCTGACTCGCTGCGCCACGAAGCATCGTCACAGCTAATGAAACCCAGTCCTCCTTCAGAGCACTGATCGAAGTGAAGCCTATCTCGACCTCCTCCAACCAATCATTCGTGACTGCATCTGAAATAGATCCCTCGTACATCTATGGACTCTGGCACTGAAAATCTCCGAGTGTCTTGCTCTATGTGTCATCATCTTCAAACACTACCCTGCGACGATCTGCTGGAATAGCCTATTGGAAATTTTTTGGGAAAACCTGACGATGACGTAGACCTGGAGCCATACCTATAAAATAACAAACACACATATATATTATGCCTGGAATATAGTAGACTCAACATTAATTAATTGAGTATTTTCTTCTATTAATTTCAGGTTAACCTATCCCAAGGTCTACCCATTCAAACATAGGCACAATGAAGAATGATGCATGATATTTACCTAGGTCTCTACCCTACAACTATTATCAACTTGTTTAGTAGACATTGTAAACATAAAGTTTCATGCATCAGATCATAGGGTCCCTTAACACCTATGTCTCAGCCAGTCTCTAGTGTTTACGTCACTTGATAAACATGAATGGCACTATTTCACTACCAACCTAAGCTAACTCACCTATTCCTAACTCCAAACTCCCTCATATCCCTCAACCAGGACTCTAATACCACTTAATGGCCCTCCAATTCTCATAGGATTGAGAGTGCAACAGGTCATTACTAATTATCAAGCGACATCCCAAAGTTGCCAAAGGCTGGAAATAAATTCCGAAGGGTTTCAATGCAAGTGGGGGACAATTTACCCTTTAAGAAATAAACCAACAAAACATTCCTAACAACTAATATATGATGCATGGTAAAGAAACAAATAGCTCATTCATTACCAAAAGTGAACTACATTATTCCAAAACAAATACATAACAAACACAATATCATAGTACCAAGAAGAAGACTAAACAAATACCCAAAACAAACCAAAACACAATCCACAGTTCCATACTGTGCTCCATGCTCCAAGCACCACCACATCTCTCAAGCCTCACCACGAACCACTAGAAATACGATGTTTTACCCTTACCTGTGTCCCGAAATATGAAATCTTCAAAAGCACCAAAGTTCCAAATAAGGGGTGAGTATAAAACCCAGTATGTTTTCCAAAATGAATCCACCTACCTCAACAAAAAGGTGAAACCTGGCAACGGATGAAGAACACCCAATTACACCCGGTTAAATCTCCAAAAACCAAACTTAGATCTCTTCTCCTAACACATACCCGGCCAAATTTCAACATATTTGGAATCAACATACTTAGGTATACCCCTAACATGAATTGATATAAGAAACTAGTGAAAGGTAGAAGTATAGCTAAGTAGATCTATGAAACAATTCACGAATGAAGGAGAATAATCACATAACTCAAGAATCCAGCTTTGTTTCTCGAAGAGAACCCTTCATATCACCTCCGGAACACTGGGAGAACCCTCTTTGACCTTAGGAGAACCAAAATCCTATGTTAGGGCTGTTTAGAAGCTTTAATAGAGAAATTATAGGCAAAACAAGTTAGATCCAAAATTTAAGTATATAATTTCTGTGACCACGTGGTTAGTCCGCATGGTTTGAAAAATATTACGCTAACCGTGCGTTAGATACTACCTCATCCACCCTTCTTGAACCGACCTCATTATAGAGTTTCCATTAACCGTGCACTGACCGTGAGGAAGCCGCTGCCTACTCAGTCAGCCACGAACAGTTTGGCCGCACGGTTTAGACAAATTGTATGGCACCTATGCACCTTTCCCTTTGCTTCAAACATCAGTCCAGGATCTCCCGAATCTCCCATATGTCACTCTTTACTTTTAAAACCCAGAAAAGCATCAAGTAATGGTTACATACCAGAAACTGGTGGTACTACATTCTCCCCACCATTGGCCTTTCTGTCGCTTGAAATTAGAAAACAATGCGTGTATGAAAGAGTTCTGGCCACAACTCTCTCATTTCATTCTCACGTTTCCAAGTCTCTTCTGGAATCTCACCATGTTTCCACAAAACCCACACTAGACCGATGCTTTTCCCATGCAAGACATTTTCCTGACTATCCACAATCCTCACTGGGATTTGTACCAACAAATCATCTGGTACTAGGTCAACGTGATCCAATATGATCACATGGTCAGGATCGGGTTTATACTTATTTAAATGAGATATATAAAACACATTGTGCACCGATGTGAACCATGGTGGTAATGCCAAATGATATGCCACCTTGAAAACCCATTACAGTATCTCCAAAGGGCCTATATAACGAGTAGATAATTTTTTTTGTTTCCCAAAACGACGAAGTCCATGTCTTGGAGAGATCCTCATGAAGACATGATCACCCACAACGAACACCAACGGTCTGTGATGGTGATGTTCATAATATTTATGAAAACTTTGAGCCGTCTCCATCCTCTTTCTAATCAACTAAATTTTCATCATTGTTTCATGGACCAGGCTCATCCCGACTAGTGATGTTTCACTAGTTTCCATCCAGCGTAGTGGAGAATGATAAGGATGCCCATACAATGCTTCAAACGGTGCCATGCGTATCGAGGTTTGATAGATGTTATTGTATGAGAACTCCACTAATGGTATATGCTCCTCCCATGAGCCACCAAAGTCCATTACACAAGCTCACAACATGTCTTCCAACATTTTTATCGTCCACTCCGATTTCCCATCTATTTGAGGATCATACACTGTACTCATTTTCAACTGAATCTCCCAGGCTAGCTGTAATGACTTCCAGAAACGAGATGTGAACCTAGAATCTCTGTCTGAGACTATAGACACTTGTACACCATTCCCCTTTACCACATCTCGGAAATAGATTTTTGATGTATCTTCCACAGCATGAGTTTCATGAATCGGGATGAAATGGGCCAACATGGTTAGACGATCCACTATCACCCAAAGGGCATCGTGTTTTTGGACCATTCTTGGAAAACCTGTAACAAAATCCCCTGCTCTCTGCACCCATTTCCACACTAGGATAGGTAAAGACTGTAACATACTGGCTGGTCTCTGATGCTATTCTTTAACTTGCTAACAAGTTAAGCATCGTGAGACATACTCAACCACCTTTCTTTTCGTTCCGCTCCACCAAAACATCGCCTTTAGCGCCTTATACATCATCCGTGTACCCGGATGTACATCCCATCTTGAATGGTGGTAGGAATTACAGAGTTGTTCCTAACGAACTATTGGTACAACCATCTGATCTATGAAACAAAAAACTAAACTCCCATCCACCTTTCATCCCTCAATAGTCTCCCCACCATTGAGTTTTGAACTCATTGAAACACAGTCTACATCGGATGTCTATGCCACATTTACTATATCCACCAAATCCGGAACAAGTGTATTTGAAAAAAACCAGCAACATCACCTCGGTCTTCACATTCCACAAGCATGTCAGCTAAGACAGACATCAACTACAATTCATCTGAAGCTTCCTTTTCCAACTGAGCATACGTTCTCCTGCTTAATGGATCGGCCACCAAATTTCCCTTAACCAGTGTATAAATTAAGTCAATGTCAAATATTTGAAGATACTCCATCCATCTCCTCTGCCTCAGATTCAAATCTCACTGTGAGAAAATGTGATTCAAGCTTTAATGATCCATAAACACAGTAAATTTGTCACCAGAGAGATATTCTCTTTATCTTTACAAAGCATGGACGACTGCAGCAAAATCCAAATCACGTTTTGGGTTATTTTTCTCATGCACTCTCAACTGCCTTGATCTATAAGGATCCACATGGTCTCCTTGGATGAGAACACTACCCAACCCTATTCATGAAGCATCACAATACACCACTTATCCTTTCCCTGATTCTGGAAAGATTAAGATTGGTGATGATGTAAGGAGAACATTCAACTCTTGAAATGATATCTGACATTAATCAGTCCATTTAAATGCACTCTTATTCTATGTAAATGCTATCATAGGCAAAGCTAGTCATGAGAAGTCACTGAAAAAGTGTTGGTAATAACTGGCTAGTCCAAGAAAACATCATATTTAAAAGACATTCTTTGGAAGTTTCCATGAAAGAATAACTTCTATCATTTCTGGATCCACTAAAACACTTTTCTCAGAAACAAAATGGCCCATAATATGTACCTATTGTATCCAAAATCACACTTTGATAAATTTTCATACCCCGTGTGTCTTCACCTCTTTCGGATGAAGGGTAAGCAAGACTAGCTTCCTTGAGTAGTGGGGAAATTTAAAGAAGATAAAAAACAAAACAATGCATCATGACCCCTCCCCAAAAAGTGTACCCCACCTAGGCCGGCAATTTGAGAAGGGAGATAATGACCCCTGAGTCCTGCCTCAAGTAGTACCCGGGTTGGCGACTAGCACCGAGGGTATAATAAGCACACAAATATGAGGCATTTCCCTCTAGGAGAACACATACGGAAGAGAGAGATATGATAAGAACAAACCAAATCTAACTCAAATCTGAAGTATAAAAGAAAACCCAAGTACACATATGTAATGTCATGAAAAATTAATACAAATGAAAGGGAAAACTGCAAGTACCCAATAGAATGTAAAAATAGTAGCGACTAAAAGCCCGAACAGCTCCTTCAACCACAAGCTAGTAGTAACTAGCCTAATCTCCAACCTAATACAAGTGACCTGAAAATAGTTTATATATATGCAGGGTGAGTATAAAAACAAACTCAGTAGGATTCTCCCTGAAGCCTCTCATGCAATGGTAAATAAAGCATGCTAAATCTCAGTGAACAACAAGTGAAACTCACATGTCACCTAACCAAGTATACTATGTTCCCAACCTCACCATGGATACTCTCACCATGTAACGCATACAATAATATAGCTATAGTAAAGAATATAAAGGGTACGCTGATACTACTTCCCCACTGGTTTTCCGTTTTTCCCCAACAACATACATCATGTGCATCTCTCTCCAAAGGCATTCCCATAGACACTTGGTAAAAGCACTATGATATGCACAACATGCACCACAAATTCTTTCCCGCAGACACCTGGGTGAAGCCCCACACCATCCTCACAACCAAAAGTAACTAGGTTGTTTCTGGGATCCACAAAAGCTTGTATAACATGTATCATACATCGGGTATTATACCTCATTCCATTACAGCCCATACACTGAGTAAGGATCCTCAAGCCATCACAACCTATTCATGTTAAACCTATAGTAGTCTGTAGGATACTATATCCAGAATATATGTGTGTGAATAACCACAATCCATTACAGCCCTCTACACACATATATGTGGAAAACGAACCGTTGTTCCTAATGGAACTAGTATCTACAAAGAGAAGAGAGAAGGGTAAAAGGGGGTTGTCATCCATTCATCCTCCCACCGTAATGCTTGGGAAAACACCCCCCATGGCTCAGAATCCTCAGGGTGCCATTTGCCCTTTCTGAAAGGGTGGAGTAGCGTATAGAAACACAAAAAGTACAGAATATACTATAACTCACAACCACACTATGGGAATAACCTAATCTTAGACACAACTGTAACTAACGTCTCTCAGACTCCAGGCTACCACTTCTAAGACTAGGTATCCTATAAGTGCACAACCATTGAAGGGCTTTATTAGATTACTTCATTCCCTTTTTATCAATTCCACTGTATGATAATTATTTATTCAAAGGTTAATTAACCATGAATAATTTCAACATTAAATTCCATTAAAATCGCATAAGAAATGATTGTCCCTTTAACTATTCTCAACCTTATCATTATGTTCCAAAAAACTCCAACCCCATGGGTTAACATCATTTATTAAAACCTTCATTATATAAATACTTTACCATATTCCCAGGCATTCTAGAAAAGCATCCTATGCTACAAGAAAAATGTGGCTCAACACGGTGAGAAGATGTACTACCTATCAGGTATTTTCCTCCTATAGCAAGAGCGTAGACCCATTCTCCCTTGAGAGGCTAAACACGGAAAGAACATGGCATACCCTGCGTGTCTTCGCATCTTTCAGAAGAAGGGTATGTAATACCAGCTTCCTTGATAACTAAGGAAAAGTAAAGCAGATACACAACCAAACAAATCACTAAGCATATAACAATCACATCCATCCCATTCCATCATCCCTGGTGTCCTCTCTGACACCCATATGCCTAAACTAATTCATCTCTCAACTCTTGGCTTCATCTGATGCAACAACCACAAGGCCTCGATCCCCCCACATATCACAACACCCCTCCAGGGTCACATCACATGACAAGATGGAGGAAAGTAAACATCACATCAATTTGGGATCTTGGATCTTTTACAATGTATATAGCCTCCAAACAACAAGCACCAACAGTTCTCAGGTTTACCAACCAACTGAATTAATCACATACATTGACATCAAATTGATAAACATCAATTTGGATCAACGACCACACCAACACCAACTGAATTCATTTACATGCCTCTTGATCATTATCCAATTAATTATCCATTAATTTTGGATTTACGTTCTTTATCAATTTCGTCAAGAATAACATTTTAACAAGCAAGGTATAGATATCAAACTATCCACAAAATCAAGAGGCGAACTTTTAACACGGTACCAAGTAACAACATGTGATCAAACCAATTAATTTGATCCGGTTCAAGTATTTAATTAGTTAAATTTTATTGTGATCCAAAGGGCTAAATCATGCTAACTCTGTGATTTCACATAAACAATTAGAGATGCCACGAATCCCATACATTAAAGGTTTTCGAGGAAAACCACAATGGCGTAAAACGCCCTAGAAATCGGGTCGATTCTCCATGAATACTCCTTAAATCTTTTCTCCTAAAACAACCAAGACCAAAGATCATCATATTTGACATCCACACACTTAGATATACCCATAACGGGCGTATATATGAGAAAATAAGAGATGGGGAGTAGTATATCTAAATAGATTTATGAAATCAAGCTTGAACGATCACGTACCTCATGAAATTGGCTTCGATACACCATAAAAGGAATCTGGATCACCTCCAAAATTCTTGGGATAGGTTCTTCTACCTCCATGGAAGGGTAACCATTCATTAGCTTCTGCCTTGCCAAAAACTCCTCGGACGGTTAGTACGCACGGTTAGACAAACCATGCGCTAACTGTGCATTTGTCACTACATCCAACCCCAACCTTTCATGTTTTGGCCGCATGGTTTAGCCAAACCGTGCGCCAACCATGCGAAAGGTATTACCCTTTTGCTTTCCTTAAAAGTCCACCAAAACAAACCCCCGAGTCACCTTAACCTCCCAGAACACCTCCAGCACTACATTTCACAAAGGAATGGATTAGAGTGGTCATGTCCATTACAATTATGATGGAAAATTAAATGGTTTTCTGCATATATTTTTAATCATTATATAATTTGTATCTTCAAAGTATTGGTTATCTTGTGTCATAGACATAATTTCAAAAACATATGCATTTAGACCATTTCTATTTCAGTTAACATTGTTAATATCAATGGGGTTTTATTATTATAAAATATGTGAATGAATTTCATTATCAATTTATTAATTATATGGAATGTGTTATAATCTTCTTACATTGAAATATTAATTATATTGTATCTATTTATTTTAATATTTTGTGTTATTATTTATATGTGTAATCATGTGGAATTATTCTCATTTATTCATTATTTATTTCTATTTACTTACCCATATTTATTATTCAATCTCCCCTTTAATTTGTTTCCATTCCATAAAAATCCATGAAGAGTAATAATAAATATATTAATGGTAATTATAGACTGAAAATATATTTTATCCAAGAATTTGAAAAGTATTCTTTAATTAGAGTATTAATTTCAATACAAGACCCCTTTATGTAGATAGTCTACAATGGCTACAAAATGCTTCAGTCCATTGAGATTTGATTCCTTGTAATAATGTCAATGTAATGGTATTAGAAAACATCTCTAGGATCTCTAGGGTCATTTCTCTATAGTTGGTATCAATGGATATTTATCGGCAACAGTGTAAACTATATTTTAAAAAATAAATTAAAGAAGATAACCATATGATAGGCTTTGACGATAAGTAAATAAAAAAATTCTAAAATTTTGGTATGGTATAGATTATATGTTTTTTAATATAAATACCTCCCTTTATGGATAATACAGGAGGATATAGTTCTGGAATAAATGTACCAAGAAGTAACAACTGTAATGAGGTTTGTTGGTCTTAGCATGACATAACGTGGTATATTACAACTAGCCATAATACGAACCTAGTTTGACACTACCTATGGATAATCATATAATATTTCAAATATTGTTTACATAACATTAATAATTTTTTAGAATTAAATATATCTTCAATGAAACCATGTTTATGTTTGTGACATTAAGTTTGCATATTTTTTTTATTTATGTTAATTGATACACTAGTTTTGGAACCATATATTATGTTATGATTTAATCCAGTACATTAAGTTGTATAGAAATTGTGTCTAGCTGATAGAATTTAAAATCAACTACTTGTTATGATCAAATGAGTAATAAAGATCATATATTTTATGGTCATAAGCCAATATTTTGATGGAAAATAGAATCCCATGTATTCCCACCATATGAAGAAATATTATCATTTTCTAATTATAAATGTAAGAATTTTTCCTTATCCTATGGATTTGAATGAAATAAAGAAATAAAGAGGATGGAAGAAAACAATATTGATAACTAGATAAAGTGAAGGAAACCCTTTCCCACTAGTGATAACAGTGGAATGAAACATGCTGGTACATACTAAACCTAAATTTTATTTTGAAACAAGGGTGGAAAGAAAATCCATCATGGTTTGGATTTCAAGAGTAGTAAAAAGTTTTCCAATGTACAATGCTTCAACTACATTGATATGTTACAATATCAAAATCAATTTTTTAATCATCAAAGGAAAATACCCCAAATGATGTTAATAGGTAATGGTCAAGTTATGATGCTTTGACATATGAAGAGGAATGATTAATATTAATATTCATGAATAATTTAATTTCAATATTTTATATATGATGTACTAGTTATAAGAACTATGAAATATATATGGATTGCAATGTTCTAAATTATTAACAAGTATTTAATATCATACAATTAATGGTACATAGAAAATTAATTTTATATAATGTAAATACTTTTGTAAAATGCATGGTTGGGTGAAATATTACCCTTATTATGTTTTTATTGTTAAGATAATTAAGTTTGATTAAAGAAATATTTTGTTTGTATAAAGTAAAATCAGATAAGTACTGGACACATTGGAATTTATTGATGATTTATAAAATTGGTCTATGATATCATTGTCGATGTTTAAAAAAGGTTTGGATTAAATGGGAAAATAAATAATCTATGTTCAATTTATGGAATGAAGAACCACAAATTTTTTAAATATGGTTTTATAAAAGTTAAATATCTTAAAAAATATTAATAAGAGACAAGATGAAGGTTTTCATATGTTTAGTATGTGATACTATATAGTAATTGCAATCTAATGAAAATTTCATGTTGGAAAATCTCTGACATTCTATATAATGTGTTGGATCGTAATCTTTTGTAAAATTTAACCATTTATGAAATATTTTATGTTAATATTTGTATGATTTTTTAGATATAAATGTATTACATCACCATAAGATACATCATGTACTAAGAATGAAAGTAAAAAAATTCCAGGAACAAAAAAATAAAATGATCATTTTTATTAAATAGAAACATATATTTACTTATATTCTTAGAGTATGAAAGAATTTATCAACTATAGGAAAATTGTCATGAAAAAAATGGTATCATATTATCATCATTTTTATGATATTATTTACTGATTTTTACACATCTAGTTTAAGGATTTATGGTCATATGATTTTAGCTAAACTTATTATTTATAACATTCCATCCGAACATAATAGTAATATTTTCTTCAATGTCCACATTTCAATTAACGTTCTCCTATTTGAAATCATAGTGTTATTGTTACCGTTGAATTTTCCATCCGTTCTTATTAAGAAGATGTGTTATTAAACCTATATACTTTGTGTTTTTTATACATTATTTCATTTTTGAATATCAAAACATTGAGTACCGAGAACGTTTTTAAATTGTGATGACAATAATTAAATTAATGTGGGGAGATTTTAACACCCCATAATTCTAAATTATGATCATTTTATTTGATTACATGTATTACAATCATCACCAAGTGTATAAGGGAAATAATACCCAAGGAATTTAAAATAAATTTTCCATTTAAAATACATTAAATATTTGATATATATTTCAATGAAATTGATTTCGAGTTACCATGTGTTGCACGCAACAACAAGTCTCTTCAATGTCTTGCATTACACACACGACCGAGTTTTACTGAGAAACAATATATTATTAAAATATTATTAATTATTATAATAAGAAATAACCTAGATTTTAAATTGATAGATGTGAAAAGTGTTAAAAAAGTTTGTTAAAATTATGGTATATAAAAACATAAAATTAAATCATTGGTTAAAATTTTTTTAGAAGTATATATGCCATCTAGTTGAATATAAATGAAAATATTATTATTATTATGCTCACAAAGCTATTTTATAATAAAAAATAATTTAATTAGAATTGGTGAATGATAATAATGAAATATATAGTATATATTCTTAACATATTTTTTATATTCATAAAATATATTTCATATGTATAAGATAAGAACAAACCCAATATTACACAGAAAAACCAAACTTTTTATAAAGGCAGTTGTACCATCATTGAATGGAGAACCAATTTAAAATAAAATTCTGAACACCTTTATAAATGTAATTTTCAAAATAAAGATCATCTTTTAGATCCAAACATAAAATTATCTATGGTAATTTTTTTATTTTTCTATGAAATTTCGTTTTTTGATGAATAGTGAAAAATACTAAATTTTAATTCAAAATGTATTTTTCATATAATTTATTTGTTCTGTAAATTTATATTTTTAATTTTTTTGTAATTTTTAATTACCTTTGTTTTAATTAATTGATCTAATTTATTTCATTTTAATTAATTCCATTTTGAAACGGGATATACAAACATATTAATGTTTTGAATGTTTATACATCAAAAAGTTGTATTGCCATCCCATCTACGAAGTTAAATTTAAATTATTTTCAGCCACTTATCTGACTTGAATTGGGAAAAATGGATTATAAATCTGGAATCATAATAATTATTAATTTATAATAATGTCATATAATTTTTTACACAATTACTAGTTAATGAAATTAAAATTAATTACTCTGATTATGAGAAAAATAACCTTAACAAGGGACTAAACAATAATCTGAAAGGGCCAAAATGATATATAAACTTGTGAAAAAGCTATTTAATATACGTCTTTAGGATAAATACTTTATTTAATTGAATTGTTTCTACATTTTGATCCACATTACATTTTAATTTTTTTTGTGGAAATCACATTCCAAAAATATACAAGAGTGTGATTACAAATCCACTATGAAAAGGAACTCAGCCCTCCCATGTCCTCACTCATATAAATCCATGTTATCTCGAGAATGATATTCCCAAATATATCATGAAAATCACTTCTATATTCCTTGGATCGTTCCTTTGTGAATAATTCCATTTAAGGAGGCCCTTTGGAGAAATCCAAAAGGAGTTACCCAAGTATGAGGTAACATCTTCCTTCAATATCTTTTGCATTATTTCCATTATACACCCATAAACAATCATTATTACATGATTATATAACAATATATGTATTCAAAATATACATATAAGTTTTTATGTTAATGGTTCGACCTATACTTTCACACACTTACATATAATGGTTATCGAACATACTGTTTATGTGTATGGTTAATTACCTCCTCACAAAATGATGATTGTTCATTAAAATTTTTTCACACATCATGGTGGGAATTATGAAGAAAATACAGTTTATATATGATACATATATGATATTTCTAACTTATTAATGCATATATTATTTCTATATATAAGATACCTTTATTCATTTCCTTTTTTGTAACTTTGATAACATCGTTTGTCGAAGTCTGGACTACCAACTCTTAAAAGCGATGGGACACATTCACTTGATAAATGAAATTTAAAATACATGGTTTTAATAAAAATTATTTGAAATAAAAGAATAAATAGGATATAAATTACATAACTAACATTCTGGTAATATAATTAATATCATTCTATTTTTTACCCTTTCATGCACTAAAAAGCGATAACATCACTCGTTAACATTTAGACTACAACATCTTTAACACAATATGATTCCATTTACATAATGTTGAACCCTCTGAGAATCTAGTTGTTTTATTATATTTTGATAATCCCAATTATGATTATTTATATTTTGATCATCCCTATTTGATCAATGGTTAAATACTAATTTGTGAATCTAGCTACTTATTTGCTTTAAGTATTGTTCTATTATTTCATGTTTAAATTCTAGTATTTCGATTACTGGATATTTTTACACTCTGACTTAACCTATTCTCCCAATAGAATTCTTAAATAGAACAGAGCTACTAATACAGTTAAGTCTACCGCTACGTGAGAGCTACCGTTACAGAACAGAGCTATCGATACACACAAGTCCACCGATATGTTGAAGCGACTGTTATCAAAGGAAGTCTACCGATACGTGAAGGTCCCCGTTACGAAAAGGCTATTGTTACGAAAAATCTACCGATACGTGAAGCACACTATTATGCAAAGCCAATAAATATTTGAGGGCTACCAATACACACAAGTCCACCGATATGTTGAAGCTCCTGTTATCAAATGATGTCTACTGATATATCAAAGTCTACCGATACAAGACAGAGCTACCGCTACTGATATAAGAAGGTTACCATTACATCAAAGCCAACCGATACTCGAAGGTCACCAATATGCAAGTCTAACAATATGCGGAAGGTTACCGATATACCAAGCCTACAGATATAAAAAGGTTACTGATAGAAAGGCTACTGTTACTCAAGTCTACCATTACACAAGAAGCTACCGTTACTCAGGCCTACTGTGACATCTACCTACCGGTATCCAAAGCTACCGTTCCAAAGACATAACCCGACACTTCTTTATTTTAATTATCATTATTTAATCTGAACAACGGTCATATCAAGTATATTTTAATACACTGACATTTATTTAATGTGTGTTGTTGGATATCAAGGAACCGTACCTCGTACCTGCAAAAAGAAATCATTTCTTTTGTCAGATCTCATGCTTTAAATGAATGAAGGATGTGCTGCTACAAAAAGAGAGGGACAGAACCCAAAGACATACATACCACGAGGTGGGATGAAAAAACAACCGAGTGTGAATACAAAGAGATGACTGAATTTACAAGAAGAACTCATTCATTACTTCATACCTGTGAGGAGTAGAGAACAAGAACATTAACACAAGAACTTCATCGACTACCTTTTTCTCTGTCTCTACACCTGGATGACAAGGAAGCAGACAACACTCTGTTTTCCAGAAAACAACCAGAAGAGGACTCAGAACCAATTCTGATCAATCTAAAGGATTCTAGAGCTGCAACTCATTCACTAGAGCCATTTCTAAACTCTAAATATTTGCCTCTGTGATTTACTTTTTAAAATTTGTGAAATGTGTGTTATCTGCTATATTTAACACACACACTGTCCCCTGTACTTTAACTGGAGGATCTGTAAATCCTCACTCAAACTCTTACATATTTTATTTCCCACTGGGATTATGGTAGAGGTTGTGTATGACCTAGAAATATGGTTTTCTGTTGTTTTTGTTCCCATGGATAACAGTGGTAGAGGTCTTGGACCTGGACAGGTATATACTGTTGTAAATCCAGATCCAGGGTGTGGATCACTTTATATAAAGTTTTGAGAGGACTATGTCTCAGCTTGAGACTGAACCTTTTTTTAAACCTGTTGTGCTTATTTATTTTCATAGAATTTTTTTATTCCGCTGCAAACTACTTTAAAACCAAAACTATTTAAAAATCACTTTGATAGTTAAACTCGCAAGTGTTTATATTAGTTGTAAATCCGTAAGTTAGTTTCAAAAGATACTCAATTATTATGATTTGATTAACTGGGAAATAATCAATCCTTTGAGAACCTAACAGAACCTTTATTTTGATATAAATTCACTACAGTTTAATTCATTGTTTTATTTTGGGGATTTTAAGAGAAAGTTTTTAAATAGAAATTTTAATTTTAACACTATTCACCCCCCTCTAGAGTGTCCACTCTAAAAAAAAATTGGTATCAGAGGCTGTTTAAATATTTTCTAAAGTACTCTGTTTTTCAACTGTGAATTTAGTTGTATTTTAGTGTTCTTAAATTTTTTATTATTTATAAATTTTTTTGTCTTTAAAATCATTTCTTTAATTAAGCTATCATGGATAACAAACTTGAAGGTGTTGCTACCAATAGACCACCATTTTTCAATGTCCCTTACTATGCTCAGTGGAAAATCAAGATGAAAATTCATATAGAGAGCATGGGTTTTGATTTTTGGTCTGCTATAGAATTAGAATATAAAATATCTACTACTGTTAGTTCTACCTGGAATGAAGCTACTAAGACAGCCTACAATAATAATTATAAAGATATGAATGCTCTGTACTATGCTTTAGGAGATGAGGAATTTAATAGAATATCTGCTTGTAAAACTGCTTCTGAAATTTGGGATACCATAGCTGGTTCTCATGAAGGAACAACTAATGTTAAGGAAATGAGATTGAAAAATTATACTATTAAGTATGATAATTTTATGATGAAGCCTGATGAACCCATTTCGGACACGTATCTCAGTTTCAATGAAATTGTCAACACAATGATATCACTGGGAAAGGATGTTCCATCCAAGGAACAAATCATGAGAATTCTGAGATGTCTACCTGAAAGATGGAGAGGAACTTCTGTCTCAATTAGAGAATCGTTTGATATTGGTAAACTACCAGTCAAGGAACTAATTGGCAAGCTAATGATATATGAAGAAGAACATACGGTAAATAAAAAATAAGAAGATGAACCTAGAAGGAAGTCACGTGCTTTCAAGACTTCAACTTCAAAGAACGAGGATAAGGAGAAGCTTCAAGCTATAAATGAGAGTTCAAGCTATGAAGATAGTGAATGTGATTCTGATAGTGATGCTGAGATAGCTCACATTTCCAGAAGGTTTAAGAAGTTTTATAGGGAGCTGAAGTTCTTCATAAAATCAAATTACGAAGGTAAGTATGCAGAAAGGGTTATTAGAAGAAGTATTGGAAAAATCTAGATAAAAGTGATGAAGTTGTCTTCTATGAGTGCAAAAGAAAAGGACATATAAAAGAAGACTGTCCAAAACTAAAGTTCAAGAAGAAGTATGAATAAAAGGACAATAAGTATAAGAAATCCTTGAAGGATACATGGAGTGCTTCTGAGGATAGCTCTAGGGAATCTGAAATTTCTAAAACTGAACACAGAAATAAGGCAAACATGTGTTTTATGACAAACACATCTGAGGTAATAGCTGAAACTCCTTCTTTAAATTCATATTATTCTGTAGATGATTCTGACTCCGAAAACATTTCAAAATCTGAACAATTTGAATATTATGATATGTTAGAAGAAACTTTTAATGAGATGAAAGACAAATAAAAATGTTTAAAGAAATAGTATTCTTTAACTGTTAAACAGAAATCTGATCTGGATATTGAAATAGAAAAGAATGATTAGTTACTTAAAGAAAACACTAAACTGAAATTCTCTAATGGGCAACTTAAGAAAGACTTAGAAATGTTTATGAATGGTAAAGATACTGTTACTCAAATGCTAGGTAAGAAAATAGCACCTATATACACTACTGGTATAGGATACCAACGAGGACAAAGGAAAATTACCAAAACTAAAATCATTCCTAAATTTGGACAGAATGTATCTAGTTATGGAACTTCATATGCTTCAACCAGTTATATTCATAGTTACGGTTCTAATAAAGTTTATCTTTCAAAATCTGTTGATTCTGCAAATTTTATGAGACCCATAAGTCAAATTAGAGTACCTAAAGTTTTATTGGATAACCTGTTTGGACCGAGGAAAATCTGGGTACCAAAATCATTTCCTATCTAAATCTGTGTTGTAGGGAACCTTCTTAAAGAGCTCCTATAGAAGGAATTGGTATTTGGACAGTGGATGTTAAAGACATATGTTATGAGACTTCTCATGCTTCAAGAGTTTAGTAATAGTTGATGGAGGCTTTGTAACCTTTGGTGATAACTCAAAAGTAAAAATCATCGGCTTAGGCCATATTGGTAACACCAACTCAGTATTAATTTCTAAAGTTTTATTTGTTGATGGAATTAAATACAATTTGTTATGTATTTCTCACTTATGTGATGATGGTTTTTATGTTAAATTTGAAAATGATTTGTGCAATGTTTTTAATTCTAATAATGTTTTAGTGTTTTCTGCTTTAATAAATGAAAATGTTTATGCTATTGATTTAAATTCTTTAGCTAAGCAGAATATTACATGTTTAAATGCTTTTCATAATGAGTCTTGGATTTTGCACAGAAGATTAGGACACTACAATGTGCATTCACTTTGAAATCTTAATAGGAAGAACTTAGTTAGAGACCTACAAAAACTTGAATTCCCAGCTAATAATGTTTGTAATCCCTATCAAAAGGGAAAGCGACATAAATTTTCTTTTAAATCAAATAATTAAGTGTCAACTTCTCAACCTCTCGATTTGGTTCACTTGGAATTGTTTGGATCTTCTAGAGTTTCTAGTTTAAATGGGAAGAACTATGTCTATGTTCTAGTAGATGACTATTCTAGATATACGTGGGTATATTTTCTAGCTCACAAAAGTGAATCCTCTTCTTACTTTGTTAAATATTCCAAGTCTGTAGAAAATCTTAGTGGACTTATGATCAAAACCTTGAGAAGTGATCATGGTTGTGAGTTTGAAAATCATGAGTTTGTATCCTATAACTCACACAATGGCTATACTCACAATTTCTTTTCCTCTAGGACACCCCAACAGAATGGTGTAGTAGAAAGAAAAAATAGAACCCTGCAAGAAATTGCTAGGACTATGCTCAATGAGTATGACCTACCTATTTATTTTTGGGCTGAAGCTGTATATATAGCTTGTTATGTTATTAACAGAGTCTTGATCAGATATGTTCTTAAGAAGACCCCTTATGAGTTGTGGAACCACATGAATCCTAAGGTTAAATACTTTAGAGTTTTTGGTTGCAAAGTCTTTATTCGTAATACTAAAGATAATCTTGATAAGTTTGCATCCAAGAGTGATGAAGGAATTTTCCTTGGTTACTCTATTTCTAGTAAAGCCTATAGAGTTTTTAATAAGAGAACCAAATGTGTAGAGGAATCTGTTCACATCAAATTTGATGAAACTAATCCACATGAACCTACGAACTCTCTGGAAAATCTTGAAGATGATCTCCTTGTTTTGAACCTTAATGATAAAGACAGTGGACCTGTAGTTAAAACATCCAGTTCTGGAAATTTTCCAGAACCTGCTTCTGTTGAACCCCAACCTGTAGATGAACTTGAAATCTCTAGTCCTACCTTTTCTAGGCTAACTAGGACTCTAGAGAAACATCCTTTAGATGTTGTTGTAGGTAATTAAGATAGAGGAACACACACTAGAGCATCTCTATGAAATCAGGTTGAACATCATGCTTTTCTTTCAATGTTAGAACCTAAGTGTATCAATGATGTTATCAATGATGAATTTTGGGTAATTTCTTTGCACCAAGAACTAAATAAATTTGAAAGAAATAAAGTCTAGGAATTACTAGAAATACCTAAGAAAACTTTAACCATAGGAACAAAGTGGGAATTTAGAAACATAGTTGATGAATCTGTCAACATCAATAGAAACAAAGATAGGCTAGTTGCACAAGGTTACAATCAAGAAGAAGGAATTGACTATGAGGAAAACTTCTCTCCTGTAGCTAGATTAGAGGCTATTAGGATCTTACTTGCCTATGCATCCCATCTGAATTTCATGTTATATCAAATGCATGTGAAAAGTGCATTTCTAAATGGTTTTATTGTTGAAGATGTTTTTGTAGAACAACCACCTGGTTTTTCAAATCCTCACATTCAAAATCATTTTTTTAAACATTCTAAAGCTTTATATGGTTTAAAACAAGCTCCAAGAGCATGATATGAAAGAATTTCAGACTTTCTTATTTCAAAAGGATTTACAAAAGGAACTGTTGATCCCACTCTTTTTATAAAACGAATTTAAAAGATATTTTAATAGTACAAATCTATGTTGATGATATTATTTTTGGATCTTTGAAAAAAAATTTATGTACTGATTTTTCAAAGGTTATGAAAAATGAATTTAAAATGAGATTAATGGAAGGGATTATGTATTTTCTTGGAATTAAAATCTTTCAAAATAATGATGGAATTATTTTAAATCAAATTAAATATACTAAGGATTTATTAAAACGTTATGGTTTGGATAGTATTAAGGGAAGTGATATACCTATGAGTATCACCTGTAAATTGAATATTGATGAAACTGGGAAACCAGTTGATCAAACTAATTATATAGGTATGATTGGGAGTTTACTTTATCTTACTGCTTGTTGAACCGATATTATGTTTAGTGTATGTATGTGTGCAAGATTTCAAGATAACCCTAAAGAGTCACACTTACTTGCTGTTAAATAGATTTTCAAATATCTTAAAAGTACTGCTAATTTGGGACTGTTTTACCCAAAAGAACAATCATTTGATTTAATATGCTATTCAGATGATGACTTTGCTGGATGCAAGTTAGAGAGAAAGATCACATCTGGAACATGTCATTTACTTGGAAAATCCCTAGTATCATGGTGTAGTAAGAAACATAATTCAGTTGCACTATCTACTACTAATTCAGAGTATATAGCTACTGGTAGTTGATGTGCACAGAGTCTGTGGATGAAACACACTTTACTGGACTATGGATTTAATTTTAACCATGTTTCAATTAACTATGACAACTCTAGTGCGATTAACATTTCTATGAACCCTGTGTCTCACTCTAGAACGAAACACATTGATGTTAGACACCACTTTTTAAGAGATCATTATCCAAGAGGTGATATAACACTTCAATTTAAAAGCACTGAACTTCAATTAGCAGATATTTTCACTAAGCCTTTTTGTTCAGAATGATTAAGTTTAATTAGACACGAATTAGGAATGATAACTTACCCTTAAACCGTTAGAAACCTCACTATTAGAAACCTCACTGTTAGAAACCTCACCGTTATAAACCTCACCGTTAGAAACCTCACCATTTGAGAATCCCAACCATTAGAGAATCCTCACCGTTAGAGAATCCTCACTGTTAGAAGACCTCACCCTTATGAGACTTTACCGTTACATCTTGCGCTGTTATAAGATTCTGTAAAGCCGAGACTTCTAATTTTATTTTATTTATATTTGTGATTCCTAAATGATATTAAAAATCGATATTATACTTCACTCAATCTCACCGCGAACTCATCTATTCGAATCCCACCAACCTAAACAACTCATCCCGTAAAACCCTAAACCTCGAATCTGTAATGGCTCGTGTCAAGAGACCCCAAGTTAAAGATGGGAGTGATGAGCTGCAAGCAAAAAGACATAAAGAATCAAATGCTAGTACCAGTGGATGTGGATATGTATCTCGAAGGAATCCAGTCAACCTGCATCTCTCAAAATGAGAGATTGTCATTAGGAAAGAGGTATGTGTAGAATGGATCATGGAGATCATGTCCATGGTTCTTAAGGTTTTTGGAGAACAAGGTTGGACCGAGTGCTTCGCGAACAACAATGGACCTTATTATACAGGACTAGTGAAACTGTTCTATGAATTCATTCATTTTGAGAAGACTTAAGAAGAAATCAGAATGATTTCTTATGTGAATGGACAAGAAGTTTATTTTACATCAGTGGAATGGGCTGGGAACTTAAGAGTTACACATGAAGGAGATTGTGCTTTCTATTCAAAATATGTTCCATCAACTAGAGATGTGTTTAATTATGATGATGCTTTGTTAGAGCTGATAAGAGATGGAACTCCTAGAAAGGTCATCACTGTAGAGATGACAGGGGAGGATAAACTACTTTTCAAGTTTATTCAGCATGTGATTAGTCCAAGGATAGGAGACTTTGATACACTCAGATTTCAACACATTTATTTGCTACATCTGTTGATGCATGGAGTTAAGGTAAATCTGTGTAGATTTATTATGATTCAGATTGAGGATATGACTAGACCGAAGTCTAAGTCAAATGCACTGTTCATATCAAAGTTGATTTCTATTTGGATGAATGAAAAGGAGGTGACTGGTCCTCAGGATGAAATGATAGTAGTTATGGATAACTTTTACATTACTAGGACTGTCTGTAAATACATGAATGTCTGTTGGAATCCTTGGAAGAAATCATGGGTTAATGATAATGGAAAAATCTATTACATGTATACTCCTGTGGATCATCCTTCTAGACCAAAGGATGTGAGGGATCCTTGTCTTAGACTAGATGATACAAAACTGGACTATAGTGATAATGAAGATGAGGAGGAAGAGACATCAGCCAAGGAAGGAGGAGACCCTAATTTAAAACCTATTCCTTTGCCTCAAAATATCTCTTATGGAGCTGCTAGCCCACCAAAAGAACAACAAAGAAGAGAAACTATTTTTAAGGAATATGACTCTGAGACTGAGGAAGAAGGAGAAGAAGCATGTCAGTATGTTGTTAAGGACTCCTCTTAAGAGGATGAGGCAACAGAATCCGATCATATTTTTAATGAAGAAAAGGAGGCTTCTGGTGAAGCAGATGATAAGGAAAATGATGAAGAAGAGCTCAGTTTGAGACCTCTGATAGACAGTACATTCAGGACAATGCCTGATCAGGAAGGAGAAGCTTCATCTGTCGATGAGAGAGTCATTGATGACTCAGAACAAATGGCTATTGAATCTGATGCAGTTGTAGAAGAAGTTTCAGAATTACCTTAGGAAGGACCATTGGAGGAGATACCTCAGGAGAATGTTCCATGTGAGGGGGAGAATCCTGGTTCAGGATCAGTGCTATATGACATTGAAGGATGGACATCATATCTTGGATATATGGTTCTTGGACTTTCTTATGGAGATTCGGATGAGGAAGACCATCCCCAAAAGGAATCAGTTATCCTACCTGCTATGGCTGAAAATGTGGCAACTAAGGAGGACCTTGAGTCCTTAAAAGCTGAATTGAAAGAAGAATTAAGGGAATCGGTGGAAGATATGAAGAAATGTATGTTTTAATATATGAAAATCATAGAGAAATCCCATGAGTTATCCATTGGATATGGTGTATCCAGTCTTTTGAAAAAAATGTTGGAAGCAATTAAAGTGTTCCACACTCAGATTGAGAGTTGGACAGGAGCTGTAGTTTCCTTGAGGCAATCGATTGCTTCTCTGACTGCCATGAACAGCTCTCAATCCCAAGTGCACACTGATATCAGATATATCAAATAGGAAGTCATGAAATTTTTGGATGTTTTTTAGGCCTTTAAGAAGTCAGTCAAAGAACATTTGAATAGTCAGGATAAACTTGTTCAGAAGGTAGTGAGTAGTCTAACTCAATCCATCAAGGAGACATTGGCCTTCTCAATGAAACATCTTCCCTTATCTAGCTCCAGTGTGAACCTTAACCAGATCCACAATATTATTCAGGAAGAATTAGATAAGGTCAGTCCCCATGGTGCATCAGATACTCAGATTCTTGCTACCACTAGGGAAGTTAGTAGTTTAGTTCCTGATCACATGTGAGAAGCTACTGCTTCTCAAGAGGCAATCAAGAATAAAGTGGATGATTATTTTGAAAAGGTTTATACCAAGAATCAGCTGACCAACCATTTCAAGATCATACTGGAAATTATGATGTTGCCTCCAGTTACCCAAGCCTTCAGAGAACATGTTAGTAAGGTCAGGGAGCTTACTCTTGCTTTGGATAAATTCATTGAAAATCGAGACGATTTTGTGTCTACAATGGAGAGAGGAGGAAGAATTATAATGGATTTCAAGAACCTGTTGCTGCCCTTCTTGCATGTGGATTCCAGGCCAGTAATTGTACCTCCTTCTCTTCCTACTTCTGCCTCTGGGAGTACCAGTCAATTGACTCCAGTTCAAGCCATCAAGATCTTGACACCTATGATCACTCAAAAGAGTACAGATTTCAGATTCGGTACCGTTTCTGTAGCTAAACCACCAGTTCTGCCTTCAGCTATTCCGAAACCCTCTGTTGACCCTAAGGGAAAGACACATGTTCTAGAAGAGGATTGAGTGTTTCTAGATCTTTTTGATAGGATTAACTTGTAATTTTTTCTGATTTTATCAGTGTATCTTTTGTATATTAATGACCTTCCTCTTCATTCTCTACTTTACTGAGTTTATCTAACTTTGTCATTTATTCTCTCCTAGTCTTTATCTTTTCTCTGCTACCCTTCTTTTTGTTAATCACAAATGGGGAGAAAATAAGAAAACTAGCCACTGAGAGCAAATAAGAAATGAGACCTAAAAGTTAACAAAGGGTAAATGAGAGAAAATAAGAAATGAGACCTAATTTCTTTTCCACTTTTTCCTCTAATACTATTTCATTTTTTTATCATATGTTGTGATTATCAAAAAGTGGGAGACTGTTGAACCCTCTGGGAATCTAGTTATTTTATTATATTTTGATAATCCAAATTATGATTTTTTTATTTTGATCATCCCTATTTTATCAATGGTTAAATACTAATTTTGGAATCCAGCTACTTATATTCTTTAAGTGTTGTTCTATTATTTTATGTTTAAATACTAGTATTTCGGTTACTAGATGTTTGTACACTCTAACTTAATCTATTCTGCCAATAAGATGCTTTAAAAAAACAGAGCTACTGATACAGTTAAGTCTGCCACAACGTGAGAGCTACCGTTACAGAACAGAGCTACCGATACACACAAGTCCACTGATATGTTGAAGCTACTGTTATCAAAGGATGTCTACCGATACGTGAAGGTCCCCATTACGAAAAGGATACCATTAAGAAAAATCTACCGATATGTGAAGATCACTGTTATGCAAAGCCTATAGATATTTGAGAGCTACCGATACACACAAGTCCACCGATATGTTGAAGCTACTGTTATCAAAGGAAGTCTACTAATACATCAAAGTCTACCAATACAAGATTGAGCTACCGATACCGATATAAGAAGGTTATTGTTACATCAAAGCCTTATGATACTCGAAGTTCACCGATATTAAAGTCTACCGATACGTGGAATGTTACTGATATAACAAGCATACCAATATAAAAAGGTTACTGATAGAAAGGATATCGTTACTCAAGTCTATCATTACACAAGAAGCTACTGTTACTCAGGCCTACCATGACATCTACCTACCGAAATCCAAAGCTACCGTCCCAAAGACAGAACCCGACACTGCTTTAATTTCTTTATCATTATTTAATCTAACAAATGGTCATATTAGGTATATTTTAATACACTGAAATTTATTTAATGTGTGTTGTTGGATGAAAGGGAATCGTACCTCGTACCTGCAAAAAGAAATCATTTCTTTTGCCGGAGCTCATGATTTAAATGAATGAAGGATATGATGCTACAAAAGGAGAGGGACAGAACACAGAGACATACATACCACGAGGTGGGCTTAAAGAACAATCGAGTGGAATTATGTTTTTATGATTTTTCTCAATAGAATTTCCATTCAATTATTTAAACACGACATATTGTTACTTTTCCTCCTTTAAAGAATTATTGAATTTTTTTATTATTTCTTCAATAAAAATATTTGATAAGGAATATTGTTTATTCAATATGAGGAATGATTTGGACATACAAGGACAGATGGGGGTCAGACATTATATTTCCCCTCAATTCAAAGCAGATCCTCATGATTCATTTATGTATTCCAAATTAAACAGGCTTCTACCTATAGTTGTAAACTATCTGTTGGATGGATTTTGACAGTATACGTTTACATTTTCCATAGACATGACACCTAATAATTATGAATTTACATCATTGATTATTAATTAATTTTATTTATACATGATGTTTTCATATGATAAAATATATGAATGCATTTTATTATGAGTTTATTAATTAAATTTCATGGGTTTTTAGATTCATACCTTTTTTATTATAATTTTTCTAGTTGTTTGAATATAATATATTATCCGTTATTTACATTTCCAGGTTGATTTATTCTCACCGATTCATTATAGATTCTTGTTTACATAACCTTATTAATCATTCAAGATTACACATATTTTGTTTCCTTTCCCCATGAATCAAAGAAGATTACTATGAATGGTATGAAAGGATATCATATATTGAATAATTTTACTACGTAAGATAATTAAATAAAATGTTATGTTGAAATTTTTGTATTATTTTTAAATATATGACTCATGTATGTATCTATTTTACAAATAATACTAAAATATTCAATCCTTTTGGATTTTCCTCCTTGTAACCATGGAAAGTTTATGGTTGTAGACATAGGCTCTTGGCTCTTTAGGGCCGTGCCTCTAAAATATTTACCCATGAACTCTATTTCAATGATATTTTGTTTAATTATGGATTCCATTGATATGATTATAATACAATATATTTCTCATTAAAATGAATAAAAATTAAACTCACCCATCATGATTGAATCCTTATTGGATCCATTATATTTGAACATATTTAATATCTAAAATAAATTTGAGAGATGTCGATGAGAAAAATCATTTTGTAATCCAAAATATTGTCCTATATTTTATATTATTAATATATTGGTTTACATTATATTACCTTTTACATTATATTAGTTAATATATATTACTAAGTGGTTCCCTATTAATTGATTGTAAACCATAATAAATTATTTATTTATAGAATTCTCTATTATTATTTGAATTTTCATCAACAAAAACAATATGATACTCTATCATGATTAAGTAGTTGTAATTACGGAACTTATATACCCATGACCCAATAAAAAATTAGGTTCCCACATTTATAGAAGCACATTCACTAATTTATGGAGCTAAAAAACTATCATTTAGGGATACAAATTAATCAGTGGGTAATGGTTTTCACTCCATGAATATATATATATATATATTCAAATTTATTTTCAAAACATATCATTAATTAAAACTTAAAATTAAATGAATTGAGTTTCAAAATTAAAATTGAAAACATGTCAAAACAATAAAGAAATGATAATGAAATATAAATTGTAGAAACGTATCCCTCTATGATAGTCAATCTTCTAGAAAAATTCACCAGCCTTATCAACCCATGAAGAATGTTCTTGAATTATATCATCATTGAATACGCGGCCCTTTTTTACTCTAACATCATGAAAAAAATATTCAATATGTACACCAAAATATATCAGTTAGGATAACACATAATATAGTAAGATTTAGAAAAGTTTCCCCATAAATTCAATATATGATCTATTCCAAACCACATGCCCAATTTAATTTTGGAAACAAATAAAATAACTTATTAGATAATAGTATAAATAATCATTCTTAACAAATCAAACAAAATAACAGTATAGTAACCAAATAATCTTGGTTACCAAACAAAACATATTCATAGAGGTTTGATCAAAGATACCAATATTTCTTAATTAATGTTATCTTGAAACTTATCCAAATGTAAGAAATTGTTATCCCAAGAATAATCCCCCAAAAAATGATCATAGTGTTCCTAAAATTAATATTCAACCATATACATGATTCCATTTGATTATTTTTTCTCTATCAATTCATACTTTTATCCATAAATCATAGTTATATCCAACCAAAATGTTTCTATTTGTTATTAATTTCAAAAACATTTACCAAAAAATAATTAAATTTTTAAAATGATTATACATATAACAATTAATATAATTAAAATATATTTAATTCAAATAAAATTTTAGATAAAAAACTCATTTTTTAGAAATGAAATAACATTTATTAATTTCACTAAAAATATTCCTTCCAATTTATCAGAAATCCAAATAAACTATAATTTTATCAAATTAATTTACTCATAACGGTAATTAAAACACACTTCAAACCAAGTCATTCAAAATCATAGAAAATATCGGTAAGATAATCATAACCCAATACATAAGGAGAATAATATACCTTCTTTAGATTCTTTTTTATAAATACACCACATGTTCTCAAGTCGATTAACTTAATATGGAAAACCACATAGCCATGCTATCCAAATATTCAATATAAAGTAGTTATTTTATAAAAATATCTAAACATAATTTTAAAAACAGATTGGAACAACTCATGAACATTTTGAATAAACCCTAGATAATTTAAAATTACATGTGTTAGAATTTGATAAAACCCATGTGATACTAAAGAACAAATTTTATGGGATTCAGTGAGTGGTATGACTTCCCAAGTCACTTGAAATTAAGACATATCAGTTTATGGATGAAAATTATATAGAAAAAAGGCTTAGATAGTGACAACTAGATAGCTGTAAGACCCTTGTTTCATTTTGAATGACCCATTTACAAATATTGTAGTCCTATAACTCACAGTTTTATAGGTGAAAATTGAAAATAAATATTTTAAAGCCTAAATATTTATTATCTAATAATATTTCTGTAATAGTGATCTTGTAACATTATTCAATGACATTTTAAAATAATCGGTAGAAATCAAATCCGACATATTGTAAACTTAATACCATATTTTATAGTTTCACCCCCACCAATGGTCATGTAATGATTGATATGAATGAATAGAGAATGATAAAAGGATCTTCTATTTGCATACTTAATTTCCCTTTTATCTAACATGAATTTATAATATATAACATCCTTTAACAAATGAATGAAATCTCCTTTGTTCCTTTTCATTATAACTCATTTCCCACCCAACCTCATCGCATCCTCATGGTCAATACATAATTATTACATTCATTTTCTCTGATATATTTCCATTATGATAATTTCATTTAAATACACAAAATATAAGTGCACTTAATTTTTTCCACAAATTTCATAATTATAATTCTCTAATTAATAATAATTAATTCCGATTCTATCATGTGATATTATTATCCACAAAATAATTTTCCCAATTTAACAATTTCACATTTAGAATTATATAATAGTTTATCATTAAGTCTAGATTCAACTATGTATGTTATAATTTGAAAAAGTAATTCCCTATCTCACTTCAATACCCTAATAAGAATAATAATATTGTTTATAAAATAACATATCATAATTACTAAAAAAATCCACTAAATTTTTTTATATCTAATAAGTATTAATTTTTATACATATTCTAAAAATAAGATAATTAAATAAAAATTAACGTTATTGAATTTTTAATATTTCAGTGGAATGATTAAATTAATTAATAAAATAAAAATTATATCCATAAATGTTAATTAAACTCCAAAATATCATGTTTTACTACTATTATCTAGTTAATTACATTTCTACATTTCAAATATATCAGGAGCTACAATAATGAAAACATTACAATCAAAGAATGAATAGAATAACTAGCATAAAATAGGAAAGAAAAATAAATTATTTAAATAATCTTATATTAAATAATTTATAATTTTTATTATTCCTTAAAAAAGACACTGCAATCTTGATATCCAAAAGAATCAACAACACTAAAGGGTGATACCAATGTTTATAAATTTAAAAAAAAATCATAAAAGACTAATATATTAATTAATAGTATAATATAAGTTTGAGGTTAATATCATTATAAATAAAATAAAATAATTAATTTTTAATACAATATGTCATATTACGACAACATTGTCTCATTTTTTGTTTTGTAACATAATACTAAAATAATTAATTAATATAGTTTGGGATATTGGCTTCAACCAAGATCTATCTAAGCATTATTCATTGAATGGATTTTGTACCCTGGATTAGGTAGAAGGTCCATGTGCCTTGGTGGCATCAGTGGTTTGGTCTCATCCTCGGTGGTCACCGATATATGGGTGAGTGGTTTCAAGCAAGTGGGTCGGATACATCGGGGTTTACTGTGAATCCGGTGGCAGAAAACATTATTGATTTCATCAAAACTTTAATGGGGGTATTCCCTAAGTTATGGGTTCATCCTATCTAAAAGGCCGGTCCATTCTGGTAGGTGGATCTCAGGTTGCATGTGGTGAATCTCGGTAGAAACTCTGTTGGCGGTCTCAGGGTCGAGCTCGGTGTTGGGGCCCTCGAGTGCACATGGCTGGTAGGAAATTTTTACCTAATTCTTTGTGTGGTGGTGGTTATACAGTCTGATTTTGTGGGGTTGTTTGCATAAGATGGTGAGAAGTGTTAATGGAATTTCGATGATGGTCTAATTACAGGCAATGGTGAGGTGTTCTTGGGATATTGTGTCAATGGTGTTCTTCTATTGGTTTTTGTTCGGGTTCTCACATTCATTCATAGTAGATCTAGATTAGGTTTTAAAGGAATGTATTTCCAAATTTTCAAGGCATGAAAACGGTATTATTGGGAGAGTATGGCTTTTTTCATTGATACCAATCACTGTGTATTTGTACTTGGGGCATTGATATCCTTAAAAACATTCATAGTTGAAATATGATTTATTATTATAATTTCTTAGGTGGATATATTATATTCATGTAATGTATTTGGGGCCTTTGGGTATGTGTTTCAGAATACATGCCTCTACGATTAATAACCATGTAAGGTTACCCCTCATTCAAGTTTAAAAAGGGGGGAAATAAAAATTTAATGGGATTTTGGATTGATGGTAGATAAAAATGAATTCTTAATAGTAATATTAAATAAAGGGTTTTCCTTAAAATAATATTCACACTAACATATAAAGTTCCATAAATTTAATAATTCCATGATAAAAATATTATTTGATATTATTAGGATCAATATATCATATACATCATTAATTATTTTATCTTTTTTTTATAAAAGATATCATTTAAACTACTACTTTTAAGGAATTAGTCAAAAGACCAACATACCATTAAATTTCACTGATTAATAATTTATACTCTATTCAGAATCTTCAATTTTAATTAATATTTGTTTGAATATTATAATGAATAAGTGAAAATAATTAATCAAAATTTGAGAAAATTAATTTATTAAAATTTAAATTAAATTTCAAAATTAGAATTTATAATATACATCCCCTTTAATTGATATTATTTTAAATGATTTCAGATATAAATAATCAAATTTCATTGAAATTTTGAGTGAATCAAAAAAAATTTATGAAACTATATAAATAAATAAATACTATTTAATAAAAAATTATTTAAATTAAAAAATGATTTTAAATATAACATTTCCTAAAACATTTTAAACTATAATATGAATAAAAAAATAAAATGAACATAAATATCTTCTAAAATAAAAAACACTCTTATAAAGAGTAATAGGAATGTATGAAAATAGATAAATCCCTATTATGGTAGTGTCATTATTCGAGATACCATCTTTTATCAACCTTTAACTAAAAATTATCAATATAAATTAACATCATTGTATCAAGCATTCCAACAGAAATGATGTTGTTAATTTCATTATTAATTGAAATTTTTATAAAAATATTGATCCATTTTATTAAATTACTTATCTTATAAAAATTTGTTTTAACAAATTCTAATTCATTTTCAGTTTTCATCATATTAACTTGTTTTTCTTCATAAACATTATCTTTGGAATCAATTAATTTAGAATACTTTATTGCTAAAAATCTCAGTTTGGAATGTTGTAAATATTCACTTGAACTATGATGAATCCTATGTTTATGGAAATGGTTTTAAGTGAGATAAAAGTGATTAATGTACATAATTAACATTTAGGTAAGGTTTTTATTTTTCAAAATTCATCACTTCTAAATATAAGACTGCTGGTAAAAGTTATAGTTGTTTAATGTCTGACATTGAAGAATTTATCGGCTTCTTAGTGATTAAATGGATTTTGTTATTTTAGTTTTTTTGTGGGATCTATGTGATTCCCATTAATGAGGTTTCATTCTGAAAACTCATGATTTATTTTTTATAATAATTCAAATTTTGATATTATGTGACCAAAAAATTTTCAAGGGAACAAACATTATCATCCAATTATTATTGATAAAATAATTCAGGGGTAAGGACTTACTTACAACCATTTTAAGAGAAGATATAATTGTAACAACCTTTGATTCCAATTTTCCAATTCAATATTTCTAGATATATAACATCCTACAAACCCTATAAAATAATATTTGGTAAATGATATTAAGCTTTGGATCAATTTATTAAAGGGATTCTTATTCTAGAACCATAATAAACAATTTATCTGAATGTTGATCCTCCTACCTCATTGGATAAAAAATATTACATGGCGTTAGAACAAGTATATCCTTTAATAATTTTTTTTTAATATTTATATATTATTAAATAGTAATACATTTCGTCATTAATATTCTATATTATTCTATGTATTCTTTTATTTTTTAAAAATTATTTACTCAGGTCAGTTGTATCTTGTTGATCATTTATATGATAGTTTAGTTTTTACTAATATCTACTCAAATAGTTTGGAGCTAGAATCTTTGAAAATTTACATTTTTAAATGTAGGTTTTTTTGGAAATAAAAACATAAATTTGACTCCTCTTAAATTTTTCTATCTGGAAAAAATTTAGTATCTATAAAAGAAATTATAAATATATATATTAACATATAGAATAGAACATACATTTTCTATGATATGAAATATATCTATCAAAACATAAAGGGACATAAAATCTAGTTGAACAATTACATTTATTAGAGTACACTATGAGTAATAGATATGTAAGTCAAATATTTTTTTTAATTAACAGTAATGTGGATAATTATGAAATGATAGTTTTTTATTACAATATTTTGGGGAAATAAATTAAATGCAACACTAGAGAGTGGAATGCTGAATATGAAGAGAGTTAAAATGTCTATAATAAACTCCTAAATTATATGAATCATAAAATATATAGTCATATATCTTCTTATGATAATTCTAATTTAATTTTGATGACATTCAAGAATAAAAATTTGAAAAATTCAAATAAAAAGTAAGACTAGTAAACTTATGTTATTTGTGAATTGTGTTGATTTTTATTTACTTTTGTGGTGGTATGTTTCCAAAAAGAAAAAACATTTATAAAAATGTTTAATGGATTAAAATCTATTACTGAGAAGGAAATTAATTATGGGTCTTTTTAAAAAAAATTATTTATACAATATAAAATTAATATGAATTGAATTAGATAACTATTAATTAAATGAATAATCCTATATTGTTTAGTCATAAAATTATTTTGATTAATTTAATGAAATATGAGAATAGATTCTAGTGAGATGTGGGATATGAGAAATGAATAAAAAAGTTTCCTTTTCTAATGATACATTCAGATATACTATTAAAAGCTTAGTACTCAAAAGTATTATAAAAAACAATTTCTTGATAAAAAAAATGCTTCAAGGAGGATAATTTAATCATCTAGGGATATTCATGTTCTAGATGTTTAGGAAGAATAATTTATAATATTAAACTCAAAAGGATATAAGTGAAAACTTTGAATTGGTTTAAATAATGTACAATAATAATGATTCCTAAAATGTAATTTTTTATGAATTTAGAAATAAATTACATATCCAAGAATATTATTTATTATTGAAACAAATGAGAAAATTTTTAAAAGGCCCTCTGAGAAAAATGAATTAAATTTTAAATGACATGGATATTTCAAGTTTTATTGATGACATATAATCTCAATGTATTTTGAATATTGATGAAAGCATGATTATTGTTGAATTATATATGATAACTTATTTGAATGAATATTTTTTACATTAAATATAACATCAAAAACAATTAATAAGAATATTTTTGATTATATGATTTCATTATTCATTTCATGATGAATTAAAAACCCACCATTTGAGGAAATGCATGACTATGTCACTACCAATGATATTAGTTATACAGAGTTTGTGAATAATTATTAACAGGACATCGAAAATATATTATTGATGATTGAATTATTTTTATGTTATGTTTTGAGATTCATATAAAATATATCTATATGTAAACACAGTATAATAATTATAATGATGTTATAGAATATATTTTAGAATAAAAAAAATTAAAAATAATATAAATTACAATTTTACGTATTAATGGGATAAAATTAAAAATCCATTGGGATACAAGAAACCATCAGGGTTATTATTTGAAAATTTTATTAATTTTCTAATAATTAACATTTCTAGGCCAACTATTTTTTTTAAGTGTTTCTTTAAATAATTATCGAGGGAAGTTTACATAAAAAATAGATATTTCATGAATATTGTTCAATATTACTGATCATATAATGATTATAATTATAAATAGATTTTATCAATTAAAAAAATTATTTATTGGTAAATTAATGTTCATATAAATTTTTATTATTATTTATGGACATAATAATTTGGGTCAAATTATTATCATTATTCATTTTAGATAATGGTTTAAAGTAACAGTAAAAGAAAACCTAATTATATTGATAATTTTTATCATGTACACTTGTTTAATATTAATTATTACACTAAAAACATATAAAAATTTATTGGTGGACGTATTACATCTAGATATAATTCATAAAATAAAATATTCATAATAAGTTATTCATCATTTCATATTAAGACTATAATTTCAAATTTTATTTATATTCTACAAAATAAGAAAAAAAATTATCAATATAATGTTAAAATGATATGGAGAGTACATCATGATTATTAGGATGAAATATATACCATCATTAATTTTTAAGTATTTTACATTTTATTTACATATGGGGATAATATTTTTTACTTTATTGATCCTCAAGATAGTAACAACCATAAAATTCCATTACATTAATTTAATTCAGTATAACTATTTTTACAGACCCAGGGTTATTATATATTGGTGTTACATATTTTTATATTACTACTTATTACATTATACAAACACAAGAATGAGTATCGTAGAGGGTTAGTTCTTTTGGAAACATAAAAAAGTACATCATAAGAGTTCGACAATGTCTCCTATATAGTTCTTCATATCATGAACTCTTTTTATAGAAATTATATATAATACATATCATCATAATCTTGGGAAAAGAAACATAAGAAAGGGTTATATTAGATAATATATAATGGCAAGATTGGGAAATATATAAACCTAACATGGGCATAAGAATATGACAACATCTACATAACCCATGAAAATCATACCCTATATATCAAAGGTCAAAATAATGATTCTTGGAATATAAATTAGTAGTTCCTAATAATATATAATAAGTAGATTAAATAACATGATATGTGATAGGATAACAATGCAAAAATACATGAATTTTTTTCATACACATAATCATAGAAAAAAATTCCATAAAAATAATATGTTATAAAGATATAAAAGTGGAATGGTTTCACTTTTGAAACCATCATAAGAGCCATGGTTAATTTTCAATAACAACATTGTTGATAAATTCCCATGTTGAACCATGTCCAATTCCTATTCTAGACATATTTATCACATAAGATATAAATCTTTACCCAATTCATTAATGGTAGATAGATATCCAACTTAAAATATAATTAAAAACATATGTATTTTTGAAAAAAGATCATAAAAAATTCATCAAATCACAACCCATGATGTAAAATGGGGTTTATATACATTTACTAAAATCATATACAATGTAAAAGAGAAAATTTTCAAAATCTTTTCATCATTTAATTATTATATAACCCCTGATAGTAGGTGATTTTCATAATTATTTCCTCACGAAAAAGGTGAAATAGATTTTATAAACATCATGCCATAATAAACATAAAACATTTATTAAAAATGATATGAATGGGATCCTCACATCATATCCCCATTAAGTAATAGGTACTATAGACATATGTCATCATATATGGAATTTTAGTTTTAAAAGAAACGTGAAATATTTCTTAAGTAAAATTACATTTTGATGAAAATAATCATCAAATCAAAAAAAATGCATAAAATATTATAGAATAAATTTTAATTGTAAATAATGTCAAAATCATATAAATGATTCATTGATTAATATTTTAAAACATTTTAGAAGTAAAATATATATACCTATGGGAAGGTAACTTTTTAAAACATAAAATATTTTAAAATTCATTTCTTTGAAAATAGTACTAATAACAAATAATAGAATCTTTAAAAATCATCTAAATTATTTCATGTAGAAAATATAATTCACCATTTTAAATGATCATTTTTAAAATAATTTTACTCGTAATTGACCATAAATGATTATAATGGAAGTCTAAATGTAATAATTGGTCATTATGGTAGAGAATTACATTGATTCTGTTGATATTAAAATGAATATTCAATTCAAATTTCTACTAAAATACAAACTTATATTGTCTAGAAAATTACATAAATAATCCATTATTATTTTTTTAATGAGAAACATTGTTAAAAATTAATTAATTAAATAATTTATAGAATAAAAAATAACATTTTTTAAAATAATTCTATAAAACAAGGTTTTGGAAGAAAAATGGGGTATGACTGAATAGAGAAAACAAGTTATTTTTCTTAAAAAATTCCTTTTGAACTCTTCTGGAGATAAAGTGAGAAAAATAAAGGAAAAAAATTATTCTAAATAAAGAAAATTGGGAGAATGATTTTCATTAGTTTATTGAGATATTGATCATAATAAATTATCATTTGAAATATATATAAAACCAATTCTGGAAAACAATTATATTGTTACATAAAATCATTACCACTTTGCTGACGTTTAATTGTAAGACTAATAAAAGAATAAAAACAAATTACACAAAAATTATCCTGAGAATCAAAAAATTTATGATATTAAATGTTCAGTTGGGTTAATATATACGTCATAAAATAAGTGAGTTGCATAATATAACATATATCTCAATGAATGAAAATTGAGTCAAAAATCTATTATTGAATTTGTAAACATTGAACCGTAAACCCCATTGTAGGGAGATCCTAAATAAAATATGTATATATAAATATCATTAATGTGAAACATAAAAAAATACACTCTTGGTTATTATATACAACCGATAAGATAAATAGGTGGTTAATATGACATGTGTCTCATATAATTAAAAAGTGAGACAGAAATCCATTAAAATAACTCCCAGTATCTGTCATAAATGTTCAATAATAATGTATAATAAATAAATATTTATTAAAATATAATAAATATCTATATATATATATATATATCATACCATTTATTATTTACCTAGGACCTTTTATGACCCTTTAGTAATCATTCCTTATTAAAGATGTGTTTCAGTCAATAATTGCTTTGTTTGTTCATGTATGTTTTGATTTTTACTATTGGTAATATAAATGTGACCATGGTAACATCATCTTAAATTTTACTTAAAATAATATCAATATAATATATATTGAGTATATATTTTTTTATAGAAATCTAAAATATATAGATATAGAAAATGAAATACATCATTCATGAAGATGGTAGGTAATACGTACTCGTGAACATTGTTTCAATTTTCTATAATAATTAAAAATAATAATTTTAAATAATATGTTAACATAAATAATAATTTTCATGTCATATATATCTCATATTTTCAATAAAATCATCTTTATTACATTCTATGTAAATCTTGAATGAATGACATCTCTTTGTGAGGCGGTAGTTCCCTAAACAGATGAGCGACATTATCACATTCCCATAGAATGTAAAGTAAGAAGATATATGAGATATAATAATTCCATAATTATATTAATAAAATTAATATAATATAAAAAAATTTAGTCCATAATTTCTCCAAATGTGATTTGTGCTGTTGAAAAATTAATAACATCGGTTAATGAGGCTGTAGTTTTTAATACACATGAATGATGATTACTTATCCCATTTGATAAAAGATGATATTATTATATGAAATTAAATATTAATGAAACATATACAAATATAAGACATTATATGGTTTCTATTACATCTAGAATTACTAATAATTTAATGAGGGGAAAATTAACAAAATAAAACACTTTATTGGGGATGTTACATCTTATTTGGATAACTTCTTTAGGTTTTTCCTAAATGGTTTATTATGTAATATTTAACACCAAAATATGGATTATATGACGATAGGATGGAATTCTGTCTGGGATTTATTAATTTATCATATTCCCCAAATAGTTTTGGAAGCGTGAATAAGTGAGGATAAGGGATGTCCATTGAAATGTGAGGTGAGTGGCACACTTGTAATTTTTAGATAGATAATGCTATAAACATGTTTTATTCAATAAAAATGGACTAAAATGGACCATTATAGAATATAGAATATATAATATCTATATATGACCATCAAATAGGTGTTAGAAAATATTCGGGGCATATGTAATACTTATCATTCTAGTTAAACATCATAGTAATCCAAATTTAACCATAATCATGGTAATTTTTTTACAGTCATTGGAATTAAGAAGGTTAAAATATTAATTTTAACTTACTATATAATATAATATATTATTATTACAAATTCAGAATATATTTTTCCATATTCCATTAATTTATGTAGAAAATGTTAATTTCAAATTATTTTAGCAGTCACAACATCAATATGTTCTTTCAAAGATAAATTGTTCATTCAATGAGAAAATGTTCAAAAGTTAAAAAATTTGATATCAATATTAAATATTCAAATTATTATTTGGACCTAAATTGGATTAATAGAAATATTTTTGAACTATATGTCTTTTAAAAAAACAAAAATTATTTGTTTGTGTTTTCAAAATCATTAAAATAATCGAAAATTCATTATAAAAACCTGTATTTTTCTCTATTTTTTGAAATATATTTCTTATTAGAAAATTATCAAAAAATTACACTAATATAATTTTTAAATTATTAATTATAAAATTATTATTATTTCGAATAGATATAATTATAATGAAAATAAATTTTCAATAGATAAAAAAACTCACATTTATAAAAAAAGGTTTTATGCATAAAATTGGATTTATTCTTATCTATTGTCTATAAAACAGTTAAAATTAATGGAAAAAATATATTGAAAATATAATATTAAATATTCATTAAAAAAATAAAAAAAGAAATTTTATCAAATTTATTTATGTAAATCATATTTTTGTAAATAAAAATGGGTTCTTAAAATATTTTCTTAATTTTTAAATAATTTTAATTTTCATTTCTAAGTAATTTTTCACCAAATAATTCATTACATATTAATTTTTAAGCCATATAATTTAATAATTTAGTCAATCATATTAACACCCTCTATTCAAAACACAATAAAATAACTAGAAAATTAAATAATATTTATTTAATAGTATATCCCATTTTGTTTCAAATACTTGATTAATGTAACAGAAGATAAAATTATTTTTATAGGTAATCTAAGTGTGGTGCTTAATGAAAAATATAAAAAAAATATGAATTTTTATGAGTATTTGTTTCTAAATTTTAATGTGTTATAGTATACACATTGTTTTATATGTTTTCTGTCCTCTAATTTTTGAAACATAGATAAAATTTACCTAGAGGTATTTGTGATGGATTTTCTAAAACATAAGATTAACAATTAAAGAGTTAGTTGTCCCTAAAAACATGATTACAAAAAAATGTTACTTTATACATATTAGAAAAGTATATACATCGAAAAATATAAATTTAGTTTACATGGACCATTTATAAATATAAAAATCTACATATATACGAGGACAACATTTTATGTACATCATAGTTGATGAATATACAATATTTACATGGGTTATTTTATTTTCACAAAAATCATAAATGCTAAATTTTTTAAAAGGATTCAAGATCAAGTTAAATATTTGAAAAACTAACCCATTATCTTATTCTATAGTGATCACAATGTATTATTTTTTAATATTTATATTGAATCATTTTCTAGAGGAAATGCTATTTCCATAACATTTTGGCACTATAACTATAAAAACAATATAATGGATAAAATGATGGATTTATTACTCCATAAAATCTATAGGGTTAACTTTTTTGAATATTGTGTTGCTAAACAGTTGTGTACTAAAACTATTATTAATTATTGATACATTACAAATCCCATTTTTCTTTTCTAGATTTTAAAAGAAACACCTTTCATATTATGTAACGTATTTTTGAAAAAAAACTAGTTTATATTTAGGTTTTTTGAGGAGAAATATTCACCTTCAATACTAAATCTAATATTATCAAATATTATTAAAAATAGTATGAATTAATTCTTATTAGATTGTTCACAACTAGTAAGGATTATTATTTTACAAATAGATGTATATATAATGTTAATGAAATGGTAGATGTTATTATTGATGAAATTTATCTTTTTACAAAGTTAAAATTTCACGATTATGAAATTAACAGAAATTCAATTATCAAAACCCTATTATTTAATTATTTACATTGAACGATATAAATTAGATACTATCATTCTAGGAGATACTATCTTAGAATATTATAATCTGATATATGAGAAACAATATACTCTATTACCTGGAAAAAAGAAGGTTGTATGGAATCATCCTTATAATAATATAAATTATCTTGTTGAAATATTATTTATAACTATAATATCACTATGAATTAAATGTGATAATATTTTATTATTTTTATAATATAAAAAAATTGTTAAATGATGCCCTATTTAAAGAAAGATTGATTTCAATGCAATAGGATGTCAATATACACTAATAAATTAACATTAAATCAAAATATGAATTTCATGAAAATATTCTCATAATATGAGCTAGTAAGGAATTCAAAAATAAACATGATTATAATTGAAAAATAATTCCAAATAAGGTCAGGAATATTTTTAATGTTTATAATTAGGGAGATGGTATATGGTATGTAGAAATGATTTATCTAGTAGTTCAACCAGAATCCATACAAATTATATTATCATTTATTTTTCATATAAATCATAATTTATTTCAAATTTATGTTAATAATTTCTTCATTAAGGGTAATTTTTTGGTGGAGATTTATTTTAGGAATCATTAATTTTTTATAACAGATATTTTAGAAATTATTTTAATATACATGAAAAAAAAATTTACTAACATAAAATTCTCTTTGTTCCTGGTATGATGTATTATTAAGAATCTTACTAAATTTATTTTAAAGGATAATATATCCCAATATATAAAATAACAATGTTTTTTAGGTCATCTCAATTGTAAAAATATATAACCATGATATACTTTTTAGTTTCACCCAAATATCACTTTTAGATAGTTTCACAAAACATTTTGAAAGTGTATTTAATATAAATGAGAAGGCTTATCAGACATTTCTATGATATTATAAATAGATATGAAAAAATTATCATTTTTAATTAAATACACTTATATCATATATATATACATAATAAATTTTGTTATGATAATTCTTTTTGTAATATTTTTTATGGGTACAACTTTTAGACTTGACCTTGATGAATACATGAATCTGGAAGATGAAAACCCATATAAAGGTCTGATTGAATGTTTATGTTACTTAAAAGTATGAAAATTAAACATTATATACTCTATGATACAATGTGTTTGATTATATGATAATATAAAATAATATCACCTTATGGCACATAAACGTATCGTCTTTTATCATTAGGGAACTTCAAAGCATATACTTTTATATTAGTATGGACCAATGATTATTATATATAGTTATTTAAATTTATAATTCAATGTGTATAGAATGCAAAGATAAATTATATTGTGTACATGCAAGTTATTAAGTGAATAACTAGTTTATTAGTTCATAAATTATCAACATTTGATAAATATTTTCATTACTAATGATAAATATTTAGAATATAGATGTTTGTGTAAATGTTTTTTATTGATATAGTTAAAATCACCAATTAGAATGATTTTTAATCAAAATATTATTCCATATGATAAGAAATTATTTATTTTTATATATAAGAATCATTCATATCACTCATGATCTGAACTCATATTTATAACAAACCACATCATTTTGGATCACACACAAATGTAGATATTATTAACAAATTTTTTACTATTAAATACAAATATACTAATATATTTACCAAAACATTATAGTCTTAAATTTTTGAAAAAATTAAAAATAATATGGTTATTATCCATGTTAATTACATATATTATATTTCATGATTTGCATTATTTTTATAATAAAAAACTCCTTAATAAATGGGGTTAAAATTCTTTGGTCATATAAATCATTTCTGACTACATATGCAGGTAAAACATATTTTTTAAAAATATCTTATAATAAATTATAATGAATTGTAGAATACATTTTCAAAAATAAAACCATTCAGATATATGTGAACCATTTTGAATAAGAGAGGACATATTATCAAAAGTTCTTGTTTTCTTAAGAATATATAAAATAAATTCACACATAAGGACTCTATTAATTTGGTTAAATTTATTCATACACAATTTTCACCATTATATATACATTCTTACATAAGATTTATATTGTTCTTTTACTTTTCATATGAGGTATTATTATTAAAGATCAATATTCATAGATTATTTATATATGCTTCATTATTATTTATACAAGGTTTCCCAATATATTTTACCTTTTTTATTATTCATGGTAGTATTTAAATGTATTTTTTTGATAATAAAAAATGGAGGGACATGTGTATTGTGAGTTTGAAAAATATGCACTATGGGTGAAGTGTGAAAAAAATTTGTAAAGGGGAAAAAATATTATGAGATGACTATTTAATATAGAAAGATTCCAAAAACAAATCCTCGAATAATATAATGGTAAATAGGTTTCATAGAAGAAGAATTAGTCTTTAGTTTACTATAATTTATACATAACATTCCCTTTTATCTTTTTATAGCATTATAAAAAAGTGTGTATTTTTTATACATATTCCTAAATAATATTTTTTCTAGATCATTATTTTGATTATTACCAATAAATATTTCATGTTCTATAATAATTTGTAATTTTTTGTGTTTTTTATTTAGATTTATCATCCATATCACATGTATAATACAAGAATGCCTTGAAATTTCACATTTCAAAAAATGTGAGGAGTCGCCTTAAACAAAATAAATTTATGTTTCAGCTTTAAAATTATAAAAAAGTTAATAATAATAGTTTTTTAATAACATACAGATTGTGTTTTTATTTGTTATGCTCATAATTTTTAAATAAGTGAACGAGGCTTTGATTAAAAGATGTTGAGTTACCATTTATTGAAACATTGTAACATTTTAATTGATTAAACATTTATATTAATTTTTTAAGTGTTATATATGTGATTATATTATATTAGTATTTAATTTAAAATTCATTATTTCATTGTCATAATAATTCAACTTTTGAGCATCTATGATCAATGTTGTTTTGGGGGGTATGAACTTTTTCATGAAATGCTTCTTGGTTGGAGATGTTATGGGGTGAAGACATGATTCCAAACATTATTGAATAATTATTGGTGGTATGAACATGTGTTTTCCATCTTACGACCAAATATGTCCATGGATAGTGGTTGCTGCAAAATTTGGTGAAACAAATATGGGAAAAGAGCATGTGCTTTCAATCAACTAATTGAATCAGTTTTAATTGTGAAACACATATATATCCAATAGACACTGGTTATTTATTTTGTACCACTTTGGATCAAAATCAATGATTCGGGGGGATAATTACCAATATATCCACTATGAAGCAATGTTTAGAGTTTAAATATTATCAAATGGTGCTTTATTTTATTATTTACATTCATCATTGTTCCTTATTTTATTGTTCGATTATAAAATTGTTTATTTTTTCATATTTTATCTTCCATATCCTTTAATTTTATTTTTATTTATTTGTTATTACTACAATGAATGTTCAAAAATTATATATTTTAGAAATAAATGTGTCTAATTTTTGATTTTTTTTAAAGATATAAAATAAACACTCCTAATGATTCCATATTATGATAATAAAAAAAGTTTCTTCACAAAATATCTATATCATTTATCTCTTCATGGTTTCTTAATACTCATGAAATTATTCACCTGACAGTCTATACTGTTTTGGTGACCATTTCCTTACTCCCTCAATCTATAGCTTCTAGATGTAATGTGATCTTAGAATGGTATCCCCACAAATCAATGACATGGTTAAGCATATTATTTTATAACATTTTGAATCATGGCATGATCTATTAATGGCAACTTTTTAGATTATTTCCTATTCCATATTTTTTCATACATTATTCATTCTTACGTAATTTCACCAATAGAGACTATTATCATCTTCTTTAATAACCCACACTATTTTCATGGAGAATAAATTTAATATATAGTAATAATTCAATTATCTATATATATTACTAACAGAAATATAATATATAATACAACTAAAAATAATTTATAAAATATAGATAATAATATTCCTAAAATAAACGATTTCTATATAAGATAAAACAATTTATATATAGTTATAATGTACATATACTAATAAAATAATTATAAATTAGATTCCATACATTATAATTCGATATGATATGTTAAATTTAATAAATAATATAATTTTATCAATGGAAATGTTAAACAAATTAAAACAATGATATATAAAAATATTATTATTCTTATAATTATATTAATATCCTAATATTGTTAATAAATAAGAATAATAATACAAAAATATTACTGACAAAACAATAAGGAGATATTAATTATAATAAAATACTTAAGATCATAGAGGTGACATAAAACAAAGGAAAACACACACATAGTCTTGGTACCAAATGTATATATTATACTGCCGCGAATGGTTGACCCACTATATTTGTACCTCATTTGAATTTTAAATCCCAATGGCTAGATATTAGATGCATCAAAGACACTTAATCCATTCCAAAAGGACCCATGAATATATTATTCATTAAACACACATGTGTTATGGTCTTCACCTCTACATATTTCATTTACAACAAGGTAATGAATAAATATATTGAAAATCCCCTCTTGAGAGGGTGTAGCTATGAATTGAAAGAAGCATGAGCTATAAAACCACATCACATTATTGAATGATTTATTTAAATAAATTGTGTGGAGAATACACTATATAATGTGATAAAATATAACTAAACCATTTTAAAAATAAATATTGTAATATATCTATTCATGATCATCAAATGTCAAGGTGTGAAACAACTATGTTTAATGCAAATTAATTTAATTTTTAATTGACCTATTTTTAGTACCATGAGTTATATAGTTATAGATGTTTCATTATCCATTTGGTCCATTAAAACCATGAATGAAAGTCCTCAATTAATATTTCTTTAAAAATAATATATCACTTGATCATATAGATAATGTTTTCTATTTAATTATAATCAGTCAAATAATTACATTTTGGAGTAAAGTATCAACATATTTTGGATAAATCGATATGGTCAGTTCTTGTAAAACAAACCCCCTAACCATTACAGGAATAGAAATATAAATCCCTTTTATGATTGATAATATTTTTATCCAACTTTATTTAATATGTTTCATAATCATTCTAGAATAAATAAAAGGATGATAGGTTAACCCCACATCAAAAATTTGGGAAGGCGAGTTATAAAATATTCCAATTAGTTCCACTATTCTATATAGATGAAATAAAAATCATTCATCTATATGAATTTATCATTAATGTTAATTGAATATTATCCATAATTATGGTGTATTTTTCCATGAGAAAAATCATTAAACACTCCATTATCATTTTCATTCATCATGATATTGGTAAATATCATTCACCCTGACATGTAATTATAGGAGAAAAAATTTGTTAACAAAGAACAAATAGGCCTTCAATAATCTCAAAATTTCTACAAGAACAATAAGGGATATAGATAAAAACATTTACCCAATTATGAATTATAGATATATAATTCGTCATTTTATGAATCAGACCACAATAACCCTTACACCAAAAATATAAAAATTACATATAAATCACTAAATCATACAATCATTAAAATTAATAGAGGAAAAATTAAAATCAAAGAATCCTCATTGCAAGTTAACATAGAAAAAGTCAGTGTTTGGATCATAACAAATATCCATTTCATGAATAAAAACTATGCATTCACTAATTTTAATATCATCACTAAAATGTATAACTCGTATACTATTTTACATAATGCATATTATAATATGGTCATATATCCATGAATTGATAACTTTAATGAGTATTTCATTATAATTATAACCCATGTTGTTTTTAGTATCCCCATCATCCTTTTCATCCCATATATAATGATGATCTAGATTCCACATTCATTGTAGGATATATTTTTTTACATTTTTATTTATTCATGAATCGTCTATCAATATATGTCTTTTCCAATGATATTCAAAATTTAATAATTGTATCTTTAATTGATAAATAATCCGCCCTCCAGCTTCCAAGAATAACGTTGTTGAATATATCAGAATCAATAATAACCATTTTACCTTTTTTAGACAAGAGTGACGATAATTTTCTTCATTATACAACATCGATGAGCAATACATCCATCATTAACAATATTCTTTGTTTATTTAAAATATAAATCATTTAATTAAAAATTATTCAATTCTAGTACTACAGTGTTCTTAATTTTAAAGGGTTTACTATGATGATAAATTTTTTCTTGTTTTTTTCAATAAATAGAACATTTCATAGGATAATAAGTTTTCTAAGAGTCATCCTTATATTCCATAGAAAAATTATTTAACACTGTATCCAAATTTAAATTTTGATGAAAATTACCATGAAATGATTTAAAATGGTATTTTATAATAAAAACCAAATCCACTATTTGGAATCTAGTTTTAAAATCGTGATTCATTGGTGACATTATTATTAAAACATATCATTTTCACAAAGAGCCTTGTTAATTTCAATGTATCTAATTCCTTTCTTATAGGATTCCAAATTAGTTATTAAATGGGAAAAAATTTAGTTTTTGTGAAAATATGAATCAGAATATATTCTAGAGCTAGCCTTAGAATTGAAATAGTAATATCAACATCATATCTAAAATTTAGTGACCATTTCATCACCTACGTATTATATAACAAATTTTTTTGTTTATTTGGACCAACATATATAAAATTACACTTCATAAGAATATATGATCAAAAAATAGTGGGAAATAAATAAACATAATTCAAATCAAACCAAAGGAATAGTATTTAATATTTTTATATGTAATTTAATTGAAATTTCAAATTATGAGAACATACCCATTATAGAAAATTTGAATTCTGATGACACGGTGTCAATGTATTTTAGGAAGAATGAATGTTACATGGAACCATTATTTATTAATGGAGTAGGAGGAACACCCCCACTATCATCTAGGATAATATTTTACCAACCTACAACATAATCAAAATATCAATTTTATGTAGCCAATTTTATTACTACATAACCATTTAGTAAGGTTTCTATTTAGTATGTATATTTTCTATGGAAATAAAATTATATATTATATATATATATATTGTAGATGGTAAATGGTTAAATACATTCTCTTCATTACTAAATAGATCCCGCATAAACCCCTATAATATGAATTTTCTAACACCCCAAGAATTCATAATGTGACATTTCTTCAAAATAATTCAATAACTTACACTACACGCAACACCGAGTTCAATTGCACCATTACTTACCAAAAAGCCATTCAAAAGAGGTTATGAATAGTATTAACTAAATTTTAAACTTTATATAACCCTTATAATTTTTCTATATTATGAGTATCTTAGACATAATGCAAGAACAAATTCATTTTCAGTATTGCACTTTTATCAACTTTTAATAGTGAACACTTTTTAAATACAATATTTTAATCTTTTTGACTAAATGGGGACATCAAAAATTTAAAATGAAACATCCCAAGCTTCCACGGTAGGCTTTCTTTGAATAATACAGTAGCGTGTGTTGTACGCAACCTTGAGTTTTAACACACGCCACAACCAATCAAACTAGCCGTTATGAATAGTAATACCTAATTTTTGAAATTATATTTCAAAATGGACTTCATTTTTGGATTCTTAAAATCGAATTTAGCCTAAGGTGAAATTTTGGTACATTTCGGATAACTTTCATATTTTGATGAATAGTGAAAATTACTAAATTTTAATTAAAAACAACTTTTTTAATCAAAATAATTAATAGTGATAAATTATGAATTTGAGTGGATTTAAAGTATATTTAGAATATATTTTTACCATTTAATATAATTTTTGTCATTGGACATAATTTTACAATTAAACCGAACATAAACAAGTGTCAATCTTTTAATCGTTATTATCTCTTAAAAACACGCTTTTTGTTTTGACAGCGGGAATTAATTTTTAATTAATTTCTGCCACTTATGTGTTTTGAATTTAGAAAAATGGATTCCATATTTGGAATCAGGATGTTCAAATTGTGTAAATAGGTAACTTTTATTTTTAGACATTTTGAATAATTACTGCGGTAAATATTTTATTTACCATGGTTAAGGGTAAATCCGGTAAATAAGGGTTAAAAAATAATATTATAATAATACTAAATTACCCTAAAACGTGTCTTAACTCTATTGGTTGATACATGGTCGACCATGGGCATCTTTGGGTCGATTTTGGGACCCCATGGATCTACTTGTAAGTGATAATGACACTTTATTTTAATTAAGTTAAAATGAATTCAAAAATGATACAAGCATATATCTTTTAGCAAAACAATTGTTACATAAAGTTATATATATTTGCTTTTAGATTATAAATATTAATTAGAAAGATAAAAAGATTTCCTACATAATGATATTTTATTTATAATTCTTAGACATTAAATAATTTACATTATTTATGACACAATGATGATACAGTAATTACTATAATAGTGAAAAATTAAAATAATTGATATTATAAATACCCAAATAAATATAATATGAAACCTTTAATGAATTAAACTAATTTTCTAAGATAATATGATATATTAGGATTGATTAAATTGACTTTATTCGAAGTAATCAATCTGTTATGAGTTTCACAAAAATCAACTATTGAATAGTTTCAAAATTGACATAAAAGAGTTCTTAAAACAAATATTATATTATTAATTGATATTAAATTCCTAAAAATCTAAGGTTCGGCCAAGAGACTTATATCATGATAGGTTCATCATTACTGGACAACTTGGAGGTCGTTTGGATGTATATAGTATGTTTATTAACCATATTATATAAAAATACAAAGAGACATTGTAAAAGTAAACCTAATTAACTTAGAGTTAATACTTAATGATAAGGTTAATATAAGTACCCAAACCTGTCTAAATTCTATTGGTTGAGTGGTTTTCGACCTATCCCCACATTAACCTTTGAATAATCAACTTTGTAGCCATTAGAAACCGAATATGAATTTATTATAAATTAATATTTCTAGCTTTTCCAAAGGTGCCCCTCACCCCTCTTATAAAAGGGAACTCCTCCTTCTCATTTCTTCACACCATAAAAGCCTTTTGGTTCGGCCTAACTCTGCCCAAATACTCTCCCAACTTCCCTCACTACAACCTAGAGGCCTTATTTTGATCAGAAATACAACCTAAGGAGCCTTTTGATCAAATCAAAAGGAAGAACCCGAAGAAGAGGTAATGTTTTCACCACCCCTTTTCAAGTTCCTTTCTTCTTCCACCTCTTCTTCCATTGTTCTTACCATTCTAAAATAATAACTACAGTATCTCACATATACTGTGATGTTATTCTAAATATGGTACAACCATATTCAGTATTCTATCCACCCTTTGAATAACATGTCACTATACGTGCGTACGTACGACTTACCGTCTCCACGTCGTGGTGTAATTGTTATTCAATATAATATTATTTGGATGGGTATAATAATGATGTTTAACTCAGGTAAATAATAAATATAACATGTTAATGATTCTGTATATATGATATACCATCCATTTATATATTATTTTAATATCAAAAGAATGATATTGTCGCTCGTGCGTACGTACGGACTACCGTCTCCACAAACGCGATGAGATTCATTCTCCATCGTATCCATTCAATTATAATTATCATTTGATGATTTAAAAATGATGTTTAAGGACATGATATAATTCTGGATATGAATAATATACAACAAACATGGCTTATGTAACAAAACATATAAAAGAAAATGAGTAAGTTAACACCCGAAACGACGATAATTCTAAGATATTATTAACAAATCAATGTTAAAAGATCATATATGATATCATATTAATATATATGATTCTTGTATAATTTAATAACAATTATTTCACCATTATACAGGAGGTTAACCTACCCCAATCAAAGTAAAAGTACAAGGTAAGGGTTATTTCCCAATCTCTTCATTATCTGAGGTTGTTTATACGTAATAATCTACTGGGATTTCTTTATCATCCACATCCATGTTTTTTCGAAATGTATTTAAAAACAAATTTATTATTTACAAGAATATGGGTTAAAGTCATTTATACCCTTGTTTGACTTTTTATAAGAGGTCTATAATGGAATCTTTCCGTCGTTTTCAAAACAAGGTCCTTTTTAACCTTTTCGACAGAATTAAGGTAAGAATGTTTTTTTTAACTTATACGGCAGGTGCGGATATTTTCCGCCGTTATAAAATCTTCAAATCTTCCCTTACAAGCTTATAAGAATATTTTCAAAGAAAATTTTTTATTTTATATGGATCTTAAATGATTTCAAAATAAAAGAAGATATTTCTTTAAAAAGAATTTTGATTTCATCTATGTCAACATCCTTTGATGGATTTTAATATTATTTGAAGTTGATTTATTATGATACAAAACGTCTATATTTTATTGAAGGTTTTGTGATATGTTTGAATGTGGATGTGCTATTTTTATACCATTCATAGTTTATGGTGAAAGTATTGACATTTTGTATGCTAGTTTTAATACGAATGTTTATGTTATGTTTAAACCTTTTCATATGGGAATGCATTGGACTTAATATGTGACGGGTGGAGCCTACTATAGCTCCTCGATGCATCGGTAGGTCTAATGAGACAAACTAGTGTCTTGGCACAAGGCCTTGACAAAATCTTATTTGTAGTCTTGGCACGAGTCCTTGACTATGTGGTTATGATAGTCTGGCATTATGCATTCCATCATTATGAAAGTGGTTATTGATTTTGCATGTGATTATTCGATTAGTAGAATAACCATGTGAATAAGTAAATGGAATTATTTCATTTTATTTATGCCATACTATGTTAAATGTTCATGTTTAAAAGGCTTTTGTTTTAGTTATACATTTCCTTAAATGTTTATTCTTATTTATGAAAGTTTCCGCTATATTGTTATCCTTACTGGGCATTTGAGCTCACCCCTTTTCTATGTTTTATTCTTCCCAGGAAGTGAAGAAGTAAATAATGAATGACCTGAAGGGATGTTATGTGGGGATATGAGTGTGGATTATGGAGACATTATGTTGTTGTAGTAGTTTTTCATCTTATGATGTAATGTAAAACTTATGAATATATCTACTGTTTCCAAGGCTACTAAACCAATCGGTCTTTCGATATTTGATCTTTCTTGTGATCATGCCAATGTTATGTAATAAGGCACCGACTCTGGGTAACTAGGGTCGGGGCGTTACAGTTGGTATCAGAGGATGTTTAGTACAAACCTTGGAAGCTAGATTTAGATAAACTCTGATTAGAGCACGTAGACCTAAGACGAACTTTGAGGATTAGTATAGAAGAAATTCCTAGAATTTTGGAATTGTAGAGATTTTTGAGTTTTCCGAGCTATACATCCCTGTCTGGATACGAGCAGGTAGAGGCGGCTCTGGCACAGAAGTACCTAGGGGTAAAACCCGAAAACACGGCTTTGAGCTAGACTCGAACGGGAACTGGTGCACGACAACGGGCCTTGCTGCACTCTTGGTTACGACACTCCCGGGGGATATGCTTAGGATAATTCTTATTTTCTTTACAAACCATTATGAAGGGTTTATGAGTACATACATCCTCAAAGGATACATTTTTATGATTATGGATTAAATCCATAAATAGTTAATTTATGTTAAGTGTTTTATAAGTATGGTATTATGTATTTTGATTCATAAACTGATCTAGTGTATGCCATTGTTTAGAAATGGCACCCAGTAGAAGGAATGAGAACTCCAGAAATGCACATGATACAAAGAGAAGGAAGGATCATATCTTTCATGGTCTTAAGCTGGAATATATAAGAGAAATAGTCTCCCATGTATTATCATCATATGAATAAATAATATCATGTGTTGATAAGATAAGTAAAGAGTTTACTGAGTCCTATGGATTTGAAGGGAAGCAAGAGAAGAAAAGGATGGAAGAGAGAAAGATGGATAAAGGGATGAGGGAAAATAAGAATTTTCCCATATGTGGTAACTGTGGAAAGAAAAACCCAGGAACTTGCCTGAAAGGAATGGGAGTTTGTTATAAGTGTGGAGGAAAAGGGCACAAAGTACGTGACTGCAAGGGTAAGAAAATGGTTTCAAATGTACAATGCTTCATTTGCAAGGAGTTTGGACACTACGCGAACCTATGTCCCAGTCATCAGACTATGCCGCAAATGATGTTATTGGATAATAATCAAGTTATGATACTACCAAAGATGAAGAGGAATGATTAGAGTTCTTATGTTGATTATGTCAATTGAGTGTTGTATCAACAATGTACTTGTTATAATAATTATGGAGTATATAAGGATTGAACTACAATACTATTTCATTAAAGACTTGAGATTTTTTGGAACAAATAAAAGTGACTAAATAGTAGGATAAATTTTTGGAAAATATATGGTTGAGAGAATGATAAATCCTAATATAGTTCTGATACTGAGGTAGTGATTTTGGAATAATATGTGATTGTTTTGGATAAATTATATTGGATATTCATGACTACCTTGGAACTGATTAATGATTTGTATATTCCATCATTGTTGGGGTTTAAAACATTTTTGGATTAATGAAGTATATCCAGCATTCTATATGGAATAAGGGAGCATGAATGTAATCAATAAGGAATATGGTAATACATGATGAAGGTATTCATATGCTATTACGGGGTAAAAAGGATCTATATTTTGTTTACCTTCCTTATAAATGTTGGACTGTGAGTTTGGACAAAAGTATTTTGGATAGTTCTAGTTTGGATTATTTTGGATTGCCATAAAAGGACAACCCGGAGGTCGGGCGGCAACCCGTCGCGTCCGGCAAGGCTGCGAGACATGAACCCGCAACCAAAGGGCGACAAGGGTGTATCACCTACCACTGGCCCACGAGATGTCCTGAATTAAATAATGTAGTTTTTATTAAAAGATCTTGTAGATGAATTATAAATTCGTTTATTTTGGAACCCTATACGAATAGTGTAAATAGAATTTTTTACATTCTATTATCTTTTAGAGTGAAAGATGAGTTTGTGGTAGAAATTTATTAATGGATAGAACTCTAATTATAAAGTAAGTATATCTCCTTATGATCTTATCCAATCTCATAAATAAATTCTTCAAAATTAAGAAAAGCAACTTAGAACAAAAATGTTTTCCTAGATGGTACCTTAAATCATCACTAATTTATGGCTTTGGGATTGTTGGCCTTTTCATAGCCATGTTCTCTACCACTCTCCATCAGATAATTGATGGTTAGATTTTTCTTCCATATCCATATTTTTCTACATGGAACCGTATTATGTGTTACTTTCGGTAATCTTCATACTTTCGACTCTTTATTTTAAATAGAGGCCTCATTAATTCATTTTTCGATTTCAACTAAGATATTTTTAAACGTCAAAAATGTGTTATCCTAATACCCTATGTTTTGTTGAACAGATGTTATTTCAAATCATCATAGATTGATGAATCTAAGGACCTCAATTTTTCACTTGTTTGTGATTGATGACCTCAATCACTACCTATAAATATTTACGTTTTCCTCCAATTATAAGTCTATAATTGCCACCAATGTTCTCCTAATCGAGATCATAATTTGGTGGTGACCCTTTGATTTCTCTTTTCCTCATATTAAGACTAAATTTTAGTAACCCAATTTCCGATGTGGGTTTTCCCACAAATATATTTTCTACTTTTAACCTTTTATTTTCGAAGAACAATTTCAAATTGCGAGGACGCAATTTATTGAAAGAGGGGAGAATGTAACACCCCAAGAATTCATAATGTGTTATTTCTTGAAAATAATTCAATAACTTGCACTACACGCAACACCGAGTTCAATTTCACCATGACTTACCAAAAATCCATTCAAAAGAGGTTATGAATAGTATTAACTAAATTTTAATCTTTATATAACCCTTATAATTTTTCCATATTATGAGTATCTTAGACATAATGCAAGAACAAAATCATTTTCAGTATTGCTCTTTTATCAACTTTTAATAGTGAACACTTTTTAAATACAATATTTTAATCTTTTTTACTAAATGGGGACATCAAAAATTTAAAATGAAACATCCCAAGCTTCCACGGTACGCTTTCTTTGAATAATACAGTAGCGTGTGTTGTACGCAACCTTGAGTTTTAACACACGCCACAACCAATCAAACTAGCCGTTATGAATAGTAATACCTAATTTTTGAAATTATATTTCAAAATGGACTTTATTTTTGGATTTAGAATATCGAATTTAGCCTAAGGTGAAATTTTGGTACATTTCGGATAACTTTCATATTTTGATGAATAGTGAAAATTACTAAATTTTAAATAAAAACAACTTTTTTAATCAAAATAATTAATAGTGATAAATTATGAATTTGAGTGGTTTTAAAGTATATTTAGAATATATTTTTACCATTTAATATAATTTTGGTCATTGTACATAATTTTACAATTAAACCGAACATAAACAAGTGTCAATCTTTTGATAGTTATTATCTCTTAAAAACATGCTTTTTGTTTTGACAGCGGGAATTAATTTTAAATTAATTTCTGCCACTTCTGTGTTTTGAATTTAGAAAAATGGATTCCATATTTGGAATCAGGATGTTCAAATTGTGTAAATAGGTAAATTTTATTTTTAGAAATTTTGAATAATTACTGCGGTAAATATTTTATTTACCATGGTTAAGGGTAAATCCCGTAAATAAGGGTTACAAAATAATATTATAATAATACTAAATTACCCTAAAACGTGTCTTAACCCTATTGGTTGACACATGGTCGACCATGGGAATCTTTGGGTCTATTTTGGGACCCCATGGATCCACTTGTAAGTGATAATGACACTTTATTTTAATTAAGTTAAAATAAATACAAAAATGACACAAGCATATATCTTTTAGCAAAACAATTGTTACATAGGGTTATATATTTTTGATTTTAGATTATAAATACTCATTAGAAATATAAAGAGATTTACTAAATAATTATATTTTATTTATAATTTTTAGACATTAAATAATTTATTTTATTTATGACACAATGATGATTCAGTAATTACTATAATAGTGATAAATTAAAATAATTGATATTATAAATACCCAAATAAATATAATATGAAACTTTTAATGAATTAAACTAATTTTATAGGATACTATGATATATTAGGATTGATTTAATTTACTTTATTCTAAGTAATCAATCTGTTATGAGTTTCACAAAAATCAACTATTGAATAGTGTCAAAATTGACATAAAAGAGTTCTTAAAAGAAATATTATATTATTAATTGATATTAAATTCCTAAAAATATATGGTTCATCCAAGAGACTTATATCATGATAGTTTCATCATTAATGAACCACTTGGGGGTCGTTTGTATGTATATAGTAAGTTTATTAACCATATTATATAAAAATACAAAGAGACATTGTAAAAGTGAAACTAATTAACTTATAGTTAATACTTAAAGATAAGGTTAATATAAGTACCCAAACCTGTCTAAATTCTATTGGTTGAGTGTTTTTAGACCTATCCACACATTAACCGTATAATAATAAACTTTGGAGGCATTAGAAACCGAATATGAATTTATTATAAATTAATATTTCTAGCTTTTCCAAAGGTGCCCCTCACCCCTCTTATAAAAGGGCACTCCTCCTTCTCATTTCTTCACACCATAAAAGCCTTTTGGTTCGGCCAAACTCTGCCCAAATACTCTCCAAACTTCCATAACTACAACCTAGAGGCCTTACTTTGATCATAAAGCCAACCAAAGGAGCCTTTTGATCAAATCAAAAGGATGACCCGAAGAAGAGGTAATGTTTTCACCACCCCTTTTCTTGTTCCTTTCTTCTTCCACTTCTTCTTCCTTTGTTCTTACCATTCTAAAATAATAACTCCAGTATCTCACATATACTGTGATGTTATTATAAATATGGTACAACCATATTCAGTATTCTATCCACCCTTTGAATAACATGTCACCATACGTGCGTACGTACGGCTTACCGTCTCCACGTCGTGGTGTAATTGTTATTCAATATAATATTATTTGCATGGGTATAATAATGATGTTTAACTCAGGTAAATAATAAATATAACATGTTAATGATTCTGTATATATGATATACCATCCATTTATATATTATTTTAATATCAAAAGAATGATATTGTCGCTCGTGCATACGTACGGACTACCGTCTCCACGAACGCGATTAGATTCATTCTTCATCGTATCCATTCAAGTATAATTATCATTTGATGATTTGAAAACGATTTTTAAGGACTTTATATAATTCTGGATATGAATAAGATACATCAAACATGGCTTATGTAACAAAACATATAAAAGAAATTGAGTAAGTTAACACCCGAAACGACGATAATTCTAAGATATTATTAACAAATCAATGTTAAAAGATCATATATGATATCATATTAATATATATCATTCTTGTATAATTTAATAACAATTATTTCACCATTATACAGGAGGTTAACCTACCCCAATCAAAGGAAAAGTACAAGGTAAGGGTTATTTCACAATCTCTTCATTATCCGAGGTTGTTTATACGTAATAATCTACTGGGATTTCTTTATCATCCACATCTATGTTTTTTCGAAATGTATTTCAAAACATATTTATTATTTACAAGAATATGGGTTAAAGTCATTTATACCCTTGTTTGACTTTTTATACGAGGTTTATAAAGGAATCTTTCTGTCGTTTTCAAAACAAGGTCCTTTTTAACCTTTTCGACAGAATGAAGGTAAGAATGTTTTTTTTAACTTATACGGCGGGTGCGGCTATTTTCCGCCATTATAAAATCTTCAAAGCTTCCCTTACAAGCTTATAAGAATATTTTCAAAGAAAATGTTTTATTTTATATGGATCTTAAATTATTTCAAAATAAAAGGAGATATTTCTTTAAAAAGAATTTTGATTTCATCTATGTCAACATCCTTTGATAGATTTTAAGATTATTTGAAGTTGATTTATTATGATACAAAACTTCTATATTGTATTGAAGGTTTTGTGATATGTTTGACTGTGGATGTGCTATTTTTATACCATTCATAGTTTATGGTGAAAGTATTGACATTTCGTATGCTAGTTTTAATACGAATGTTTATGTTATGTTTAAACATTTTCATATGGGAATGCATTGGACTTAATATGTGACGGGTGGAGCCTGCTATAGCTCCTCGATGCATTGGTAGGTCTCATGAGACAAACTAGTGTCTTGGCACAAGGCCTTGACAAAATCTTATTTGTAGTTTTGGCACGAGGCCTTGACTATGTGGTTATGATAGTCTGGCATTATGCATTCCATCATTATGAAAGTGGATATTGATTTTGCATGTGATTATTCGATTAGTAGAATAACCATGTGAATAAGTAAATGGCATTATTTCATTTTATTTATGCCATACTATGATAAATGTTCAAGTTTAAAAGGATTTTGTTTTAGTTATACATTGCCTTAAATGTTTATTCTTATTTATGAAAGTTTCCGCTATATTGTTATCCTTACTGGGCATTTGAGTTCACCCCTTTTCTATGTTTTATTCTTCCCAGGAAGTGAAGAATTAAATTATGAATGACCTGCAGGGATGTTATGTGGGGATATGAGTGTGGATTATGGAGACATTATGTTGTTGTAGTAGTTTTTCATCATATGATGTAATGTAAAACTTATGAATATATCTATTGTTTCCAAGGCTACTAAACCAATCGGTCTTTCGAGATTTGATCTTTCTTGTGATCAAGCCAATGTTATGTAATAATGCACCGACTCTGGGTAACTAGGGTCGAGGAGTTACAAATTTAATAAAAAATTATTAATTTTATCGAAATTTTATACATTTTAATTTTTTTGACACTTTTTCCCTTCACACACGAATAACCGATGATTCATGCGAGATTGCATAATGGAAATGAGACCCTAAAAATATAAATACAACTATGATCTCATGTATTTTTTATTAACTCTTATTCATCCATGTGCCAATATATATACTCGTGTTTCCACATCTCAAAAACCATGTAATAGTGTACCTATATAGATCCATGTCTCACCAACGCATCCCCATCACAAAACGACGACATCCCACTTGTATTGTTTATGAACTAAAAATAAGAATATTAATTAATGAATATTTACCAAAATCTATTATAAATCCTTAGGGTTCCACTAATATATTATTTTAGTCACATTTAATTCTTTAATAATGGCATTAAATTTACCTTATTTTAGACACATACACATGGGAATATATTAGAATGAATATTGACAGCAACCCATTTCCAATATCAATGATTCCATACATAATTTATTTAACCACATTTAATTTATATCTTATTTCCAAAAAACAATCAAAAAATTAAAGGAAAAGTACTATATATTTATAATGATTATTGACTCAAACAAATACAATTATGGTTTAAATGGTTAGACATAGGTGTATCCACTTAAAATTATGATTTTACCTTTTATCTCATGGAGTCCAAATAGATTTTAATATAATGTATTATGGTTATTAAATGATTTCAATTAGTTTCTAACTATTTTTTTCTTTAAATGTATGTAGTTGACTAACATCGGCCATAGATATATATATTTGGGGGAGGAAAAATATATTTATTTTGAAATGTATTAATTTTAAAACTATGTTACATAGAACATGTAACCTGATTGAGTCATGTAGCTACAAATTACTTCTTTCATTATATTTCACTGTGTGTGGTTTATAATTATACATGTTTTTTTCAAAATATATGTTTTACTAAGGGTGTTACGAACTAAATTTTTTTTTCAGAATTTGATATTTTTTTAGGAACATGGAATGAAAATTTTATATCATAACAATGTTCCGTATTAAAAATATTTTTTAAAATATAAAATATAAATTTATATCCCGAAACTCTACATTATATAAAAAAGATATAAACAAACACATTATATTTTATCTCACTCTTGGAATAATCATCGGAAAATATTTTCCTAAACTAACGGATGAAAAATCCTTTGAAATTGTTATTTACTCTAGAATTTCTCTAAAATTAAGATTTACCCCCACTTATATCCATATTTTAGATATCGTTCCACCAATTATTAAATTAATATTATTCTCATCCATTCCATGGATTTAAATAAACCCCAACATGAATACTATTATACAAATGAACACTTCTCATGTGTAATTTTTTAAAAAACGTAAAATCATTTTATAGATTTCCATTCTATAAAAAATTAATCGCAACGGAAATTAATGTTTTCTAAATGAAAATCATTTATTTAAAATTTGAAAAAATCCAGGAAGTTTAACATTTACACACATTCCACAATAGCATGTCAAATTATACACAAATATACTATTCACATTTATTTCAAATTTATCATATAAAATCCAGGTATCCAATCAAATAAAAACAATCTATTTCATTATAAACACCTCATCCGAACATTAATATCATTAATTCAATATAATAAAACTTAAATGAGCTATATTTTAGTTTATTAATTTCCAAACCTATATACCTATATCAAGATAAATAACATTTTATCTTTTAGATACAAAATAAAATAAATATATAATTTTGGATAATATTATTGATTTTTTATAAAAATATACCCTCTGACTATAAAATCCATAATTTATAAAATTAATAATATTTTAGATTGTGTATAATTTACACAATTCTGAGAATAATCAATGAGAAAAAATATGATTATTTACATATTACTGTTATAAACTAAATATCAAATAAGTATGAATGAATTGGATTAACTGAATAATGAAATATATATTTGTTCTAATCAATAAAAAGTTATTGATTCATAGGAAATAATCCTCCTATTATTAGTATCCATTTTATTCATCAAAAACATGTTTTCATCAAAAATAATAATTAATTAGTTTTAAGAAAATTTTAAAATTTATTTCTGAATAATTAATAATTTTATTTCATAAAAATAATTTTATTTATGAAATAATCATACCAAAATTATAATATAGTGTTATTTTCTTATTTTTATTAAATTTTTACGTTTCCAATAAATAATGAAAAATATTTATTTTTATTGAAAATTTTATTTTTTAATACAGTATTTCTAAAGTAAAATTATATTTTATATAAGTTTTAAATTGTCTTCCCTTTCATTAAACATAATACAATTATATTATTTTAAATCAATTTTATAAATGTTTTTTTATAAAATAAATTTATTGTACATAAATGTCATTTTTGTAAAATATTGTCTTTCATTGCATTTTTTCAATTTTATTTTAAATAATTATTATATTTAAATGATTCAAATCAATAAATACTGAATCCAATGTCGGTATCATGTGGATAATTTTTTTTTGAATATGTATATTTTATATTTTTTTCATTATAAATAGTAACGTTATTAAATTTATGTCACCTTAGTTAGGATAAATCATATAATTTCGGTTAAAATATATATTATAAGGTCTCCCATATCACACAAACACATGAATTTATTTTATTAAATTAATATATATATTACATAAACATCATGAATTTTAATATATTTTAATTTTTTTGTACTATGATTTTAACATGTATATTATTCTATATAAAGAAAAGTAAATAATTTTATTTAATTTATTATTATATTTAAATTTTTAATGATTGAATAAAAATAATATATTAATGGTCATAATTGATAATTTAAAATATAAATTATCTTTATTATTCATTGATATTTATTTAAAAAAATTATTGTTGAAATAGTTACCCTAGATTATTAAACAACAGCAACACATTCAATATTAAATTAATTGAAAAATAAAATAGTTAATTTAAGAAGTGTTAAAAGTAATATTATTTGAATTTTTTTTGATTTAAAATATTTATTTAGATATAAGTAATATATTATACTTTTTTTATTCCTTATATTCTAATTCCATTATTTATATTTTTTTAAAAGTCAAAATAAATGAATAGTTAAAATTGGAATTTATTATATTTTATAATAAATATTTTATATTAAATTATTAAAAATTATGAAAAATATTTCTTCCACATACATTACTTATTTTAAGATATTTTTTAATTTAATTTCCATTCTTTCATTGTTTTGGGGCTTTTCCATGCCTTTTGGTGGAAATTGTGGGTTTTCTAAATTTTTTCCAAACCGTGAGCCCATTTCAAGATTTAAAAATAAAATTGGTTTCCTTTATAACATCATAATTAATAAACATTTTTCATCCAATATAATTTTTATGTGTCCTCCTCTAACATATTAACACTACCATATCGATTTGGACCCTATAGGACTGCATAAGCATAGTGTAATAGTGTTTTAATTTAAGGTATTGGGCTATCTTAGATTCACATTTCAAGTTTTAAAATGATTTTTTATTTAATATGTTATACAATTTAATGATTTATTTGGTGATTAAACATCTCAATTGAGGAAAATGAGCCTAGGGGTATGCCCATTCTCATCCTCCCCTCATTAGAGCTCATTTTATCCGGGGATTATGTCCAAATATCTTATGGTGTTACAATTCACCCAAATTTTCTCAGGTAACATATTTAATTCCTAAATCCATAAATTATTACTCTATTACCCGATTTACTTTCCAACATGACCTTATCTAACTTATTTTATCCTTACTTTAATTTTATGATGTTTTTAAGTTCATCTACTGGTGTATTTGTGGCGATTTATTCAAGATCCTTCATGTGAGTGGGTCTCCTTCATTCTTCCTCCCATTTTCATATGTTTTTTTATTAGGGTTTCATCCAATTTCATTGAATTCACAAAATGACCATAGGGTATACTTTTGAACCTTGTTTTAAAACATGGATTTTCATAGTCCAATATTCAGTTTTTAGGCTTGATCTACTTTCATTGAGGTGTGTTTGTGGCGTGATTGAGTATTTACACAAAGGATTCAAGGTTATAACCATTTATTATGTAATTATATTATTTATTCAATCCTTGTGACTTTGATTTCTATTTTTATATTATTTTCATGTTTATCTCATTTGAATAATGTTGTGAAAAATGGTTTTAGGGGAGTTTGTAATGAATATTAATTTTTAAAACAATTTTTACATGAAATTGGTGGTTTATAAATAGAAATATATTGTTGGTACATTTAGGGATACCCTATAATTACTTAGCTAAGTTTATTGAAGTGTTTTAGGGCTTAAAATATGGTTTTTTTTTATATCCTTTGTTTATTGTTGAAAAACTCTGTTTTAATGGTGTATGTGAAATAGAAGAATTTTTTCGTCCCATGTTTGTGTAAAAATGGAGGTTTTACAAATATATCACTTCATGGTTCATATAGGGATGCCCAAAAACTAATTTATTGATTTCATTGACAGGTATTAGGATTCCATTTTTGTTTTTGTGATTTGTGAGTGTGCACATGGTGTGCAACGTGGGGAATTCAAGGAGTGTTGGGTGCAAACAATGCAGAATTCTGTGAAGTTATTTTGTTGAAAATAAAAATAATTTATTGTAATTTTTATGTTGAATAATGTTTTTATAGATAATGTTTTTTATTTGACCATTAGTTGTGTTTTATATTCAATGATATTTATGTGGCATGATGAAATTATTTGGGCATAATTGGGGAAGACTGAGTCCCTAGGTGTGCGGATATGTACTAATACTACTAGTGATCCGGATGGGATTTGTCTCTATTTCACAGAGAACATGGATAATGAAAACTCTAACTTATCAATGTTGATAATTTTGCTGTCTAATAGGTTATGACTGTGTTCTCTACTAGTGTCTCATTCACAGGAAATTATTGTGATTGAATGCCTCACACCGAGGTACGAGGTACATAGGGTCCATGACTATTTAGTGCCTAGGGGTGTTCTTGATTTTGGTGATCACTGGATTTTTGGTATTTACTCATGTATTAGGGTGTGTTTGGATGTAATTTATAGTAGCTAACATGTCTTATTTAAATGTTTTAACATTCTAAATGTTTTATTTTGAGATCTGTATTTAATTGAATGTTTCATTTTATGAATTTATTGCGGCATTTCATTATATATTTAAATTTCATGATTGTTAACCATTGTATTGCATATTATTTTGATTCTTTGGGTGGTATATTATTCGTATTAGGATCACACTCTACATACACACCTTGGGTGTAAATAGATATGATTATGTTTGACATAGGTAAAGGTAAAGCCTTGGGTGAAGGCTGTTCGAGTTGTTAGTCCAATACTATGGCACATTTTTGTGGAGAGGGCATTGGGGTGATGTCCCCTTTTCAAGTGGAGTCATTTTGTCTGAAATTATACTATTTTTATAATTATTTGGTCATATTGTACATTAATTAAAACCATATATTATGATCTTGATTTTTCATTAGTCTTTTTTTCCATGAAAATTTAATATTTTTATTATTGTGAGTTCTTAAGGTTTTAGTTTTTGTACTCAGGTAAATCCATCCCAAACCAAATTTACAGATAACTTGGCACTATATGAAGCTCGTGGGGATAGGGAACACCCTTCGATCCTTGTCATGGGGTGGATATATTGATAGTATTAGTGGAGAACTAATTTAGTTTATGAAACAATGTATCAAAGGAGGCTAATGTTTTTGGGTTGTATTGCTATTTTGGGATGAGTCAAGATAGACATGATGTAGGAATATGGGGGATCAGGGTTTTGGTAGCGAGTATGGTGTGAATACAACATCCCTTATGGAAGACCATGAGGCACTAGGAGATGTTGGGATTGTTTGACTGAATTCCCTTCTTGGTGACACGTGTGGGCTACAGACCAAATCTAGAAATCGGGCGGGGGTGCAGTAGTTTTTTATTATATTATTTTAATGTTTTTGGACTATTTATATTTGATCATTAGATTAAAATTTTCAGAATTATTTTATTTATTGTTGATTTTGTGAATGTTTCATTTTTTATCAACATGCCTCCCTAGAAAGCTACCATTCGCCCACAAGAGAAATCCATAGAGAGTTCACCCACACAAATGATCAAAGGCTAGTCAAGGCTATAGTCAAGGCTGTCGTGTCTACATGACATTGGACAACATATTATCTATCTTCTGTTAGAGAGGATGTGACTGGACCTAGAAAAGAACAAAGCACATGAGTCCTTGAAAAATAATCCTTCTACCTTCTAAGGCAGCATAGAACCCTAAGAAGTAGAGGAATGACATAGAATATCGAGCAGAAGATCATGTAACTAGATACATGTAAGGTGCTCAGGGTTATATGTTCCTCCTTTTAGTTGGAGGGTCCTAGTCATAGGTGGTGGTAATTTGTACTTCAAACTGGGATGAATGGGCAAATGCACTAGGGAGACTTCAAGGATGTCTTCAATGAAAAATACTGCCATGAGGTCTTGGAATATTCCAAGACCCAAGAGTTCATGGACCTTGTTTGGGAGAATCTATATATGATGGAGTGTGTTAAGGGTTTTCCTGAGTTGGTTCGGTATGCTCCATAAATCTTCTCTAATGAATAGGCCAATACCTAGAGGTTTGAGAAAGGCTTATGACTAAAGATACAAGTTAATGTTTTCTTATTCAAGATGAGGACATATGATGAGGTCTTTGACCATCTGTGTATGGTAGATATTGAACATCAATGAAAGGCTGGTTTCTCTAGTTAAGTATCTATAGTGGGAAGTGGCATCTCTTCAGAAATGAAAAGTAAACATGGGGAACATTTGAAGAAGGGAGGTGGTAATTCAGGACACTCCTCCAAGCTGTTTTCCTCAGTGGATTTTGATGGGATATTTATATTATTCCACCATTAGGGGAATCCATGGAACATATGACCAACATGTCCACTTTCTCCAAATCCCTGTCATAAATGTGGATGTTTGGGGTTTTGTAGTGCTTCTCTAGGGTGGAATTACCACTTTCGAGTGGGGAAAGTTTAGCGGCATTTAAAGAAGGTCCAACTCAGTATGAGCTGTTGTGGATGGTTTGTTATTGTTTTGAATGATGTGGTGGTAGTGATTGGTCATCTTCATGGTGGATCTAGTTCCAGGCACATCCAAAGATTAGCAGTCATCCTCAGGAAGAGACATGACACCTCCATTTTGGGGATCAGGCACCAGTATGATCAAAGGTGTGTTCGTCATCAATTTTATATATTTTTCTAATCCCATATTTTATAGATACTACTCTTTTTGATACTTGTTCATATATTTCATTCATTTTGGACCATTTTATTCACATGCTAAATTTTCCAACCGAGTTGTTGTCTTTTGTGCGGTGCTGGATATACCGCTGGAAAAAAGACTGAGAAGGGTCTTCCGTGCCTGTTGTGTGCATTATATGGTTTAGGGATTGAGATAGTTTGTGGGATTTGGGTCTTATATATGGATCATCTTTACATGATACTTGGAATGTATTTTCTGGTACACTTTCGAAAACGAAACAATTTTTACATGCGACAATTGAGTCTCACAGCACCTCATGGGAGTCGTCAGGTTTTTCGTGGAGAATGGTATCCTCAGTTGGGTCATGCAGTGTAATATCCCTGGTAAATAATGAATAAAAAATTTTCTTATTTATTAATATTTACTAATTAAATATTAATTTTACTTTAATGGGGTTTCTATGTTCGATACCATACCCGATATGCAACAAAGAGTTTCTTTGAAATCTTACCTTGCACACTAGTAATAAAATAATATTATTTTAAATGGTAGTTAACACATAGCCATTGTAGTGACATGAATGGATAGAAATAACTAAAATATGATTATATATGTTTTTTAAATGTTTTTACTTTTATCTAATAAAAGATAAAGGCTTAAAATTCGGAAAGAATTCAATTTTAGGCATATATGCCCTAGTTATTACTAAATGTTCACTTATCTCCTTTTGATGGAGAACCGTCATTAAATATAGTCTTGTTTACACTTATAAATTATATTGGACCAAATAAAACTCTTCTTTAGAATCGGGATATCAAAATTTACTTTGTGTAAATTTTTGATATTTTTCTGATAAAGTTCATTTTTTATTGAATAGTGTAAAATGATGTATTTTAATTAAAAACCTCTTTTTATACTAATTTACATATATGATTAGATTATCAATTGAATTGGTTTTAAAGTGATATTAGAATATATTTTTATCTTTAAATCTAACAGTGGCCTTTGGAATCAATTTCACTTTGAAATTGGAATTAAACTAGTGTCAATCTTTTGATACTTATTGTTTCATAAAAACACGCTATTTATCATGACAGCTGGAATTAATTATTAAATTAATTAATGTGACTTATATGATTTTAATTTTGTAAAATATACATCATGTCCGAATTCAGAATATCAAATATAGCTTAGGGTGATGTTTTGGTATTTTTCCGAAAAACTTCAATTTTTGATGAATAGTAAAACCACTAAGTTGTAGTTAAAGAAACTGATTTTTCGTTTAAATGAAACTTTTTTACTTCTTTGATTTGATTTTCAAAAATCCGACATACATGGTTGTCATTAATAAGTAAAATGTGGTTCAATGAGATTAAAATAATTTTTTGGTGAATAGTAACTTTGAAGTTCTTAATCGCGATTAGAGGTAATTAGTGTAGTTTAAGATAAAAACAATTTTTTAATAAAATTAGATGAGCGTGAAACATGTCCTATCATCATTGTATGTGTCATGCTCGACCAAGACAATACATGGGTCAACTTGGGGACCCCATGGAGCCACTTTGGTTGGGAAATGACATAAATAACTTTTTATTAAATGTTAAAGTAAAAATGACACATACATGAGATGTTTTATTAAAAAAACATTTTACATGGTGTTATACAAGTCAGATTTTTTATTAAAAATATTTATTGGAAAGATAAAAATATTTCCTACATCATAGTATTTTTTGTATAATTTTTATACATTAAATAAATTAAATTATTTATGGCATCATGATGATGCATTGATTACCTCATTAATAAAGGATTTAAATAAAATGAAATGATAATGTAACATCTATGACCTACACATGTCAAAAACCAATTGTATGGGTGGAATTTGAACCCTTATCACCATAACCTAGAATTATATCAATGTGGGACCTTTTGAATTCGAAAATCATTTTAAAATAAAGTTACTTATCTTTACATTCCAAGAGTTCCCCTGCTCTCCCCATATAAAAGACCCCCACCTCTACCTCTTTACCCACACTTCCAAAGCCTTTGGATTGGCCAAACCCTACCCATTATGTCTCTCCACATCCCTTTATTACTCTTTGAAGCCTCACTTTTGGCATAATTCTTCCCAAGGAATCCTTTGAGCTCAAACCAAAGGGAGTTACCCGATTTTAAGGTAATGTCTTCACTTGAGTCCTTTTGTTTTATTTTACTTCTCCAACCCCCTAAACTCTTTTTATTCATTTATTTTGTAAAAACTCCAGTATCTTAGATATAATAGGATGTTTTTATAATAAGGATTCTATCGACACTTATACACACTTACATCTAATGGTTAAAGAACATACTGTTTCCGTGGATGGCGAATTTCGGCCTCCCGAAACGATGATTGTTCAAAATTCCTTTAACACCTTCAAAGGTGGCCATTAAGATGACACTATATTTATATATGATATATAACATGTTTAAATTTTCCTTAATATTCTGTATTTTTAATTTTTGTCATACCTTTATGGTTTCCATTATGGGTAAACGCGATATCTTCATTTAAAGAAGTGCGGACTACCGCCCCCTCAAAGTGATTTGATTCATTAAATACCATATCTGGGATGTATAAAGGATGGAGTTATAATATTATATATGATATTACACTGTAATTATAATATACCTTTATATCATTTTGATTCCATTCTATAAAATACGAAATAGAAATGAAATTAGCGTTCATGCGTACATACGGCTTACCGTGTCCATGAACGAAGCATTTCATTTCTTACCTCTAAATGATTATTTAATATAATAAATGCATGTATATACTGTATATATATGATATATATGATATATACATCATGATTATAATTCTGGATATAATGGATACATGAACAACTTGTAATTATAAAGGGTTTATTTTTGACTCAAGTACCAATGATCGTTAAAACAACCGTTATTAACTTAAATAATTACATAGTGTTCATGATATGGCAATAAGTGATATAAAAAAAATAATGAACTTGAAAAGGTTCTTAAACAAGTTGAAATTAAATCAAGTTTATTATTCAGAAGATTAAAGAATGACTCAGTCATGTCGGACCTGAGGTAAGGGACTTCGTCTCAATATCCTTTCTTTGAGGCATATTTAGTTTTACACACAACTTTCTTTTATATGGTGTATAAACCCCTTTGAATTTTAATCTTATACAAAAGGAATATTTTTCTACTAAGCATTTTACAAAACTAAAAAAAGGAATGTTTCTTTTAACGTAAGCGGTGACAATGACCTTTTCCGCCGCTGCGAGCATTATTTGGTTATTGGCTTACTGAACAAGCCGTATTGTTTTTTAAAAATGAAATAATACCATATACTCTTTTATGTATTTTGGAATTGAAAATGGTTTTTATAATGGATTTGTTATGTCAATATATTTATGTCATATATTGTTATCAAAGTGTGGAAATTTTTTCTTTCCATTATATTTGTTTTATGTCTTATGATTTTTATAATGGTACTTGGACATTTGACGGGTGGTTACGTGATAAACCATATGACGGGTGGTGATGTGAATATCAGGATGGGTGGTTACCTTATAAAATCCAATGCATTGTGTATGGAAGTCGGTCGTATGGCTATTCCATTAAGTATGTATGGATGTCGGCCGTATGGCTATTCAATTAAGTATTTATGGAAGTTGGCCGTATGGCTACTCCATTAAGTGATATGTGTGGAAGTCTACCATACGGTTATTCCACTTAAGTATGTTTATGTCCCAAGTTACCTTTATATGCAATGTGTTCTTTATATGGGTTTTATGGTAATCCTTTGGTTACAAAAGGGTAAGTAATGATATTTTATTCAGTGAAGAGTTTTTACTACTTCATGAAGGTGAAGGTATTACTTTGATAAAGTATACATGGTTTACTGGATATTTGAAAAACTAACAGTTTTCATTCTTCGTGTATCCCTTACTGAGCTTTTTATGCTCACCCAAAGTTTTTTTTGAAATGTTTTTCACAAGACATAATGTGGAATAGGGTCAAGGATAGGATCAAGGGAAAGTCATGCTATATAAAACATGGAACTAGACATGTTTCTTTTTATGAGTTTTTTTATTCTATGGAAACTCAGTAGATGTGTTTACTTTGTAATGTTTTGAGATGTAACAGTTATGTCCTAATTATCTAAAACTCTTAACCTGAAAAGATCCTCAATGTGAATTATTCATTTAATTCAATATTAAGTAAGGTTTAAGGTCGGGGCCTTATAGTTGGTATCAAAGGTTGGTATAGACAACATTAGGAGTTAGAAAAATGTAAAATTATAAGTTTATTTATGGTATGATTGAAATGATATAGCATTTAAAGATTACCATGTTGCTTCACCTAAGATATTTCTGTGTTCAAAATGGTTTTCCATAGAGGAAACAAAGCTGCTATGTTGGGATGACATCAGGAGGAAGACAACCATCCAAATCATCAACCTGAGATGGTCGAAATCAGAACTGAACAGTTTGTTGCAGTGATGGAACAGTTGACTCAGGCTATAAATGGTGGTGGTATCCATGCACGAGGTCAGCCAGATCAACCGCAGAGGAACATGTCAGTGGTGGAACATTTCATGAGGCAACATCCCCCATAATTGAGAGGATCATCTAACCCTATGCATGATGATGGGTGGATTAAAGCACTGGAGAAGATTTTTGATGTCATGGGGTGGTTAGAACAATAAAAGGTTAGTCTTGTTGTTTACCATTTTGAAGGTGATGCTGATCAGTGGTGGTCGATGGTGAAAAATATCAGGGATAGTGATGAGATTGAAGATCTTCACTGGGACGAATTCAAATGTATGTTTCTTGAGAAATATTTTCCTAAGGTGGTTCGTCTTAGGATTGAAAAACAGTTCCTAGAGTTGAGGCAGGAGGATGATTCAGTGGTTGCTTATGAAGCAAAGTTCACTCGATTGGCAAGGTATGCTCCAAACTTCATACGAGATCTTGATAGTAAAATAAACCGTTTTTACTCAGGGTTAAAGCCAATGTATCGAAGGGCTTTAGCTTCTCGTGAGTTCAAAAGTTATGAATCACTGGTTCGATGTGCGGAGAAGGTGGAAATGGAGTTTTCTGATGATCAAGTGTTCTATAAAAAACTTCAGAATAAGAGTTCCAGTTAGTAGGCAAAGGGGAATATAATTCATCAAAGAAGCAAGGAGGTAAGAAAACCAAATATCAATCCTGTGATAAGTGTGGTAAAATGGATCATGAAGAATGTTTATCCATGTCTGGTAAGAGATTTCGGTGAGGTAAGTCTGGTTATATTGCTCATAACTGTTAGGAGGATGATCAACCAGGCAATGAAAAGACAACGGTAGGATTTTTTAAGTGTAATGAAATGGGTCATTATGAAAATGAGTGTCTATCGAATAACTCAACTGGGGGAATGCTGCCAGACTACCAGAAAAAAGGGGTGGTGAAATCCTTTGCAACAACCTCAGCAGATGTTGGGCCATCGAATGAAGTTGTATCAGGTACAATATTTGTTTGTTAATATTATACCAATGTGTTTTTTGATTCAGGGTCTACACACACTTTCATTTATGAGAATATTTCTAGTAAATTGGAAATTCAATATCAAGATATGAATCCTGATCTTATGGTAAAAAAACCCGGAGGGAACGTTGAGACAAAAACGAATTATAAGAACCTTCTTATCCTTGTTTGTGGAAATAATCTACCTGCAAACCTTATTGTTTTTCCTCTAGTAGAGTTTGATGTTATTTTGGGCATGGATTGGCATTCTGTTTATCATGCTATGATTGACTACAGAGCTAAAATTCTTTCTTTTTAGAAAGATTTTCAGTTTGTGTACAAGAATGAACCATTGATTTTGAAAACTTATCAGGAAGTTGAGAAACTTGTAAAAGATGGAAATGAATGTTACCTTGCACATATTGTTGAAAATAATGGAACTGTTCAGATTATTGATGTGTTAGGGGTAAATGAGTATATTTATGTTTTTTCTGATGAGTTTCCTGGTATTATTCATGATCGGGAAGTTGAATTTACTGTTGACTGAGTTCTTGATTCTAATCCAATATCAAAACCCCCTTATCGAATAGCTCAAGTTGAATCTTTAGAGTTAAAGAAGCAATTACAGGAGTTATTAGATAAAGATTTCATTCGACCTAGCACATCACCATGGGGTGCTCCTGTCTGGTTTGGTAAAAAGAATGATGGCTCAATGAGACTTTTCATTGATTATAGAGCCTTGAATAATATTACTGTTAAGAACAAGTATGCATTTCCTCATATCGATGATTTGTTTGATCAGCTCCAGGGAGCTCAGTATTTTTCAAAGATTGACTTGAGGTCGGGGTACCATCAGTTGAAAGTAAAAGAAGCAGACGTTATGAAGACTACGATCCATACTAGATATGGCCATTATGAATTTGTAGTTATTCCTTTTGGGTTAACCAATGCACCTTTTATATTCATGGACCTTATGAATAGAATTTTCCATGAGTTCTTGGATAAGTTTGTGGTTGTTTTCATCGATGATATTTTGGTGTTTTATAAAAGTAAAGAGGAGAATGAAACTCATTTAATGGTTATCTTGCAAACCTTAAAAGAAAAGAAACTATATAGAAAATTCAGCAAGTGTGAGTTTTGGTTACAACAAATTTCTTTCCTAGGTCACATTGTTTCAAAAGATGGCATAACTGTTGATCCTGCAAAAACAAAAGTTGTTGAAGAATGTCCAAGACCCACAAATATAACCGAGATCCGTAGTTTTCTTGGTTTGGAAGGTTACTACCGAAGGTTTGTTGAAACTTTTTCATGGTTATCTAGTCTAATGACTAAGCTAACACGGAAGGGTGTTAAGTTTATCTGGACCAAGGAATGTGACAATTTTTTTCAGGAGATGAAAAGAAGATTGGTGAATGCTCCAGTTTTGGAACTTCCTTCTAGGAATGGTGAGTTTGTTATATACAGTGATGCTTTATTGAAGGGACGTGGTTGTTTCCTTATGTAGAATGATTAGGTTATTGTTTATGCTTCACGTCAGTTGAAAACTCATGAGGTAAATTACCCTACACATGATTTGGAATTAGCTGTTGTTGTTTTTTCTTTAAAAATTTGGAGGCATCATTTGTATGGAGTAAAGTGGGAAATATATACTGATCACAAATGTTTAAAGTATATATTCATTCAAAAATAATTGAACATGAGAAAGAGGAGATGGCTGGAATTAATCAAGGATTATGATTGTACAATTCATTACCATCTGGGAAAAGCAAATAAAGTGGCCGATGCTTTGAGTCGAAAAAGTAATGCTTCATTAAACATTCTACGTTTGGAATGAGATCCTTTGGATTTTGATTTGTTGAAATTTCGCATAAAATTTTTTGGTGAAAGAAGTTATTAGGTTTTGTTTCACGTATCAGTGAGGTCATCCCTATCACACAGAATTAAGAATGCACAGAGGGAAGACAGTGAGTTGCTGAAAAAGGTAGAGCTGGTTCAGAAGGGTAAGTTGCCTGAATTCAAAATTGATAATGATTGTGTTTTGAGGTTTGCGAAGAGATTATGTGTGCTTTGTGATTCACAGTTGAAGAATGAGTTATTATGTGAGGCTCATAGTTCACCATTTTCAGTTCATCTTGGCAGTACTAAGATGTACAGAGATCTACAGGAGTATTACTGGTGGGATGGAATGAAAAGGGATATTGCTGATTTTACTGTGAAGTGTTTGACTTGTCAGTAGGTTAAAGCAGAGTGGAAGTTACTGAAAGGGATGCTTCATCCTTTACCAGTGCCAGAGTGGAAATCGGAAAACATATCCATGGACTTTGTTGTTGGATTACCGAGGACATCTCGAGGTAATAATGAAATCTGGGTTATTGTTGATCACTTGACTAAATCTGCTCATTTCCTTGATATACGAGATACTTTTTCACTAGATCAACTTTCCCATTTGTATCTTAAAAAGATATACAGGTTACATGTAGTTCCTCTCTCCATTGTGTCAGATCGTGATCCCAGGTTGACTTCTGACTTTTGGAAAGTCCTTCAGAAGTCGTTGGGTACTGAATTAAATTTTGGTACAGCTTTTCATCCTCAATCAGATGGGCAGTCAGAATGAACATTTCAGACCTTGGAGGATATGCTACGAGCTTGTTCGATGGATTATCAGGGAAGTTGGGACCAACATATTTCTTTGGTTGTGTTTTCTTATAATAACAGTTTTCATTCCAGTATACAGATGGAACAATTTGAGGCATTATATGGGAAGTCGTGTCTAACTCCAGTATTTTGGGATGAAGTGGGTGAAAGGAAGCTGATGGGACCAGAATTGGTAGAATAGATGGAAGAAAATGTTCAGTTGATTCAGAAACACATGAGAACAGCTCAGAGCAGGCAGAAGAGTTATGCGGATAACCGGAGGAAGGATCTATCTTTCGAGGTAGGTGATCATGTTTTTCTCTAGGTTTCTCCATTGAAAAGTGTGATGTGATTTGGTAAGAAAGGAAAGTTGAGTCCAAGGTTCATTGGACCATAAGAAATTATGGAGAGAGTTGGATCAGTTGCATACAGAGTGGAATTACCTCTGAGTTTATCTCAGGTACAGAATGTTTTTCATGTTTTGATGCTGAGAAAGTATATGCCAGATCCATCTCTGTTTTGAGTCCAGAGGTAGTTCAGCTAGAAGAGAACCTATCTTATGAGGAACAACCGGTCCAGATTCTTGACCACATGGAGAATGTTTTACGGAATAAGGTGATTCATCGGGTAAAGGTTTTGTGAAAAACCCACATGATTGAAGAGGCAACATGGGAATCTGAAAATGCTATGAGGGATAAATACCCCCACTTATTTTGATAAGTGAATAAAATTGTGAGGACGCAATTCCAAAAAGGGGGGAAGGATGTAACATTCCAGGTAAATAATGAATAAACCATTTTCATATTTATTAATATGTACGAATTAAAAATTAATTTTACTTTAAAGGGGTTTCTATGTTCGATAGCGTACCCGATACGCAACAAAGAGTTTCCTTGAAATCTTACCTTGCACACAAGTAATAAAATAATATTATTTTAAATGGTAGTTAACACATAGCCTTTGTATTGGCAGGAATGGATTGAAGTAATTAAATATGATTATATATGTTTTTTAAATGTTTTTACTTTTATCTAATAAAAGATAATGGCTTAAAATAAGGATAGAATTCAATTTTAGGCGTATATGCCCTAGTTTTCACTAAAGGATCACTTATAACTTTTTGATGGAGAACCGTCATTAAATATAATTTTGTTCACTCTTATACGTTCTATTGGACCAAATAAAACTCTTCTTTAGAATTGGGACATCAAAATTTACTTTGTCTAAATTTTTGGTATTTTTCCGATAAAGTTCATTTTTTTAATGAATAGTGTAAAATGTTGTATTTTAATTCAAACCCGCTTTTTAATCTAATTTATTTATATTATTAGATTATCTTTTGAATTGGTTTTAATGTGAAACTAGAATATTTTTTTACCATTAATTCCAATAGTGGTCATTTGAATCAATTTCACTTTGAAATTGGACTTAAACTAGTGTCAATCTTTTGATACTTATTGTTTGATAAAAACACGCTATTCGTCCTGACATCGGTAATTAATTATTAAATTAATTAATGTGAATTATATGATTTGAATTTATTAAAATAGACATCATTTCCGAATTCAGAATATCAAATATATCTTCTAGTGAAGTTTTGGTATTTATCTGAAAAACATCAATTTTTGATTAATAGTGAAACCACTAAGTGGTAGTTAAAGAAACTGATTTTTCATTTAAATGAAACTTTGCCACATCTGTGATTTGATTTTCAAAAATCCTACATACATGGTTGTCATTAAGAAGTAAAATATGGATCAATGAGATTAAAATATTTTTTTTGTGAATAGTAACTTTTAAGTTCTTAATCGCAATTAGAGGTAATTAGTGTAGTTTAAGGTAAAAATATGTTTTTAATAAAATGAGATGAGCTCGAAAAATTTCCTACCCTCATTGTATGTGTCATGGTCGACCATCAAAATACATGGGTCAACTTGGGGACCCCATTGAGCCACTTTTGTTGGGAAATGACATAAATAACTTTTTTTTAAATGTTAATGTAAAAATGGCACAAACATGAGATGTTTTACTTAAACAATTTTTTACACGGGGTTATACAAGTCATATTTTTTATTATAAATAGTAATTGGAAATCTAAAATGATTTCCTACATCATTTTATTTTTTGTACAATTTTTAGACTTTAAATAAATGAAATTATTTATGACCACATGATGATGCATCGATTACCTCATTAATAAAGGATTTAAATAAATTGAAATGATAATGTAAAATCTATGACATACACATGTCCAAAACCTACTGGATGGATGGATTTCGAACACTTATCACATTAACCTATAATTATATAAATTTGGGACCTTTTGAATCTGAAACTCATTTTAAAATAAAGTATCTTATCTTTACTTTCCAAGAGTGCCCCTCCTCTGCTCTTATAAAAGGCCCCCACCTGTACCTCTATACCCACACATCCAAAGCCCTTGGCTCAGCCAACCCCTACCCATTTTGTCTCTCCACATCCCTCTCTTAATCCTTGAAGCCTCACGTTGGGCAGAATTCTACCCAAAGAAGCCTTTGAGCTCAAACCAAAGGGAGTTACCCGATTTTAAGGTAATGTCATCACTTGAGTCCATTTGTTTTATTTTACTTCTCCAACCCCCTAAACTCTTTTTATTAATTTTTTTGTAACAAATACAGTATCTTAAATATACTAGGATGTTTTTAAAAGAAGTATTAGAGCTAAACTTACACACACCTACATCTAATGGTTAAAGAACATACTGTTTCTCTGGATGGCGAATTTCGGCCTCCAGAAATGATGATTGTTAAATATTCTTTTAACACCTTCTAATGTGAACATTAATATGACACTATATTTATATATGATATATAATATGTGTATGTTTTCCTTAATCTTCTGTATTTTTCATTATGGGCATACCTTTATTGTTTCCATTATGGGTAAACGCGATATCTTCATTTAAGGAAGTGCGGACTACCACCCCCTCAATGTGATTTGATTAATTAAATACCATATGTGGGATGTATAAAGGATGGAGTTATGATATTATATATGATATTACACTTGAATTATAATTTACCTTTATATCAATATGATTCCATTCTTTAAAATACGAAATAGAAATGAATGTAGCGTTCATGCATACGTACGGCTTACCATCTCCATGAACTAAGCATTTCATTTCTTACCTATAAATGATTATGTAATATTATAAATGTATGTATATAATGTATATATATATATATGATATATATGATATATACATCATTATTATAATTCTGGATATAATGGATACATGAACAACTTTTAATTATAAAGGGTTTATTTTTGACTCAAGTACCAATGATCGTTAAAACGACCGTTATTAACTTAAATAATTACATAGTGTTCATGACATGGAAATAAGTGATATAAAAGGAATAATGAACATGAAAAATGTTCTTAAACATGTAGAAATTAACTCAAGGTTATTATTCAGGAGATTAAAGAATGATCGAGTCAAGTCAGACCCGAGGTATGGGACTTCGTCTCAATCTCCTTTCATTGATGCATATTTCGTTTTGTACACAACTTTCTTTTAAACAGTGTATAAACCCCTATGACTTTTACTCTTATAGAAAAGGAATCTTTTTCTACAAAGCATTTTACAAAACGATAAAAAGGAATGTTTCTTTTAACGTACGCGGTGACAACGACCTTTTCCGCCGCCGCGAGTATTATTTGGTCATTGGCTTCCTGAACAAGCTGTAATGTTTTTGTAAAATGAAATAAATACAATATACTCTTTTATGTATTTTGGTATTGAAAATGGTTTTTATAATGGATTTGTTATGTCAATATATATAAGTGATATATTCTGATCAAAGTGTGGAAATGTTTTCTTTCCATTATATTTGTTTTATGTCTTATGATTTTTATAATGGTACGTGGACATTTGACGGGAGGTTACGTGATAAACCATATGACAGGTTGTGCCGTGAATACCAGGACGGGTGGTTACATTATAACCTCCAATGCATTGGGTATGGAAGTCGGCCGTATGGCTATTCCATTATGTATGTATGGAAGTCAGCCCTATGGGTATTCCATTAAGTATGTATGGAAGTTGTCCGTATGGATATTCCATTAAGTGATATGTGTGGAAGTCGACCGTATGGTTATTCCACTTAAGTATGTTTATGTCCCAATTTACCTTTATATGTTATGTGTTCTTTATATGTGTTTTATGGTAATCCTTTGGGTACAAAAGGGTATGTAATGATATTTTATTCAGTGAAGAGTTTTTACTACTTCATGATGGTGAAGGTATTACTTTGATAAAGTATACATGGTTTACTTGATGTTTGAAAAACTAAAAGTTTTCATTCTTGGTGTATCCCTTAGTATGCTTTTTATGCTCACCCCAAGTTTTTTTTGAAATGTTTTTCACAGGACATAATGTGGAATAGGGTCAAGGATAGGATCAATGGAAAGTCATTCTATATAAAACATGGAACTAGACATGTTTCTTTTTAAGAGTTTTTTTATTCTATGGAAACTCAGTAGAAGTGTCTACTTTGTAATCTTTTGAGATGTAACAGTTATGTCCTAATTCTCTAAAACTCTAAACCTGAAAAGTTCATCAATGTGAATTACTCATTTAATTCAATATTAAGTAAGGTTTAATTCCCAGGCCTTATATGCAGGACTTCCAATCCCAGATTTGTGAAGTCTTATCTTCTAGTTATCATCGGTCACAATAGAGGATGATGGTCATTCCCTAGACGGTGCACTACCTCATGTAGTGAATGAGTTTCCAGAGGAATTCCAAGATGATTTCTTTGGTTTTCTACCAAAGCGTGATGTGGAGTTCTCCATTGACATGGCACATGGAACACAACTGATATCTATCCATTCATATCACATATACACTATAGAGATGAGGGAATTAAAGATATAGCTGGATGACTTAGAATCCAAAGTATTCATTCCCCGAGTGTCAATCCTTGGACCTCTCCAGTGTTTTTTATGAGAAAGTATAATAGATACCTCTGGTTGTGCAGTTACTACATGAATCTAAATAAGTTTACAATTAATAAAAAATAACATTTTCCAAGAATATATGATTTCGTATTTCAGTTGAATGGTTAAACGTGGTTCTCAATAATATACATCCATTTAGGAAACCAGAACTCTGGGTGAAAGAGGCAGATATCCAGAAGATAACCTTCTAATGTACGTATGACCACAATGAGTATCTGGTATTGCCTTTCGGATTGATCAGTACTCCATTAGTCTTTTTGGAACTCATGAACATGGTGTTCGAGTGGTATCTCAATTCCATCATTGTGGTGTTCTTGGATGACCTTCTAGTATACTCTGGCTCAGTGGAGGAACACGAACATCACATGAGGATTATTTTGGGCACTTTGTATGATCACCACCTCTATGCATCATTGTCAAAGAGCACTTTCTAGATCCAGGAGGCTAAATTTCAGGGGCATGTGATCTCTATGCTAGGGGTTTCAGTGGACCCCGATAAAATCAGTGCGGTCATTTCATGGGAGAAAACAAAAATGTGTTTGATATTAAGAGTTTCCATGGATTGGTTAGTAATTAGAGCTGTTTTGTATTTAACTTCTCTTTTCTTGCATCACTAATGACCATTGTCACCCAGAAAGGGGTGAATTTTTTATTGTTCTTTGAATGTTAGACATTATTATAGTATTTGAATTGGTGGTTGACTACAACCCCCATGTTGATTTTTCCTAAGGCCAGGAAGGGGTATGGTGTCTATTGCAATGCGTCTGGTATGGGTAATGGGTGTATGCTTATGCAGAACGATCACGTGGGAGCGTATGGATCCCGCTAACTCTGACCACATGAAAATAATTACTCAAACCATGACTTGGTGTTAGCAGTTGTGATGCATTCTTTGAATACATAGTGTCACTACCTCTTTGGGGAGAAGATTGTGGTCTACTATGATCACAGAATCATGTCTTATATCTTCTATTAGAAGGACCTAAACTTGAAGCAGTGTCACTGGATCAAGTACATGCAATGTTTTTAATTTGAAATTTTATATACCCTAGGAAAAGGTAACATGGTGGAAAACTCCTTGAGAAGAAGAGTTCTAGAACAGGCTTTGGGGGTGTCTAGTGACGATTTGACTTTGACAGGCTCTTTTCTCATATGCATGTGGAGGCTATGGAGAAAAATGTGGGTCTATTCTGGGCCATCAATTTGTTGAATATTTTTTTAGAGTTGATTCAGAGGAAAAAACCTAGTGATGTTCTTTGTCAGTGGTTGAGGTGGTTTTTTCATGGTTGGGAGACATCCTCGGATTGGTTGTCATCTCCAAAGGGCATATTTTTCATCATTGGATGTTTATTAGTGTCGTTATCTCTGCAAATGGTGGTGACGGAGAATAACCCCCAGTATTAATGGGATGACCATCCGGGTGCCACCAAGATGTATTATGATGTGCAGTGACAATTTTGGTTTCCAGGTATGTGATAAGACATTGCAGACTTCATGTCGAGATGATACACAACCCTACAGGTGAATGTTGAGCATTGAAGGCACTCTAGTTGGCTCCATCCACATCCAGTCCAACCTATAAGTGTGAAAATATTTCCATTGGCATCATCCTTTGAATTACTTTTACACCACGGTATAAGAATTCTTGTTTGGGTGGTGATTGATCATCTGACAAAATCACCACACTTCATTCCAATAAGAGTTAAATCTAATGTGGATGAGTTGGGTCGTTTATATGTATAATAGGTTGTGAGGAACCTTGGTGTGTCATCAGTAGTTGTATTAGATAGAGATCCCCATTTCACTTCTCGGTTTTGGGGAGGCCTTCAGAAATCCATGGGGTCTCAGAATAAGATGAGCACGACATACCACCCTTAAACGAATGGTCAGACTGAGTGAGTGAATCAAATTTTTGTGAACATTCTCCAGGCATGTGTCTTGGACATTGGAGGATCCTAGAATATCCATTCTAAATTGGTTGAGTATTATTATAATAGTAGTTACAAATCCGTAATTCTAATGGCTCATTTTGAAGCACTCTATCGTCTTCCTTGTCGGCCCCCTATGTTGGGATGAGGTAGGTGAAACCTCACTGCTGGAACCGAGTTTGGTGCATGAGACGTCTATGAAGGTCATGTTGAATAGGAATCGCATATTAATATCCAAGAGTCTCTATAAATCATATAATAACTAGAGGCATCAAGATCTAGAGTTTTCTATGTTTGACATGGTATTATTGATAATTGTCCCTCATCAGGTCAGTCGTTAATTGGGAAAGCAAGGGAATCTAATGTCGCGATATATCTGACCCATTGAGATCACTATGCATACTAGAAAGGTGGAATATAGTATAAACTTAACTTATTAGTTTTAATTTATCCATGACGTATTCCATATCTTTCAATTGAAGAAATACAACCAAGATCTGTCCCATGTACAGAGTGTAGAATAACTAGAGATAGTTCCTGACTTGTCAGTTTTCGATTTGCCAGTGCAAATAGAGGGCTCCCAAGAGAAGGTGTTTTGAGGGAGTCTAGTCCACTATTTTAGTTCATTTTCAGTATGGTAGTGATAGTCATGGGACATGGGAGTTGATGGCATGGTTTTAAGAAGAGTATGTGTTTTTGTTTCCTGATAAATCATCAGGTTGACAATCTTAGATGAAATGTTTTCATGTTGGGGAGAATTGTAACATTTAAGACTAAATTTAACCATTTTTGTCATTTAATCTAAATTATTTCTTTGTTTTGGTGGGTTCCCATGCATTTTGGTGGAAATGGTTAGTTTTTAAAATCGAGGCCAAACCGTGAGCTCATTTCATGATTTAAAATTAAATTTTCATTCTTTTAAAAATCCATCATTTTTAAACATTTTTCAGCCATTCAAATTTTTAATTATCCTATCCTAATATATTAACACTACCAAATCTATTTGGATCCTTTATGAATGCATAATTATGGTGTATTTGGGTTTTTATTTAAGTAATTTGGCTAGCCTAGAAGCCCATTTCAGGTTTTAAAAATATTTTTTTGTTTATTTAATAGGGTATTCAATTTTAATGATATTTCTATGATTAAACCTCTTACACGAGCCCTGGGAACCTAGGTGTTCCTCCAGTATATTATCTCCCTCTTTGGTTCTCATTTTCTTCATGTATTTGGTTTAAAGATATTAAGGTGTCACAATCTATCTATATTTGAACAAGTAAATTAATTCCACCATAACAGCTTTAATTCTTACTCGTTTTCACACATTTAATTTCTCACATGACCTTAATTTACTTTTTTGACCCTAACATGCATTTTTGGATATTTGGTAATTCATATAATGGTGTTTTTGAGCGGATTTTTACAAGATCTCTAAATTGAGTTGGGCCCCTTCATTCTTCATTCCATTTTCATTGGGGTTTTTTTCCTTTTTCTAATGGTCTATTCTAATTTATTTGATGTCCCAAATGAATATAGGGTATGGTTTTAATCCTACGGATTACAATTGGGTTTTTGTGGTCCAATATTCTATTTTTGGGCTTGATCTTCTTTCCTTAATGACCGGCGATGGTGCGATTAATTTTTCACACAAAGGATTCATGGTTTTAACCATTTTGGTAGGTGAATCATTTTTCTATGAAATACTTGTGACACATATTTCTATGTTTATAGTATTTAAATTTTAATCACATTTCATTATTTCATTGAAAATTGGTTTTAGATGTGTTTGCAATGAAAATTAAATTTTAGTCCCATTTTAATGTGAAATTAGAGGTTTCTCATAGAAATCTCTTGTTGTTTCATTTCTGGATACCCTATTATTACATGGTTAATCATATTAAAGTGTATTAGGGATGAAAATAATGTTTTGAATGTTTATCTACATTTTTTTTGCTGCAAAAATCATTTTTAATGGTGTCTATGAAACACATGTTTTTTAAGTGTCGTGTTTGTGTGAAAATGGTAGTTTTATTAAGATATCACTCCATTGTTCATATAGGGATTCCCAAAAAATGATTTTCGGTTTCATCGAGATGTATTGGTCTTCTTATTAGGTTTTTGTTGTTAGTGAGTTGTAACATTTTGTGAAAAGTTGGGATTTCAAATAGTATTAGGTGCAAAACAATGTCGGATTTGGGGAATCTATTTTATTGAAAATCAAAATCTTTTGTTGTGTGTTTTAAGATATATAAAGTGTTTATAACTGATGTAATGTTTTTATGTAACCCATAGTGGTGTTTTATATGAAAAGGAAACTACATGTCATCCTAGAATTGATTGAGCATAAATGAGAAGCCCATGTACCTAGGTGGAAAGATTTGTATTAGTACGGCTAGTGATCTGAATGGATTTTTCCTTGTTTGATTAAGAAAATGGATAACAAAAACTCTATGTAAATTATATGGGCGATGTTGGGTACCACTAGGTTATGGTTATGTTCCCTACTATTGGATCATGTATAGTAAATGATTGTGACTTAGATACCTTACACTGAGTTACGAGTTACATATGTCCCGAACCTTTCTAGTGCCTAAGTGTGTTCCTGGTGTTGGTGATCATTGGATACGTTGTCTTTACCCTTGTCCTAGGGTTTTTATGGATGTACATTACAGTATTTGACATATCTTATTATAATGGGTTAACATTTGGAATTTTTTAGTTTGAATTTTTTTTTCAATTGAAAGTTTCATATCTTGTATTTATTAATGCTTTTACTAACATATTAAAATATGCTTCTTTTCACCTTGTATTGCGTACAATTTAGATTATTTTTGTGTGATAATACTGGGATTAGTCTCACACCCTTCTTACACTTCTTGGGTGTAAGTAGAAATGACTATGTTTGACACATGTAATGATAAAGCCTTGGGTGAATGCAGTTCAGGTTGTTAGTCCCATCTATGGTGCGGTGTTGTGGAGACGGCACGGGGGTGATGTACCCTTGTTGGGTGGAGTCATTGTGGATTTCATTCTGTGGTTTTTATTTTTATTTGGAAATATTGTACTTTAATTATAACCATGTATTAAGATATAGATTTTTCATAAGTTTGTTTTGGCCTAAAATTTTCAGATTTATATTATATATTGTTTTTTAGGTTTTATACTTTCATTCTTAGTTAAATCATTCCCAAACATTATTTATTGATACCTGAGAACATGTTCTAGTCTGTGGGGATAGGGAATTCCTTTCAGGCCTTTTCATTGAATGGATTTAGTGCCGGTAGTAGTGGTGACTAGATTCTGTTTGTAACAATTATCATAAAAAAAGAAAATTTATATGGTTTATGACATTAATTATAAACCATTTATCGTAAAGTTTCCCTTTTATAGTAATTATATTGAACTGTATAGAGTAAAAAAATATTTCTTGGAAATAGAAAAAAGTGTTAATAATTATTTAAAACAAAAATGATAATGTAAAAAATGTAATAAAAATTCAAAAAACAATTATTGGATTAGAATATTTTGATATAAAAAAACTATCTTCTTACAATCATATCAATTTGGGTACATTTTTATAGGAAACGTAATATTTATTAATTTCATAATTTAATAAATTTCAAAATTTCCCAACATTTTTCTTTAAATGGGCATCACCTCTCTTCAATTATTACAACATTAAATGCCATTTCTCAGACATTCATAGAAAAAACATAGTTAGATATATAAAAACATTATATAGTACATAGTTTTGGCATAATACCAACCTTATAGGTTCTACGGTCTATCCAAATGGAGGTTGTCCCAAGAAGAGATATTATTCTTAACCAAGAGTTATTGTTTTATTTAACTTCATTCCTTAATCAATTATTCATAAAAAAATAAAAAAAATAAAAAAAATATTTTTTATACTTTGATGATTTTATATTAATATAATAACATATATACATATCATATTCAATCAAATGTTAATCGAAACTATTGTATATATAGACGATGTACTAACTTCTTATTAACCGATATAATTACTGACGCACGCCTATCGTAGGGCGTGGAAAAACAATTATTTCTATGTTAAAATTTAGTAATGTGGTTGACCTATGATGTCTCCCGAAGAGGAGTGCAAACAAAATGGGTTGTCACTTTAAAACGGGGGTAAAAATGTTGTGAAAGGAAATTTGAAATCCAAATGATTGAAAAACAATGAAATTTAAAAGGGTGATTAGGTCGGGGTCGGTTTCTTAATTATAATGCTATCCTTGTTCAATTTAATTCAAACCTCTTCTTCTTAGTTGATTAAAGTGAGTTTCCACAATCGTTTCCTCTCACTTCCTTGGTGAAATTATTATTGTGAGAGAAAACCATACCAAGATCTTGGTTTGGTCAACTCTCCTTCCATATATAAAATAGTTGTATTGAATATATTTAATTGAAATGGGAAATTCCCGATCGGGTTTTGTTTATCCCATACAATCAAGAACATTCACTACACCTTTTACACGTACTGACGATCGTCGAGTACTTCACCCCTAATTCCTGGTTTATTACATCGTAATAAACCCGAAATTAGTGGAGGGAGATATTGATTATTTTACCAAGGAAAAAATAAATAACGGAATTAATATTCAAGAATGATCGAACGTGATAATAAAATCCTCTATAATAAATTGAAAACAACATTGAAGAAGAAAGAAATTTATTCAATTGCGTCCAAGAACTCAAGCATGACAATGTAGAAAACCAACCATTCCCCAATCACTCCAAAAGTTTACCCCACCATGGTAAGTGTAATCTAGTTGAATGGGGTAGAATAAGGCATTAAAAAACTATGAAAAGAAAATAAATAACAAATAAAACCGAAAAGATCTTTTTCTTGGTGTCCCGGAAGGAATGGGGTGGAGAATGGATGCTTTGAGAGGGTGGAGCTCTCCTCCTTTTATAGCCAGAATGCTTCCCCTGAATGTCTACGCATTGTAGCCCCATTAAATGACCTCTTCATGCGTTGGGCCATTCTTGAATGTTGTTCATAATTACCTTGGACATGTCCCCTCAAAATGTCAGAGGATTTGGACTTGTATTACCAGCGTTATGGCCATTTTACTATGAGACTTTATTCTGTCCAGTCAGACTCTCCAAAACGAAATCCACCGGATTAGGGTGCTTTAATGGCACCATAAACGGCCAATTCGCTCAATTCTTCCTTCATTAAACATGCGTCAAAACTCCTTGGGCGTCCACCCACAGCATTTTAGAAGCTCTGGGCCCACAGTGGATGAGTTATGGATCCCACATCAAAACTAGGAAGAACTGAAAACAGTTTTCTTGAGCCAACCTGTGAGCTTCTTTTGATATTCCATATGGCAGATTCAGATTTTAGTCCAAATATATTAAATTAATCCCTGGATGTGTAGAATCTGGAAAAGAAATAATTTTGCAATTTGGATCATTGTAGATAATGTTATGGCCAAAATACCTAAATAATTTAAAACTGTTAAAAATCCAAAATGGCCAATTTTTTCTATTCAACTCAAAATAACACCATTATCATAAAAATGAAACAATTCATCTTAGAGGAACAATTTTATGGGTTTAAAACAATGATATTCAATATAAATTAATTTAAAATATTTTCTCTATCAATTCCCCCACACTTAGCACTTGGACTCCTGGGGAAGTAAAAATCCAATCAAATCAAAATCAAAACACATATCAATGAGATCAATCAAATCAATTTCAAGAAAAAAAAAGATATCATGCCTCATAAAAAACTGTTATTTCAAGTTCTCCATTTAATATTTTAATATATTTCCACCTCATTTCTTATCCCATGCACACAAAACACCTACCTCACATGAATTTTCTCTCATCTCACAAATGTAAAGGCTGAACAAGGCTTTTCTCATCCAAACTCACACAAGAGTCACCATAGGTTTGATAAATTTCTACTTCTCCACCCGATGTAAGTAAAGGACATGTGTTTCTCATGAGGACTTTTCAGGGTTGTTCTATGGCTTCCGGTTGGTAGGATTTAGATGTTAAAAGTTTTGAGGCCGAAAAAGGAAGGCTTGGCTCTTATTGAAGCAGAATTGCAAGATTCTAGTTTTCACTCAAATATGGTCTCCTTCACATCCCCTTTGATGAAAATAGGATTCATCATCATTCAATCAGCTCAGCAGCAAACATTTCAATCTTTTCAAACATAATTTTTTTTGAAGCTCCAGATAGGCACAACTTTCTTTTGGAAGCTCCAGAACGGCATAGCTTCTCTTGTCATAAAAGCTCCAGAAACGACACAGCTTTCAACAAAATAATTTTTCATCATCACACACATCTCTTCCACAATTTATTTTCCACCCAAAGTATAACCAAATGAGGTAGTACACCACAAGACATCTTCCCCCACACGTAAGTTCAACTAGATCATGCAATTTTACATCAAGAGCAGGTATGATAGGGAAAATTGGCTTGTAATGTGGCTAACCTAAATGGACATTCATGGATACAAGGGGCTACAATGAAGGATAAATGTAAAGGTGGGCCATAATGAAAATTATTATTTTGAAAAGGGGGCTTCAAACAAAATAAATGCCTCAATCATTTAAAAAACACGTACCCCAACCCTCAAGTTTTGAAAGGAATAAATCAAATTCTGGTTAAAGCAAGCATGGTCTGGTTCTCTCAAGAAATGAGGTGAATGAAATGAATATGACAAAAATGGTTCAGAAGCTCACAGGAAAGTTATTTCAATGATATAGACAGTGAAATATGGCATGAGATTCAAAAATCAGTGTATTTTTCATGAATTTCCAAAAGATTTGAACTTGAAACAAAGTTATTTCATCATTCATTTAAGATCAGTTTCATGAAATAGACTGGTTCACAATTTGAAATGGGTTTCAAAAATGGTATTGATAATCATTTCAGCTCAAAAGTATCATAAACACACCAAAAATTGAAAAATAAACACACAAAAATTTGAAAACACGCATTTTTTTATTTTTTATTTTTGAAAAAAAAACATCAAATAAAAATCCTATACTACAATGGTTCCCTCCCCCACACTTAAATGATGCAGTGTCCTCAATGCATTTATGTGGATTTAACATGTAAGAAGATTTCTGATTGAATCACAATAGGAAGAAAATGTGAAGGAGAGGTACAACCTGATGGATCTTATTGATAAATAGGTTGGAGGAGCGTGATCTCCTCCAATGGCTCTGATGGTAGGGTCCCAAGGAATTTCTTCAACCTATGTCCATTCACAGTGAATGGATCCTGCTCTCCATCCTTCATAATCTGCACAGCACCAAATGGATATACATGAGTAACAATAAATGGACCTTCCCATCTGGAACGAAGTTTACCTGGCATCAACTTGAGTCTTGAGTTGAATAATAACACTTTGTCTCCAAGAGAGAAGTCTTTTGGTTGGATTAGCTTGTCGTGGGCCACTCTTGTTCATTCTTTGTAAATCCTTGAATTTTCAAATGCTTCCCTTCTTATTTCATCCAGCTTTTGCAACATCAATTTTCTCTCCTTCCCAGCACTTTCAAGGTCCAAATTCATTTTCCTCACAGCCCAATACGCCTTATGCTCCAATTCCACAGGTAGGTGGCAGCTTTTCCCATAAATCAGCCTATATGGACTCATTCCAATCGGGGTTTTTTAGGCTTTCCTGTAAGCCCATAAGGTATCATCTAACCTTTGGCTCTAATCCTTCCTGTTTGGATTAACAGTCTTTTCCAAAATTCCCTTGATTTCCCTGTTTGAAACTTCAGCTTGCCCATTATTTTGTGGATGATAGGGAGTTGATGTTTTATGATGCACCCCATACTTCTTCAGCAATGTATCCATTCTCAAATTGCAGAAGGGGGTCCCTTGATCATTGATGATTTCTCTGGGCACTCCAAACCTACAAAATATGTTAGACCTGACAAAATCACAAACAACTTTAGCATCATCAGTTCTGGTTGCTTTTGGTTCCACCCATTTGGAAACATAATCAACTGCAAGCAAGATATAAGAATTTCCAAATGACATTGGGAAAGGTCCCATAAAATCTATCCCCCAAACTTCAAAAATGTCACATAAAATCAATGGAATTTGGGTCATTTCTTGTCTCTTTGAAATATTTACTGAAAACTGACATTTTTCACATATTTTGCAAAATTCATGAGCATCTTTAAAAATGGTGGGCCAATAAATTCCAGATTCTATAACCTTCCTTGCTATTATTTGAGGTCCAAAGTGGCCTCCACAAGCTAAAGTGTGACAATAATCAAAGACAGATTTATCTTCAATTTCAGGTAAACATCTTCTTATTACTTGATCATTGCAGATCTTCCAAAGGAATGGACCATCCCAAATGTAATATCTAGATTCAGCTTTTAGTTTTTGAATTTGGTGATAATTAAAATGAGATGGGACCTGAGATGTTCCCAAAAAATTGACTATGTCAGCATACCAAGGCACTTCTCCTTCAATCAAGTACAACTTCTCTACTGGAATTTGATCATTCAGTGGGTCTCTTTCTGGAACTTCAATTTCAGCAGTGTTTGGCAGTCTACTTAAGTGATCAGCCACTTGGTTCTCAGATCCCTTCTTATCCTTGATTTCTATATTGAATTCCTGCAGTAGTATCATCCATCTCACTAACATTGGTTTAGCATCATCTTTCTTCATCAAGTACCTCAAAGCTGCATGATCAGAAAACACAGTGATTTTAGTTCCAAGAAGATATGATCTAAATCTTTCTAAAGCAAAAACAACTGCAAAGAACTCTTTTTCTGTGGTTGTATAATTTAATTGGGCAACATCTAAAGTTCTCGAGGCATATTAAATGACTTGTGGTCTGCCCTCAATTCATTGAGAAAGGACTGCTCCAACTGATTGGTTAGACGCATCACAAAGTAGTTCAAATGGTTCTTCCCAATTTAGAGGCTGCATCACGGGTGGTGAAATCAATCTCTTCTTCAACTCATCAAAGGGTTCCTTACATGAACCATTGAAATCAAAATTAGCATTATTCAAAATTAATCTAGAGAGAGGGAGAGAAATCTTACTGAAATCTTTGATAATCCTCATGTATAATCCTACATGTCCTAAAAATGATCTAACATGTTTCACACAAGTAGGGTAAGGTAATGAAGTTATCACTTCAATTTTTGATTTATCCACTTCAATTCCATTTTGGGAAATGACATGACCAAGAACAATTCCTCTTTGAACCATGATATGACATTTTTCATAGTTTAAAACAAGATTTTTTTCAATGCATTTTTTCAAAACTTTTTCCAAATTTTTCAAACAATGATCAAAAGAATCTCCAAAAACTGTGAAATCATCTAAGAAAATGTCCAAGCAATTTTCAACGTGATCATAAAATATACTCACCATGCACCTCTGAAATGTACCTAGAGCATTACATAATCCAAATGGCATTCTTTTATATGCAAAATTACCAAAAGGGCATGTAAATGTCGTCTTATCTTGATCCTCGGGGGCAATGGGTACCTGGAAGTAACCTGAAAATCCATCCAAAAAGAAATAATGAGTTCTCCCTGCCAATCTTTCTAACATCTGGTCAATGAAAGGGATGTGGAAATGATCTTTTCGAGTGACCTGGTTCAATTTCCTAAAATCAATGCACACTCTCCAACTGTTTTGAATTCTCATAGGGATTAACTCATTCTTTTCATTTCTCACAGTGGTCAGGCCAGTTTTTTTGGAACGACATGAATAGGGCTGACCCACTGCGAATCTGAAATGGGATAGATGATCCCAGCTTGCAAGAGCTTCTCGATCTCCTTCTTCACAACCTCCATCAAGGTGGGATTCAGTCTCCTTTGGGGCTGTCAAACAGGTTTTGAATCTCCCTCAACAAAAATTCTATGTGAGCATATTTTTGGGTTAATTCCTGGGATATCACCTAAGCTCCATCCTATTGCCTTGACATTCTCTCTCAAAAGCTCAATCAATGATTTCTCTTGGGTTTTAGAAAGATTATTATCAATTATAACTGGTAGTTTCTCTCCCTCCCTAAGGTATACATATTTCAAATCAGTGGGGAGTGGTTTGAGTTCCAGGTTAGGGGGATTCTCAAGGGATGAGACTAAATTGACGTTTTCTTCTTCCAAATTTTGGACCTCCATCACAAAAGAAACCATATCATCTTCCTCATTATTTAACAAATCATCAAAGAAATCAGATTTTAATTCTTCCTCCCACATGACGTCAGAATCTCCAACATCTTCAGCATCCACATGATCAATGATATTTTCTAGGGAAGAAGTCTCTATTAAGTCTAAAAATTCATAGAGCATTCATGATTCTTTAATTGGTTCTTCACCAACTTCATGGGAAAGAGAAAAGAGGGAGTGATCATCTGATGGATGCCTCATGGATTCAAAAATATTGAAGTGGACCGTGCTCTCTCCAAACTCCATAGTGAGTGTCCCCTCGTGGACATTTATGATTGTTTTGGCTGTCTTCAAGAAAGGTATCCCCAAAATGATGGGTGAATGAGATGGGCTCCTATCATCTTCCATATTGAGCATGTAGAAGTCAGCTGGGAATAAGAGATCTTTGACTTTAACAAGGACATCCTCCAAAACTCCTGCAGGAAAAACCGTGGATCTGTTTGCAAGCTGGACCACCACTCTTGTGGGCTTCAATTCTCCCATCTGCAAAGAAGTGTATACCGAGTGAGGCAATACATTAATTGAAGCACCTAAATCACACAAAGAATTAGTGAAATTTAATGAACCAATGGTGCATGGAATGGAAAACGTCCCTGGATCTTGACATTTGGTTGGAATCTGTGGCGTGATAAGGGCTGAGACACTTCTTCCCAAGTTGATTCTTTCATTCCCATGAAGCCTTCTCTTTTTGGTGCAAAGATCTTTCAAAAATTTTGCATACCTTGGAATTTGTTTAACAGCTTCAAGTAGGCGGATATTGATTTCCACTTTCGGGAAGGTGTCCAGAATTTCTTTTTGAAGTGCTTCTTCATGCAATTTCTTTGATTCAATCATCCTTGTTGGAAATGGTGGAGGTAATTATTTCTTCTCCCTTTGTTTTCTTTGCATTGGTGTTTCTTGTTTCTTATTCTGTGGCCTATCCTTCTCCTCCTTCTCTTCCTTTTCATCTTCTTGGTGGATTGTCAAAAGACTTTTTGAATCATTATCCCTCAGAATATGTGGTATTATTTCAGGTTCAGGGTTGGATGGAGGTGGGATTTCTTTTCCACTTCTTGTTATGATTGCACTGACATTCTCTTTAGGATTTGGCACTGTTTGGGATGGAAGCTTACCTGGATTCTTGAAAATTATTTCAACATGACTTCCCACTGTGTCTGCTAGCTTGTCAACCTTATCTGCTAGGTCCTCATACTTGGATTGTAGCTGTTCCACAGAAGGTTGTGTGCTGGTGGATGGTTGTTCATATGTATTTCTTTGGAATAGTGGAGGCTGAAAAGATTTTTGGTGTTGGAAGGGCTTTTTATAAGATTTTTGGAAGGGAGGGGGGTTCTGGTATTGCTGCTGGTGGTAAGGAGGTTGACTGGGGTGCTGGTTAAATGGTCTCATCTGGTTTTGTTGGTTCCCATATCCTTGTTGGGATTACAGTTGATTTTGTTAGAATTGCTTTGGTTGAAAGGCCGTAGCACAGTATTCTGTCCCCTATATCTCAAGGCACTGGTCAGTATAATGAGTGGAAGAATAACATAAACCACATACCTGAGCTGAAGCTTGTTGTCCATTTGCTTGTGTTACAACCATTTGATGGACTAATCTTGTAAGGTCATCAACTTTGGTTTCAATAAATGTAGATGAATCAGATGTTTTTACCTCATGTATCCCCCTGGTTCCCATTCCTCTTAGTCCAAATTGTTGTGAGTTTTGAGCAATCTTCTCAATTAGTATTCTGATACATGCAGGAGACATGTCAATCAGGGACCCCTCTAACGAGGCATCTAGAAGATTTCGATCATTATCAATTAGTCCTTGGTAGAAGAACACAAGGAATTGGTGTTCCTACATTTCTTAATGTGGGTAACTGGAACATAGCTTCTTGAAGCGCTCCCAGTACTCGTAGAGGGTTTCTCCAGTTGATTGTCGTATGATGTAAATCTCCTTCTTGATGGCAGTGCTCCTCAATGTGGGAAAGAATCTTTGCATGAAACATCATTTTAGGTCTTCCCAATCACTGATCTCCCCTGGTTTTAGGTTGTACAACCATTCTTTAGCTATTCCTTCAAGTGATAAGGGGAATGCCCTCCACTAAAATTGGTCTTCGGGTGCTCCTCTTGGCCTAAAGCTTGAGCAAGTGTATCTGAATTCTTGCATGTGCCGATTTGGATCTTCTCCTGCAAGACCATGAAACTTTGGAAGAACAGGAATCATATTTACACGTAATTCAAAATCATTTGGTTTAGTGGGTGCAATTAGTTGGTTATTTTTAATGGCAAATTGTGGTGCACATAGATCACGCAGGGTTTGGTTGGGATTTCTAGCCATGATTTCAGGTTCAGAGTGAACACTAAGAGTTTCACTTGAATCTGAGAGATTTATTTCTTCAAAGATTTCTGGTAGATTTCTTTTTCTTAGTTGGGTTAATGTTCTTTCAATTTCTGGATCAAATTCAATTAATGGTTCTTTTGAGGTGCGGGTCATTCAATTTTTTTTGGTGCACTGCCTCCCCGGAAACGACGCCATGTTTGACGCACGCCTGTCGTAGGGCATGGCAAAACAATTATTTCCTAAGTTAAAATTTAGTAATGTGGTTGACCTAGGATGTCTCCTGAAGAGGAGTGCACACAAAATGGGTTGTCACTTTAAAACGGGGGTAAAAATGTTGTGAACGGAAATTTGAAATTCAAATGATTGAAAAACAATGAAATTTAAAAGGGTGATTAGGTCGGGGTCGGTTTACTAATTATAATTCTATCCTTGTTCAATTTAATTCAAACCTCTTCTTCTTAGTTGATTAAAGTGAGTTTCCACAATCGTTTCCTCTCACTTCCTTGGTGAAATTATTATTGTGAGAGAAAACCTTACCAAGATCTTGGTTTGGTAAACTCTCCTTCCATGTGTAAAATAGTTGTATTGGATATCCTTAATTGAAATGGGCAATTCTCGATCGGGATTTGTTTATCCCAAACAATCAATAACATTCACTACACCTTTTACACGTACTGACGACCGTCGAGTAATTCACCACTAATTCCTAGTTTATTCCATCGTATATAAACCAGAAATTAGTGGAGGGAGATATTGATTATTTTACCAAGGAAAAAATAAATAATGGAATTAATATTCAAGAAAGATCGAACATGATAATAAAATCTGCTATAATAAATTGAAAACAACATTGAAGTAGAATGAAATTTATTCAATTGCGTCTAAGAACTCAAGCATTACAATGTAGAAAACCAACCCCTCCCCAATCACTCCAAAAGTTTACCCCACCATGGTAAGGGTAATCGAGTTGAATGGGGAAGAAGAAGGCATTACAAAACTATGAAAAAGAAAATAAATAAAAAATAAAAACGAAAAGATCTTCTTCTTGGTGTCCCGGATGGAATGGGGTGGAGAATGGATGCTTTGAGAGGGTGGAGCTCTCCTCCTTTTATAGCCAGAATGATTCCCCCTAATGAAGACGCGTTGTAGCCCCATTAAATGACCTCTTCACGCGTTGATCCCTTCTTTAATGTTGTTCATAATTACCTTGTCCATGTCCCCTCAATATTTCAGCAGATTTGGACATGTATTCCGAGAGTTATGGCTGTTTTACTATGAGAATTTATTCTGTCCAGTCAGACTCTCCAAAACGAAATCCTCCGGATTAGGGTGCTTTAATGGCATCATAAACGGAAAATTCACTCGGTGATTCCTTCATAAAAGATGCACCAATACTCCATGTGCGTCCACAAACTGAATTTAAGAAGCTTTGGGCCCACAGTGGATGAGTTATGGCTCCCACATCAATACTAGGCAGAACTGAAAACAGTTTTCTTGAGCCAACTTGTGAGCTTCTTTTGAGCTTCCATATGGCCGATTCAGATTTTAGTCCAAATATATTAAATGAAGCGCGGGATGTCTATAATCTGGAAAAGAAAGAATGTTGCAATTTGGATCCGTGTATATAAAGTTATGGCCAAACTACCGAAATAATTTAAAACTGTTAAAAATCCAAAATGGCCAATTTTTATTATTCAGCTCAAAATAACACCATTATCATAAAAATGAAACAATTCATCTTAGAGGAACAATTTTGTGGGTTTAAAACAATGATATTCAATATAAATTAATTGAAAATATTTGCTCTATCAATTACATTTTCATCTCCACCTATATTATCTAGTTATATTGATGTGACTAATGTAAATATTTGATATTAGTTAAATATATGAAATTATAAATAAAATAAGATACTATATATTTCATGCCCATTATATTCACACAAAAAATGATAACATTGTTCCTATGTATCTATAGAAATTCTCCTCTATGAAGTGGTGAGATTAGTTTTCCACACCACATCACATGTTTGATATATATATATATATATATATTTATTGAAATAATTTGTTCTTTATGATATAATTATAACTATGTAAATTAAAAATTATAGTTTTATCATTTTTATAATGATATTTGAAAAAAGTAAATGCTTCTCATGCTTATGTATGGCCTACAATCTACATGATTGTAACATAGTTTATTTTTCATAAACAACATTAATTGATTGATTTAAAATTATATTTGATGGATGAAATTATAATTTCGTCAATATTATTATTTTAGAGAAGATGAAATAATTAATCCATTGACGAAGTATTTATACACCGAAGTTGTTTTGAAAATTTTGAACCCAACAAACCCGAAATTCCTGATATAGAATTAAATAAATAGATAATTAAATATTTCATTAATTCAAATGAAGTGTATTATTTATAGAAAAAGTATTATGACTGGAAAATGTTCTTAGAAAATAAAATAAATCAAATTATTTTAGTATATATTACTTAATGGAAATATAATGAATGTCTAGAATCGAGGTAAAGGAATTCACCTCAATTTCTTTTATTGAGGAATATTTTTTTATTATGCATAAAATTTCTTTCATCTGGTGTATATTCGTCCAATTTTACATTTTATATAATGATTCCTTCATATTTATTTATATTTTATGATTTAATTGGATTTATTTCATCCTTGGTGATTTGTTATGAATGTTACGAACTGGTAAAGGGTTTTAGAACTAAATATCAATATGATGGGTTTTTATAGAAATTCATTTACATTATTTTTCCATGGTTATGTTTTAATTTATCTATTATTTTTTTATTCTATATTTAATATTTATTTTTTACACCTAATCACTCCATTGATTAACTCTCAATTTAATGATTTGATCATTGTAAGGTTTTTTTCTATCACATTCCCTTTATATGGGACATAATTATAAGGATATAAACCATTATATAATGTGTATATACTAACCCATTGAAATATTATATCATGAATATACTTATTTTAATGATACTTATTCTCACATTTGATATTATAATTTCATGGGGATTACAATTAAAATATTACCAAAGTAGAAAACACTCTATGTTAGAATCTCAATTGTTTTTTTGGTTTTTTATGATCAAGGTTACCTAGGTGGAATCATATGATATATTTTCATAACCACATTATGTTTTATTGCACAATAATTTTTAATGTGGTTTACATTTTTAATTTCCATTCCATAATTTGTTGAATAATCATAAAGAAATTCATCTTAAATTGATATCGATCTTGTATTTTATTTATGCCATGAATATTTTCCTTCCATATACATGATTTCTAAAATGTTTTTAAAAAATATTTTTTTTATAAAAAAATATGATTTCTCATATATTTCTCATATGGTCTTTTATAGGGTTTATTTTAAAAGAATGTTATTTTCACAATATTTTTTGATTTTTCAGTTTTAAAACTTTTTTCAAAGTGAAAAGGGTATTTTCTTCAATAATTTTTTTCATGATCTTTTTAGGGTATATTCATTAAAAAATTCGAGAAACCTTGGTTTTAATTATGGTATATTGGTTATATTTTTTAATATTACCATAATATTTCATTATTCATATGTATTATATTTGTTTCATTTTTATTTTCATGGATCCATTTGCAATTCCATTAGGTGATCATGTAGTGAACAGATGAATAGATTCTTCATCATGTTTTATGATGATATGAATTCTCTAAATACTATTTTCAAGATATGGTCCTTACTAGTTTATTCTGATAATTGTTTATCTTGATACATATTATAAGATGAGTTTTTATCCGTTATAGCTCATTTTATGACACATTGAGGCTTATTATAACTCATGGTAGGATGGGTGTGACCCCATTATAGCTTTTGAATATATTGGTTAATTATTATGTTAGTTGTTAACTGTATGGTAATTCTAATTTCATGGGTTATTGTAAGTATTCTTTTTAGAATATTTTCCATGATAACAACATGTTTTCTTTAGGCATTTTTTATGCTTTTAATGATTCCTTTGATCAAGATTCAAATTACACGGCTCGTTATTATTTATTAAAATGAAGTATTCACAATTTAATGATTTATAGAATGTTTTATGATTGATGTTATAGGTATTTGGGGGTTCAAATTCCCTTATGTTATATATATATATATATATATTTAATTTTATTATGTCATTATATCCTTATTTTCATATTATTCTCATTGACGAAGTTCAATTCGTAATGCTTATATTTAACCTTACTAAGAATTTGGTCTCACCCATCATACGTTTCCTTTTACATGGGTTATAAATAAAATTGTTAATTGATTTTTTTACTCCTATTTCATGTTAGCAAAAAAATAGAGATTTTTTAGGCTTATTATGAAAAAAGAAAATCTTCTTTCATGTTGGAAAAATGATCGCATAAATACATGAGTTTTGTGATGTATGTATTTTTCCTAATTCTATAAAACTGGAAACCTAAAATTTTCATAGGTAGGTTAGTAATCTCATATTTAATTATTATGTTAATAAATTTTATGGAAAAAATATTTTAACATTTATCGGTATCATGAAAAAAATTTAGAATATATTTTTCTAGAACTAGATCTATGAGTGAGGGTTCATAGTTTTCTTACTTGGTATCTAATCAGGGTTTAGTGAAATTTTTATATTTGTAGGTTTTCATGGGTAATTGTTTTAAGATTTATGGACACCATCAAAGGTTTATAAGTTTACGGTTTATTATATTTTTGATTTTATATATATCTTATTCATAGTTATACGTGATTAATTTTTTTAGTGACTGCTGATATTTTGGGAGACATTTTATTTAGTAGAGGGAAATATATCCCTTACTATTAACATGAAATATTATTTATGAGAAAATATATTACACTTTTGGAAATATTAGAATTAATTTATGAGATAAACATTGTGGATAAATCACCCATTTATGTTGAAATTTATCAGGTTCTTTGGGACACACAGATATTATTTATTTGAAAATAATTAATATATCATGGACATTATGTGATCAGTGTATTTACATTTTTGGTACAATAATTTAGGAATTTTTAAAGTTTTTTAGAGATAAATGTAGAATTTTCTTGGATGAAAATGACATAAATTTTTTCTAATTGTTATATTTAAATCTTATACATGAACATTTTAAAAAAATTTAAGAAATTATTCCATTGAATTATTTAGTGTTATCTATTAGTGATACTGTTGAATTTTGGGGATTAATATATATTTTCATGAAATAAATGTTTATTCTATATTATAATTATCATCCATTATGCTAACCACTATGGTTTTTCAAATGTTTTCATGATTGAAGGACTATATTTTTATCATTTTATCGATTATCTAATCCATTAGAATATGATTTTATTGCTCATGAATGAAAAATTCATCTTAAATACTCAATGTTTTTAGAATAATATGGGATTAGAGTATAAATTAATCACCTATAGAGAAATTATTTTAATAAAATAATCTTATTACATTCATTTATAATGGATAGATTGTATTTTTTTAAACCTCTATAGTTAATGGAATTATAGTGGTTAATTACTCATGATCATTTACTTTCTGGTGGTCAATGATCATTTTAACTCTCAATCATTATAAAAACACAACAATTTAATTCTATTTCAATATTTTTTGCATCATAGTAATGTTATCAATTTTAGAAACCTTGTATATTTTATTTCCTGATGACATTCATACATCTATTTCTTTATTTTTAATTTGATGTTTAATTCACCCATTTTACATTTGTGAATTCAACTAGGATATTTTAAAAATTAAAACCATTAATTATAGAGATAATTTAAATACCATTAGGAATAAATCTAATAATTAATAGATTTTTTATTGTCTTGAGATATTAAAAATAATGACTATTCGATAATGAATCAAAAACGCAACACAAATCATAATGAATCCAATAAATATTATTATTTAAAATTTACCATTATAGTATATCAATTTATATTGACAAACTAAATAGTATTTACCAAATTATGAATCATACACAATTATCTAAATCAATAAATGTTTATTGATTATTTATTAGAAATTAAATTCTCAATTATTATAAAAGTCATTTTATTCATTGAAATTACTAATTATTCAAAAATTATTAATATTTATTTCTGTGTAGAAATAGTATTATTTATTTCTAAAATATATCTATTTTTTCATAAAATTGAAATGATATTTGAAACTAGAATTGAAAAATTATCTTATGGTAAAATTTTATGAATTTTTTTGAAATGTTTATTTTTCATTGAATACTGAAAAGTATTTATTTTTATTGGAAAATTTATTTTATTTTAAAGTATTAATAAAATAATATTATTTTTGCGATTATTTTTAAAATTAAATAATATCCTTTTGATTAATAATAATACAATTATGTTTTTTGGAGTTAATTTAATACATTAATTGGGTATAAAGATCTTTTATACTTAAAATGCATTTGTCTAAAAATATTTTTTCTATCATGTTTTTCCAATTTAATTTAAAATTAAATTGTACAAATTTTTCATTTTGAATCATTAAAACCAAATTCTCAATTTCGTATTCTATGTTTTAAATTGGTAAATATTTAACAATTTTTCATTATGAATAGTATCCTGAGAAAATTTATGTCACCTAGTTTTGAGTATGTTAGGTAATTTTGGTTAAAATATATATTATGGGGACTCAAAAAAGACCTTATCACTTCCTAAAATTATATTTTATCAGTATATATCATCAATAAATATCGAAATTATTATTACATGACATATCATTTCCATTTGTAAATGATTTGGACCATTATATTATTTTATAGAATGAAAATTTAATGATTTTGTTCTTTTTTTAACATTATGATTTTATCTTAAGGATAATAAGTTATATTAAGTTAAAAATGATAATTTTAAATAAAATTGAATTTTATAAACCATGTTAATTTATTAATAATTTTTACTAAAGATATAATTATCTTAAATTCTTATGTGACACAAAAAATATATTTGTTTAATTAATAAAAAAATAAAATAATTGATATTAATACTGATTAAGGTAAACTTATTTGAATAATTTTTTGGGTTTCGTGATTTTTAAATAAAAATATATATTCAAGATTGTTTAATTCCTTAGATATTAATCCATTATTGTATGATAATTCCAACAGAAAAATTAAATGAATAATTCTAAAATTGATATTAATGTTTATTATAATAAATAATGTTATTATAAATGAATTAAAATATATAAACATATTATATTATATCAAGTGAATTATAAATGTTTGCTGATATAATCCATGGCTATATTATGTTTCCCTTTATATTTTAACTATATTGATCCAAAAATAACAAATTTTTTTTCACAATTATAGTAAAAATGTTTAATAGGGGATTAAAACCAAAAGATATGGGTAAAATGTAGTATAAAATTTTATAGACATTATTGGATGAAAATATTTTGAATCATTTTTATATTAGGTTGCATTCATATCCATTTTTATTTATTTGTATATGAAAATTAATTTATATTAATTTAATACATTAATTAATTCCATGAGATCCCTCACCTCTCATATAAAAGGGCATGTACTCTACTCATTTATTCCAAAAGAAAATTCCATGGGGTTTATCTGTTACCTAATGAAATTCCTTCCTATCATCCCAACCCAATTTATAAAGGCATTATGTTTTTAATAATACAAATATCAAAGGTTTTAAGTAGTAAATAAAATGATGTTGTATGTGTTAAGTAGTAGAATTCATGATCCTTGGATCATTATTAGGGAATTTAATTCTATCCTCAGTTCGAGGAAAAATCTGGGCCCAAATCATTACCCAATATGAACAATAGATTTGAAATCATATATTGAGGATAAAAAATAAATTGAGATCAACCTAGTTGTATATATACATTCTTACTATAGAAGACACTAAAATAGATATGTATCTATTAATATTAATGAATCCCATAATAATGAACATCCCCTTGAAAATTGGGACTATTTCTCCAGAAAAACCCTTACTAGATTAAATTATCACCATCATTTGATTTTTTATTATTTATATTATAAGATCTATACAATTCCATCTTTTTATATATTTGAATTCGTGGGCATTATTTCCTAAATGTGGGGATATTATTAGAGATACATGGAATTATATGAATCATGTAAATGATGATTTCACATGTTTCAAGACACTAAATTTTTTAAATCAATGGCTAAAGGGATGATGTTAATTAAAATCCAACCAAATTAAAAATGATAATTTTTATTTAAAAGAAAATATTTGTTAGATACATGTTTTATATAAAAACTATGACATTTCCATAGTTCTTTATTAAAAAATAAATATGACTACTAATCATAATTTTCTAATATGAATAAAACTAAACATTAAAATTAGATCTTCTTAATTAAATTCCTTAAAAAGTAATTAGATGCAAAATTTACTACAACTCTCTTCAATGATAAATGATATCTTCTAGGCCTCTTATCATTATAATTAATGGAATTTATAATGGTTGTAGATAATATAATTGTTAATTAAGAATGGATTATTGATCATATTGTCTATTTTTTATATTTTTTTCAATGGAAGGAAGCATAATAATGAATTACTACCTAATCTCATTCCATTCATTATTAGAAATGATGATAACACATTCGTCACATGATTCCCCCTTGAATATGAGATCAATGATGACAAATATGGTCTTAATTTAGATAGTTGTCTTAGGGAATAAGGTTTTGTTAATTTCTTTTTTTAAAAATATTCGGATATCATTCAACTAGATGTCTATAATATGGTTACATCTTTATTTTATAATCTAAATATTCCTAATGGTATTAATGTACTATTGATATATGTGATTCGAAATGATGAGAATTCATATAATATTCGCATTTTATAGTTATATCCCTTATTAACAGACCCTAAAACTCATCTCTAATATACATGATAATATAATTGCTATAATTTCTAAGAAAAGTGTTTCCTAGAATCTGTTTAGATTTCATAATGGTATAACAATTCGTGATTATATCTTCCTATACATAAAATGTATCCATATCCAAATCAAATATAATATAGGGGGAATAATATCTATTAATGTGGAAATTAAAAATTTCATTGTCACTATGTATTTGGGTTTGATATATAATATTTCTAAATGTTTTTTCTTCAAATATTTTTTTGTAGAACGAAATCCCTATTTATCACTCCTCGCATTTTTATTCTCACTAATGGATCTCCCAGTGGTTATTTTAATTGCATAAAATTATTTTAGATAGGGTGACCCTCGTTCTACTATCCATTTTTCTATAACTGAGATTTATTTAATAATGATTCTCAATATTTTGGTGAACAAAGATAATCTTAGGTCTACCATTACCTCATGAATTCTGGCTATTCCTTCTCACTTACTTTATGTAGATGACATTATATTATTTTTACAACGGGGACGAATAAATATCAATAATCAAAAGGTAGATCTATCACATTATGAATATGGTTCAAGAATAGATAAAAACATGAGTAAATAATTTATTTTCATTTAAAAAAAATTTATTGTTACCATAAAAAATAAGATCATTAATGATTAGGGTATCAAAGAGGTGATTATCCATTATCCTTTCATGGTCTCCATATATTCTGGGAGGAAGTCCTAAAAGTATTTAAATTTCTAAAATAGAGAATAAAATTAAAAACAATCAATCCTCTTTTAAAGGGAGATATATATCTATGGATAAAATAATTTTCATTTTCAAATCCACAGTTGATTATAAAATGGTTTATTTGTTAATGTTTAATAAATGGACCATTTTTCTTCTTAAAATGAAAATATCCACATTTAAAAATTTCCATTGAGTGGGAGAAGTCTTAAAATAAATTTAGTTACCATCCCTTAGATTATTTTCTACAAGCCCCTTGCTAATGCTTGTCTTTCAAATAAGAATATCAAGATATTTAATGATACTTTACAGTATTGGATCACATGGAATCTCTTGAATATTAATTCTGTGGATATTAATTCCATGAGATATAGGTTTCTAAAATAATTAAATAAAATAATTGATCATTATATATTCTCTTTTATTTTTCTTTAAATAAAATATTAATTCACCAACATTATGCCTTACTCTAGATGGATGGGTAATAGGGAGTCATCTACCAATTTTTGGTTGGATAACTAGATTGGATCACCCCTTAAATCAAAGTTGTATCCTCTAGATTTGTATATTCATACTAATTTCTATTAAATACTTTCATGAACTCTTTGAGTCTTGAATTTCATAATGGGATTATTATTATATAATAAAACTACTCATTTTCTATAATTGACGAATTTATAATCTATGAACCTTGTAAAAATGGAATTTTGGAATAGAATATACTCTTTTGTCACAATTGTTTTGGTAAAAATCATAATTTTTTTGGGACAAAATCTCTCATAAGCGATGGATCGGTCCATCTCAATTTACTCTTGTTCGGTTGATTTCTCATAATTGAATACCCAGTGACATATGTCTTAAATTATTTGGTGATCAATTATGTTCTAAATATCGTTTGTGAAACAAGAACATATAGGATATTGACCACCTTTTTTCCTATTCTAGTGATTCTTCTTATGTAAATGCATATATGAAAATTTTGGATTTAGGTTCCTAAAAATGGACTTCATCGAGTCTCATCTACCACGTTGTACTACTAAATACACCTTTCCTCAATTGAAGAATATCTTTATTGCTACAGTGTTGAAACACCATGATGTGATATAGTATGATATAATTATTTTATACATAATAATAATAATTTCAATCTCCATGGACCTCAAGTGAAGTCACTCATCATTGTCAAGGAAGACGTCAAAATTAAATTGGGTCTTTTTCATAACTCTATATGTGATTTAAGCATCTTGTATCACTGGGTAATTTCTATAAAAGTAATCAAGTCTAGGGGTAAAACAGTCGTATTCTAGAAATATACTCTTTACAGATGGTTAAAAGTGAATTTAGATGGTTTTTCAAAGGGAATCCTTGGTCCCTCGGGAAGTCGAGCGGTGTACATGGACCATAATGAGAATATACATGGATGATTTTATAATACAAGTGTTTTTTAATCTTCGATAAAAGATGAAATTTTTACTATTATCCTTGTGGATATTTTTTCAATGAAAAAATAATGGACCAATATATGTCTTGAAATTGTTTCAACCACATTTATGGAAGCATTCTGGAATGGAATGGTGCATTTTTCCTTATATTATATAAATAGTTGGATTGATTGTCTAATATAACAATAAAGGAACAATCATATTATCACTCATTCATTTTATGTGGTTAACGTAGTGGTATAAGGGATAAATAATAAATGATTCAACAACAACATCATTTGACCAGATGACCATCCTGTTGAATTGCTAATTTTTTTTAAATTTATTGTGAAAAAATTCCTTATTTATATATTTTGTAATGTTTCACTCATTAACAAATTTTCCGTTCCATTTTAGAACAAGTAATCACCTTTCCAAAAATAATAAAACATTTGGGATTCAGTAATGGGATTTTTCCTAATTTTCTTTTCATTGCGGAATATTTTTTTATTATGAATATTTTTTTTATTCAATGTGTACACACTTCCACATTTACATGTTATATCATTAATAATATTTAAGTATTGATATATTATTTTTTGAAATGATTTTTTATAATGGTTTTTTCATTCAATATTACTTATTGGTAAATGGTTTCTTTACTAAATTTAATTTTAATTGGTTATAACACATTATTGAATTTTATATTCCATGATTATGTGTGAATTGATCTTTAAATTTGATTATTATATTTTTACACTAATTTTTTTAAGATTTACTCTTTTTTATACATATGTAATCAATTAATTAACTCTAAATTCATTACTATGATATTTTTAAGGTTTATTCTTATTCAATTTCCACTCAATGGGACATGCATTTAATGATATGCACCTATTTTCTTATTAGTCATATATACTTCCCCTTGTACGTGTTATTTTATAAATCCCATTATATTTATAGTATTTAACATTTCATTTGATGTTATTATTTCATGGGTAATGTGATTGAAAAGTTACCAATTGAAAATGATTTATGTTATAATCACCATTATTTGTTTGACTGTTTATATTAAAGTTTATATTGGCTAGGATCATATTTTATTATGTTCTTGAACTGCATATCTTTTATTTTACACAAGTTAGGAATGTTTTTTACATGTTTAATTTAAATTTCCTCATTTACTAATTAATGAAAAACAATAAAGTTTTTTTATGTTACCCTAATATTGTATTTCATTTATATCTAGAATATTTCACTTCTATAAAAATGTTTTCTAAAATGATTTCAACTATTTTATTTTATAATCAAATATTATTTCATTAGTCAATTTGTCATGATTATTGAACTTTTTTTAAATGGTTTTAAAATGAAAATATGATTTTATAAATGGGACAATTTTTAATCTATTTTTAATATTTTTAATGAATTTTTTATTTTTCATATTTATAACATCAACTATTTTTTCAACCATCATGAACATTATTTTTATTTAATATTAATTTATAAGATTCAATTTTTTTAATGAAACATATTTTAATAATAATATATGATTATTTAGTTTTTTAAATTTATTTTCAATATAAAAATGGTTTTTACCTCAATAATGTTTTTCGTGATCTTTTAATGGTATTTCAATTCATCGCCATGAATCGACCTTGATATAAATTATTCTCTATATGAATTAATTTTAATGGTTCTAACCTCTTTATTTCCCTTGATGGAATATGATTTTTTTCCCTGAAATTTTCCAAGAACTAGTTTTTATTCCAAGAATTAATCAAGTTATGAATTGAATAATGAATGTTTCTATGAGCATTATGTTTATATGGATGATCTTTATACATTTTTCATGTTATAGTCCCTATAATAGTTTTATCATAATGACTTATCCTGATACATATTATATAATTATTTGAGCAATACTATATCTCATGATACAATTGATTGATCCCAATTATATAATGTTATATGATGGGCGAGCCCCCTTATATCTCTCCAATGCACTAGGTAATGAATATATTTGATGTTAACCATAAACTCATTCAGATTTTAAGGGGTCAATGATGATTATTTTACTATATAGAAATAAATTCACTTTATTATTTCAATGTGTTTTTAATTATTACTATTATAAATAATGACATCACATTGATCATTATTATTAAATAAAAAAACTATATCATTTATATAATACTTAATAAATAGTTCATGATTGATTAACTCTTTATAGTAAATTAAGAATTACTTTCTCTTATTTTCATGCACATTGATTATTTTAATATACACTTATATTCCACTTATTCACATTCAATTCATCCAATTGTTAATTTTTATGTTTCCCATTACATAGCATTTGATTTCACAATTACTATGATTCCTTTTCTATAAGTTATCAGGAATGATTTTACATGGTTTTTATTTGTAAAGATATTATGTGTGGATAATTGTATTTGAGATTTTTAAGACATATAGTGAGATAATAAATGGTGGGGTTTTGCGAAAAAATAACCACTTAATGACATGAGTATTATTATGTAAGAGGTTTTCCTAATTATCTAAAACACTAAAACAAAAATCACATTCTATATATAAGTGATATAATATTTCCACTAGATGTTTTACATTTTGTATGTATAAAATGGGGAAACATTTATCTATATAAAGATAGAAATACAATCTTTATTATATTAGAACAGTATATAGGTGTACAAGTTTATGGATATTAAACTAATAATGGCCCAGTAAATAATTACCCCCATATTTGACATTGTGTTTAAATTTCAAATTTCAAATTTATTATTATATGATCCTAATTTTTTTAGTTAAATATTTTACAAAGGAGAAAAATTTATAAAATATTATAGAAATATTATATTTTTATTAAATACTTAATATAAAAACCCTACAGAAGAGTAGTGGGGTTATTGTAAGGAAGTCTATGTTTAAAAAAATGGCGTGACTAAGGATTTTAGAAATTATTTTCTGGAATTTCACCAATATGATATAAGTGAACGAAAATATTTGAGAGAATCCATTGAATGTATATTTTTGGAACCCACCCTAATTTTTTATGAATGTATATTTTCTATTTTACGGTCTATTTTCCTATCTAAATTTTACTACTCTATGTAAATTTTATTTATTGTGTTTATTTTGAATTTTATTTTATATATTCACACTCTCTCAATTTATCAATATCTTCATTAATTTTTTTCACCTCTTTAACTTCTTATATAATCTAAAAATCATGACGATTCATTGAAATTGTATTTTAGTGGAAATGATAATCTTATGGACTCGGGGTTTACTGAGATTTTCACTACATACATTATTTTTCTAAAAAACATAAATAATTTCCTGAAATTTTTGGGTTTTATTTATGTCTATTTTAATATAATGACTTAGTAGTTGATGTTCTTACATGTGATATTCAACTAGTAATTATATGTTCCCACCTCTATCTTCAATGAATTGAATTGGTAATCATGTTTGTAATTATGTATGATAAGTGGGCACCAATCATTAGAGATAAAAATGTTATTCCATAATATCCTTATATTTGTTAGAGATACTTGTAGAAAAAATTAATATTTTTTTATAACCATGAATGGTCAAATGAAAAAGAAGTGGTTGTAACCAATCTACTCCCATGATGTGGAAAAAATAAAATAATCTGTTTATTTTAATTTTTCTCAGCCATGTTTCTTTTTAGAATCTGGTATGGACTGACGCTCGATAAACCAACTCGCGAGGTTAAATTTAATTGACACTCTCAAAATGAAGATGGTCTCTCTATTTTGAACCTTAATGATAAAGACAGTAGACCTATAGTTAAAATGTCCAGTTCAGGAATTTTTCCAGAACCTGCTTCTGTTGATTCCCAACCTGTTGATGAACCTGAAATTTCTAGACCTAACTTAACTAGATCAACTTGAATTATGAAGAATCATCCTTTAGATGTTGTTTTAGGAAATCTTGATAGAGGGACACAGACTAGAGCTTCTCTTAGAAATTAAGTTGAACATCAAGCCTTCTTGTCACAGATTGAACCTAAAAACATTGATGATGCAATTAATGATGAATTTTGGGTAATTGCTATGCAAGATGAACTCAATCATTTTGAAAGAAATTAATTTTGGAATCTTGTTGAAAGACCTAAAGACACTATCACAATAGCCACAAAATGGGTGTTTATAAATAAAGTATATGAATCTGGAAACATAGTTATAAATAAAGCTAGACTAGTTGCACAAGGATATAGTCAAGAAGAAGGTATTGACTATGTGGAGACTTTTGCTTCAGTATCCAGATTAGAAGATATTAGGATTTTACTTCCTTATGATACACATCTAAATTTCTAACTATATCAAATGGATGTCAAGAGTGCATTCTTAAATGGATATATTGTTGCGGATGTTTTTGTTGAACAACCACCTGGTTTTTCAAACCCACATTTTCCAAATCATATTTTCAAACTATCAAAAGCTTTATATGTTTTAAAGCAAGCTCCAAGAGCTTGGTATGATAGATTAAGTACTTTTCAAATTTCTAAAGGTTTTACATAAGGAATAGATGATCCTACTATTTTTATAAAACAAATTTCTAAAGATGTTTTAGTAGTACAAATTTATGTTGACGATATTATCTTTGGATCTTCTAAAAATTATTTATGTACTAATTTTTCTTAAATGATGAAAAATGAATTTGAAATGAGTTTAATGGGTGAACATAAATTATTTCTTGGTTTTAACATTTTACAAAATGATGATGGAATTATGTTAACTCAAAGGAAATATACTATAGATATTTTAAAACGTTTTGGTTTGGATAGCAAAAAAAGTAGTGACACTCCCATGAGTACCACCTGTAAGATGGATGTTGATGAAAATGGTAAATCTGTTGATCAAACCAATTATAGAGGAATGATTGGAAGTCTACTCTACCTGACTTCTAGTCATCCTGATATTATGTTTAGTGTCTATATGTGTGCTCATTTTCAAGAAAACCCTACAGAGTCACATTTAAATGCTGTAAAGAGAATTTTCAAATACCTCAAGCATACTCCCAATTTAGGATTGTTCAATCCCAAAGGACAATCATTTGAACTATATAGTTATTCTAATGCTGACTTTGCTGGACGTAAGCTAGATAGTAAAATCACCTCTGGAACATATCATATTTTAGGAAAGTCACTAGTATTATGGTGTAGTAAGAAACAAAATTCTATTGCATTGTCATTTGCAGAAGCTGAATACATAGCTGCTAGAAGTTGTTGTGCAGAAATTTTGTAGATGAAATACACATTACTAGACTATGGATATAAATTCAGACATGTGTCAATAAATTTTCAAAACAAAAGTTCTATTAATATTTATAAGAATCCTATTTCTAATTATAGGACAAAACATATTGATGTAAGACATCACTTTTTGAGGGATCATTATCAAAAAAGTGATATCACTTTGGAATTCATTGGTACTGAATATCAACTTGTTGATATATTCACTAAACCACTAAATTATTAATGATTAGAATAAATCATACATGATCTTGGTATGATTAATCATAAATGAATATCATACTGATCATAATGTTTAATACTTTACTGTACTTTACTTTATGGTTTTATACTTACTGTTTCTAAGTTACTGTTTTATGCTCACGGTTTGACAACTCACTGTCTCACTGTGACTACATAAACTGCTCACTATTTCAACGTGATGACAATAAACTGTCTCACCGTGATGGCTAGTTTTCTGTCTCACCGTGATAAGTATGTTAATTTTTATTTTATTTTTACCTGTATCATAATAAGTTTTATTTCCCCGCTATTTGATTTCACGGGTTTGTGTTTTTAAGATGTTTGACATTCCCAAATGACAAAACCTAATGGTTTCATTCGACTCCTTACCCGAATTCTCTCCTGATCCTTCTCTTCCCTCTTGCCCGAACCATTAGTGAATTCCAAGGATTAAGCGTCCATCTTCACCCTCGTCTGAGAATCACCGCTCTAAGAAACAAAGTAGGATACTGAGGATAGCTCCCGAAGGACCTCTAAACCCACACCTGTTAATCCGTACCGTTGTACATGAAAAAGAGTTTTTCCCTGAATGGTTGTTGTCTTGTAGATCATTAGTTTTGAAAGTTTTAAATGAACAAGGATGTCTTGAATGGTTCACTAGACAGAATAGACCAATTTACCTGAGGAATGTATTTCAATTCTATGAGTACGTGAAGTTATATTTTGATATTTTAGAAAGCTTTTTGGTGACCAGCTGGATCGATGGTCAGAAGTTCACTTTCTCTTCAATGATGTGGGATGCATGCCTAATAATTGCACATGAAGGAGTGTGTGAAGATTACCAAAGAGGCCTTCCTCAAACAACTGACATCTTTGACCTAGAAACCGCTTTCGAGAATCTAACTGTAAATGGAACCAAGCGAAGGGCCATAGCTGCTGAATTGGATCGGGAGACAAGACTTTTGTTCAAGTTTGTTCAGAATTGGGTTAGTCCATGAAAAGGAGATTTTTCTATGATGAAGTATCAGGATGTGTTCCTGATTCACCTGTTGAAGAATGGAAAAATGATAAATTTGTGTAAGTATGTTATCAACCATATCTATGAGCTGATCAAAGTAACATCCAAACCCACCTCCCTGTTTTATTCAAGGATGATTTCAGCCATGTCAGTCTCAAATGGAATGGTTGGACCGAATGAAGAAAAATTAGAGGCCATTGATTTCTGCCTATCCATGCCTATCATCAGAAGGATGAAGATTAGCTATAATCCCTGGAAAAAACTATGGGTTGAGGTTAGTGATCAACTGTATAAAAAGTTTAATCATGTTTACTATCCAAGAATGCCTAAGAACCTAGATGATCCTGGTTTGGAAGCAGATGAAGTGGCTGAGTACTCAGAAGAAGAAGAACAAGAAGAAGTAACAGCTAAAGTTCCACCTAGAGAAGAATCTGTAATACCTCCAATGGAAACAGTTCCTGTTGTAGAGGAAAGTGGTGTTATCACTGCTATTATCCCCACTGAAATACTTCAAGTAGAGGAAGTTGTTGTTGAAAAGGAAAGGACTGAGGATCCTTCAGTTGTTCTTCTTGAGGAAGAATCTCATCCCAATGATGTAAGGAAATTAGTTTTTTTGGTTCAGAACAGTAAGAAACCTTTAAGGAAGTTTTTGTTGAAGAGACTCTTTCTGTTTAGAATGAAGCAAGTCTAGAAGCGTATCTAGTGGAACAATCGGTTCTTGAGATTATTCCACCTTCTGAAAAAAGAATGGAAATTTCTTTTCAGCTGGCAAGGAAAGTGTTTATAGAAGAGATTAGGGATGATCCTGTGGATCTTTTCCATGTTCATGAACCTCAAGAATCTGAAATGGAAGCACAAGTTGAGGGGGAGGAAACTCAAAATCTTGATATTGTGGAAGTGGGATCTGGTGAAGCTTCTCAACCTTCTGTCATTTTCTCTGTATACTCTTGGTATGATTTCCCACGATTTTATGATGTGAATGAATAACAGAAAGTGAATGCAACTGGAATGGATCCTTATTCTCTGTTTCAACAGAAGTACTTAGTTCATTCAGAACCAGAACCAGAGCCCCAACCTCAATCTGGATTTGAATCTTAGTCTGAAAATGACTCTGACCCTCAACCAGAATAAGAACATCTACCTTTACCTGCATCCTTACCTGAGCATCACTCCTTTGTAACAAAAGATGATCTGAATGTTTTTTGGCGAGACTTTGTCAGCTAGTTTTGAGAAAATTTTCCCACTCAACCTCACCCAGTGACTCAATTATGTCAAGAATATACATCAATTATCATGGAAAATATTATCTTGCATATTCAACCAAGGATGATCCTAGATATTCAAGAAGTCTGAGTAGAGAATAAGCTTATGAGTTATGATGTTGCAAATCTGAAAAGTATGGTAGCATGTCTGTAGAATGAGCTATCTCTGAGATCAGAGCCTAATCATGTTTCTGCCCCTGCACCTGCTGTTGTTTCTCCTGATTCTTCTGATTCCTTCCTTGCTATGGAGATTGTGTCTCAAGTTCATCCTTAACTACTATCATTTGATGAAAAAATTGTAAAAAGGCACACGAAGATGATGGAACGCATGAGAGAGCTTGTAGAAACTCTGAATAAGCTTACAGATGAATACACTAGATGTCTGCAAAAAGTTCTGAAACAGCTCAAAGTTCTAACCAAAGCTATCAAGGCTTCACCTGCTTTTGGTCAGACCACCACACCTGCTATGGATGATTATCTGTTGAGATCCATAATTAAGGAAGAATTACATAATGCCTTTAGTGGCTTGGATCTATCATCTTTGTCAGAAGTGATTAAGAACAGTGATAGAGCATTGGACTTGGTTAGGATTCATTCAAAAATAGACAATGATGCTCAATAAGAGATCTCCAAGAAAATAGATTTGTATCTTCCCCATATTTTCTCTAAAAGTGACATGACATATAACTTTAGATATCTTGTGGAAAATCTAAGAATACCTCTGGTGACTCATTATTTTAATGCTCATGTTTAGAAACATTCAGAGTTCAGCAGATTGTTGGACAGATTTCTGGAGAATAAGGATGATTTTGAAAAGGCTATGCAGTATGGTGGTGAAATCATTACTGATTTCATCATTCTTTTGAATCTATATATTCATGTGCAGAGTACTGCTATAGTTTCTCCAGCTGTTGCACACCTTAGACCTAGACTACCTGCCTTAGCATCCACTACCATGACAGTTACCCAAACCCTTTCTCAGATCCAGCCAGTCATTCTTGACCAACCTAAGCCTAGATCTTCTACTGCTCCAACATTGGCTCTGTATGTTTTTGATGGTCTACCCTTACCCTCGTTCTCTACCACTTTTATGCCTTCTTCTACTTCAGCACCAGCTCATGATGCTGATAAAGGCAAGACAAAAATGGATTCCTAAAGAGTTTACCTAATGTTTTTCTTTTTGATGGGATGTTATTTCTTTTTTACAGTTTGTACTTCTCCTGTACTTTGTATTATGAATCCTTTTTTTAATGACAACATCCAAGATTCATTTACTTTTCGATACTTTTTGATAATCCCAAAAGGGGGAGAAAAACATAAAGGTATCAGTTCTATAATAGTATAAATGGGGGAGAAAAAATACAAGTATCTGTTCTATAATGTTTTTGATATGCTAGTATTTTTAATATTACATGTCTTTTATATTCTACCTATATATGATTTGTGATCATCCAAAAGGGGGAGACTGTTGGACTCCTCATGTGTTAATCATGTTTTAATGATCACAAATCTCATTACTGTTAATTAATCTTGATCTTCAGTGCACATCTTGCTAATTCTCTTCAAACTCAACAATTGGTGCATATCATGTTTTAATAATAACAAATCTTATGGATGTTAATTACTTTTTACATGTTTTATGCATAATCACAGTTATCTCATATATCATCTCTAATGATTAACCTTAACAAATATTCTACATATCACTGTCTTAGTCCAAATACAGATTTTTTTGTCTATGTATGGAGACACCGTGAAAGACTCACCGTAACCCAGACACCGTGAAGGACTCACCATGACCAGACACGGTGACCAAACACCGTGACCAGACACCATGACCAGACACTGTGACCACTCACCATAACCCAGATACCGTGAAGGACTCACCGTGACCAGACACCGTGATCAGACACCATGAAGAAAAAATTGTTTCTATGATCACTGTGACACAATTTCTTAAGCTTTTGTCAATATTATTTAAAATGATGCTAACGGTCATATTTGTTGTTTTTAATGCAATTAATGTTATTTAATGTTAGTTGTTGGATTGAAAGGAAACCGTATCTCGTACCTATGAAAAGGGAATCATTCCTACTGCTAGAGCTCATGGAATATAAAGAATATAGAACTGTATTAGAGGAAATACGCGAGCATGACATGTCTCGAAACATATACTACAATACATGCGAGCTCTGTAATGAACTGAAGAATAATACAGAGCACAACTGTAAATAACACATTGCACGATCCTCAAAGAAGTTCCATTCAAGCAATCATACATTTATGAAGAAAAAATGACGAATCAAGAGACTGTAGAACACATGCTGAACTATGACACACTTTTTTTCAACAGAAAAACCAGAGAAGGACTCCGAAGCATTCCTGCTCAATCCAACGAGTCCAGTGGTACATTGACAATCACTAGAGCCATTTCTAAACTCTACATCTCTGCTCTGTGATTCATTATTTACTTTTCGAGCAGTGTGTGTCATCTGCTATATTATTACACACACACTGTCTACTGAACATTAATTGGAGGATATGTAAATCCTCACTCAAACTCTTACATCTTTTATTTCCCACTAGGATAGTTGTAGAGGTCGTGTGTGACCTGGATAGTAGGTTTTCTATTTTTTTGTTTCACACGAATACCAGTGGTAGAGGTCTTGGACCTTGACAGTTTTTGTAAAACTGTTATTATCCCCGATCCAGGGTGTGGATCAAATACTTATATATATTTGAGAGGACTAAGTCTTTCCTTGAGACTTAAGCTCTTGTTATATCTGTTATGTATATTTTATTTAAGTTTAATATATACGACATATATTATATTTATTCCGCTGCTATTACTTTAAAATACAAAATTATTTTGAAGATCCTTTGATAGTTAAATTAGCAAGTGTTTACACTTATTTTAAATCAGTAGATTAGTTTCAAAAGTTAGTTTGATCTTGTGGTTAAACTAACTGAGACCTAATCAATCTTTGAGAAGCTAAGTGAACATTTACAATCTCTATAAATTAACTACAGTTTAACTAATTTTATGAATATGGGGATTTTAACTAGACAATATTTTAACAGAAATTTTAACTGGAACTCAATTCACCACCACTTGAGTGTCCACTCCGACCAACAAATACAATAATACAATTGGTTCCAAACTATATATAGCTATACTGACTATATCCTCATGTTGTGGCATGTAAATCATGTTTGCTAATGATTTTGATTAATTATCACATAACGTGACACCAATTATTCATATAACTTTTCACTTATATATAAAATTGTATATCAACATCAATATAATATAAAACCATTAATAAATATTAACTACACCATTCTAAACACAATCAAGAACAATAGAAGGTTTGTGGATTTTTGATGATGTTTATGCCTAGTAAGCAATGTCTGGTTATATAATAGTCTCTCATATTTGTACCCATTATAACCTACCAATGTATTGGTATACATAATATACACCACATACTATATATATTAATATTTATCTTTCCCATATAAATATAGAAATTGTGTATATTTGGTCACCATCTCTTGACTGTTGTAGTAATCATTTGATGGGTAATAGAATTATATAATCACATTCCAACTCAATAAAATCCTACATACCAAAGAAGTGGAACTATGGGTGTAGGAATATTTTAGTGAAGGAAGTGATGATATATAAATACTAGAATATGTTAAACAATTCATATTTTCATCACCATAAATATCACATGAACGTTTTTGTACATGTAAGACATTTTTCATCATCTATATATATTAGGTTGCCATAATTAGTTAATAAATGGGTTCAACAAATTATAAGTCATTTTCTATGTGATTTTTTTATTTAAAAATAATGTAATAATTATTATTTAAAAACATTTATTATTAATTTTAACATGAACATGATATAGAGTGTAACCTATGGTCACATGATGATTGTAACATTTAGTTTTGGTTATAATTTTCTTTTATTTTTATGTAAATGTATTAAAATGTATGGACTAAATCATTTTATTTTTATTTTTATATTTATTTATAAGTTATTTATGAGTTGTTTTTTCTATTTTCCAGCCTCTGGTGATTAGAAATATGTCTAATATATTTCATGGACTAGTTCGAGTGTCTAATAGAGAGATTCTCCATGTTTGTTTATGAAAGTTAATGTGTATCTGCATTGATGATTGTTTAATTTTAATTATCCTTTTAATATTTGATAATATATTTATATAAAAATAATTTAAAAGTTTTTTAATTATGAAAATATAATTATTGTATTTTTAATCATTAACGTTATTATAGGAATATTTTTTTTCTGAAGATAGTGTTCATGGAAACTCGAAATAGATATTCAATAAAAAAACATTAATTGTCAAAATTAAAATCATTGGTTATAAAAACTATGAAATTAAAAGGTATATTAAAAATATCAATTTAGTATATTTTCTGATGTCCATATATGTTTTTGCTAAACATGAGTGGTTGTGGATTCTCAACCACATAAAAGACACATATATAATGATTTCCCTTCACTAGACCAATTGATATAATTGTGATTATGATTTTACTTAGGCCTTAATTTTGGTTATGGAGAATTCATGTTTAGTAGATGCATGGCAGCATCACTTGTAACAACAAATATTCAATGGAAATAATCTAGATTCTATTCTTAATGAAACTATAGCATAATGCACAGAGATTTATCCAATAATTTGATTAAAACCAAATTTAAAAATTATATGATTTGATGTTAATGAATGGAATTTTATTTTTTAATTAATTGTTTATAAAATATATAAGGAAGAATATTTTATATTTTTCAAATATATTTAATTTTTAGGTGAATAGTGAATAATAATGATATAAAATCACTTTAATTTAATTATAATGATTTTTAAATTACATGACTATTTGTGACAACTTTATATAGAAATAATATAAATTTAAGATGTAATGTAGTTCCTTTACAAATATAATGTTGATCTCAGAAATATATTGTTTATATTTTTGAAATACAATTAATGTTTTTAATAAATAATTATTATTTGTTATTTATTGATTTAATTATGTATTTTTAAGGTTCCTTTGAGTTATTTCTAATTATAAATGACAATATGTATATTTTTTAACATAATTTATTTAATTTCATTTGAATAAAATTTATACATTATATTTCTATAAAATAATGATTTCAAATAATTTTTTAACTTTTTGAAAACAATTTTTTCATGGTTTACAGTTTTATAAAAATTAATTTATTCCATGTATATGAATTGATATTAATATAACATATTTTCTATATTAAATTAAAATTTAAAAAAATGTATATAGGGAATCATTATTTTTTTTATTCTATGTTGTTACATTGGTTAAAAAATTAGATACCACTGTTTTATTTAATTTATTATAAATGAATTATTACTATAATTATGTGGGATAATTTGAACTAAAATATTTCTAAATTATACTTTATAGTAATATTTCGACACTATCTTTTCTCATCTTCAATTATAATTCATTAATATATTTATATATTTTTACAAATTTAAGCATGCCCTCTCCCACACATAAAAAATGACACCACATAACCTATAATATACCCACTTTAATAGCCCTTTATATATGAAATTTAATAAAAAATTACTTATTGACATCCATAACCAAATGATATCGGTATTTGTTTGATCAAAATACCATCCTATGATGACTTTTACTATAAACATAAATAGGTTTTCCAAATTGGTTTTGTAGTTCATAACTATGTTTTTTTCTTTTCTATTTCTCCTTTTACATAATTCAAAAATTTCCTAAACATTTTTAAATAATAACATCAGAATCTAGAATATACATAAATGTTATATTTTTTATAACCTTATTTCCATTCATTTTTCTATCTAATGGAAAATGAAAACATCACTCGTCAGTAAATAAGACCTTAAATATCTATATAGTGGTACAATGTTTTTCTTCACCTTTTAACATGGATGTCTATAAAGATGGAAATAATTAATATAAATATAATATTTAATAGAAAAATATTATTTTTTATAAATAATATATCGTTATCTTCTTACCCATCCCCTAGTTAAAAAAATTACAACTTTTTTATTTGTATGTTTGGACTACCACATCCAAAGAGCAATGTGATTCATTTTTCCAGACCACCTTTCAGGAATCATTATAGAAAAATATTATATAAATATATATGATATTTGAATAATTATTAGAATTATATATAAAACAAAATAATATTTAAGATACATTGATTTAAACTATCTTAATTATACATACACGAAAAATAAAATAGTTGACACTCTAAAATGACAATTTTAATAAATAATGAATAATATATGTTTATTAGAATGTTATAAGTGGATCATATATGATATTATTAATATGTATGATATAATGGAATAAAATATTAATAAATTTTAATTTTTTATAACTGCGGTTAAAATAAATGATGATGAACTAAAAATTCATGGTGGTGGATTTATATTACAATCTCATTATATTTAGGGATATAATATATTCAGATTCCCAATAAAAAAATAATATGATCATAATATCGTAGAAACAATCCATTTATTCACTGCAAGTTATGTTTTGGTTTTACATATATTTATTCCATTTATTATTTTGTTGGATGTATAATCAACAAGTTGTTTACATTTTAGGACAATTTTTATCTATTTACAAAGCCTTAAAAATATTCTTTTAACACAAATGGATTGTCCACCCTTTCCCCTACCATAACTATTATATATTTTTAATATTAAATTATATTATTTCATGATTATTTTTATAAAAAAACAATTTTATGAAATTTTTTAATGTCACATTTAAAATTATATCTGAATAATAAGGTATTATTTTATTAATTAGATGTAAATACTTTTAAAACAAATATATCACCATCTTAAAAAAAGTTTCAAGGTTATTTTTGTTAATGTATATATTTTATTTTATTTTATAAAGTCTTGGATTTAATATAAAACATTGGTTTTGGCTGAATGCATTTCCCTCTATCACTCATCATTAATAATGTCTTATACCTAAGTTTTATTTTCTTAATTTATGTGTGATAATTTTATCTATCACTATAAACATTTAATTGGAAATTATTTTTCTCCTAGATATTCATATTTTTTATATCTGGTATGAAATTAGAAACATTTTTATTAATTTTATGATGTTTCAACCATATACCATTTCTATATATGTTATCATTAGATAGAACATTGTTATGAATGATTTTTCAATTTATGGGAAAATATTAAATTTTTATTCTTGATAAAATAATAATAAGTTTTTACTTATAATGAATTTTGAAAGTTATTTGTATTGATCATTCAAAATATTATAAATCCACTTAATTTTCATGTGATATGTGGTTCTTTGTTATATAAAAAACAATGATGAATCTATAGGTTATTGGTGACAGAAAAATATTTTCTATTTTATAAGGGGGTAAAGATTACACCTACCAATTTGTTAAGAATGGTTTCTTACATGAGAGACATTTATGGTAATAATGATCATATCTTTAATGATATTCCTTGATTATGAATTTCAATAATTATTTATTTCATTCATTATGAATTCAATTGCCATTGTCTATGATAATTCTATATTAATAGTTTTCATGGATTCCTATTGAGTTAAAGTTATTTATTGAACGAAATGTGTTTTATTATTAACTCAAAAATATTGAATATATCATATTTACTTATGATATATTCTTCTATACATAACCCTTATTGCATATCTACACTCCCCCATTATTTTATATACATTCCAAAGGATTTGAATAATTATCTTCTATATGATTTGAAGGATGAAATTATTTTTATTATGCAATGATTTTATAATTAATATTTAATATTGGAATCATGTATCTATCAATTTTTCTAATACATCTAAATTGAACATTTCTATGTGGTAATATGCTATTTATGTTGAAATAATTTAATAAAATTATCATTGAATCATTGTTTTAGCAGTTGTGGTGTTATAGTTGGTATTAGAGCATTCTTAGTTGGAATCTTGGGAACTAGATTTTAATTGAAATTATCTATCATGAGAATTATGAAATTCCTTTAGGGTATTTTAGAATTTAACCATCATAAAGATTTTTTATGGATCTATATTTATGATGACTGTGATTAAACTCATTATATTATATTATTTATGTATTACACCAAGAGGAAGGAAGGGAATCAACACCCATAGTCAGTGTAGGGAATGAACTATTGAGAATACCAATATAGCCAGTTTTGTAACTGATTATATCATATAATTATTAGTATTAATGACTAATGTTATAATGATAAAATGGGAAAACGTAGAGTATTCTATTGTTCCATTTAATGATTCACCTATGCTATACCACTTTATGTGATTCAATCCTTCATCTTTTAATATAACTAATAATCCACTAGGAGATAATAAACGGACGAATTACCTCAAAAATGCATTCTAGTATTTTAGAATTAAAGAATGTGAAAATGATATTATGGAAGTTTAATTTCAAGGTAGATACTATTTAATGACGTTAAAGGACCAAGAACACTATAGAGTATTAAGAACTATATTATATGTAATTGAGAACATTTAATGTGATATTCTTAGAGAAATAATTTATTCAAGAATAACGAGTTGAAAAGGGGAAGAAATTATTCATTTACAATTATTGGGAATAATAAATTTATAAATATTATCAAGATAATTTTATATGTTTAGATGGGAATTATATGAACTATATTCATAATCTAAAGAGTAATATTGGATACATATTTTCTAGTTTTAATCAATGTATCTGAAGGGAATTGGTTTCTAAAATGTTTTTTATATAATGATATAGAGTCAAGATCCATCAAGATGTGGAAACAAATTTATAAGTCTTTTATCCTCATTTTAGATCAATAAAAGAAAACCTCAAATTTTCATTATGTTTAAATAAAAGTTTCAATGATGATTAAAGAGAGTATTAGATTTTGAACATGTGAAAATTAGGAAAAAACTCCCATGTAATTTCTTAATTGAAACCCTCATTTGATAAAATTATATATGAAGGGGTAATAAGGTTCTTGAATAAATGTGAGAGAATGAAACCAGTGTTACATAATTATTAGTTTGTAATGAGATGGGGAATTATTCAAACCAATATCCCTTCCATCAAGGGAACCTCTCAAAAATGATTCCAAATAAGGAATGTCAATATTTATATATTAATATACATTAGGTTGAAGTTATCAACTATATAGTGGAAGGAACTTTGTTCATATATTCATATTTTTCTAAAGCCTTATTTTATTTTGGATCTACACAATAAGTTATATCATTATTTTTTCTATGAAAATTACATATTTCACTTTCATCATATGAAGGGAGTCATCAATTAAGACCCTTATTAAAAATCATATTACAATAAATATGTGTTAGTTAGTTCCCATTATAGAACACATCCATACCCTATCTGAAATATCTATTATTATTATTATTATTATATTTGATATAATAACTGTTATAAATTTAATGACTAATTATACTACAAAATAATATTACCAAGAGAATAATATTATGATTCCAAATGGAATTGTATAATTCCATGTATTTAAAAGAGAGAATATATCATTTGAGTAATGTACGGATCCACCTCAAATTACTATTTCTGTTGAAATTTTTGGATTAGTAGAGAAGGCATAACTTATTAATTAGATTTTCAATATTATAAGAATTGATGTACATTTTGAAAAAGATTACATTGATGTGTTTTTAAAAGAACCACATGGACATCTACTTCAGTGTGAAGATGAATTTTTAATAGATCTCATCACTGAAGGAAAATTTATATCAGTGAATCAATATTAAATTTCAATAATATAATTACAGAAACTGAAGAAAAAATAGTATGAGTTTTTGTATTAGGTATTTATATTCCCCACTATTTCACATAGGGGAGACCTTGTTCTATTTGGTAAGAGTTAAGAGGGGTCTATGATATTTCAAATTAATTATATGGAAATAATTTCCATTAATAGAGTGAAAATGTATCAATTTCCCCACCTTAAAGATTGTTTCAATCAACTTCATGGAGATCAATATAATTTAAATGACTATTATTTCTGGTTATCAATAACTACGAGTAAAGAAATAAGAATATTCGATAGAAATTATTTCAAATAATGTACAAAAATTGAAAAATAACTCCCTTTTTAGTGTTTAATTAACTATATATTCTTAACAATGTGATAAAAATTATTTGATGATTATATCGATAATTTTATTGTGTTATTTATTAACGATATATTGATATAATATAAAATCAATGATAACAATTATAGACTATTATGAATAATTCCTATGAAGTTTAGAGAAAATAAATTAATTAAAAAATCTATCAATTAGAAATTCTAGTTTTTTGAAAGTTCATTTTCATGGACATATTGTCTCTAAAGATACATTATCAGGTACCCCTTAAAGGAAAAAGGCGGTGATGAAATTTCCATTTCAAATAAATATAACCAAGGTATGTAATATCCAAGGATTTATATGCTAATTTCGATGAAATTTTAAATACATTTCTACATTATTAAACCCATTAACCTAGTCGACACCTATAGGGGTTAATATCATATATTCATAAGATTATACAGATTCTTTTTAATAATCAAAGTGAATACTATTCATTAAACCTCTGTTAAAATTACCATTATGATGGGATGGATGTGTGAAATATAATAATGCATCTTATAAGGTACTTAGATGTGTCCTTAAGAAAAATTATATAAATGTTTTCTATGCATCAATTTAGTCAAATATCCCTGAATAGAAATATCCAATCCATAATATATAGTTGAGATATTTAATATTTTCATTTAAGATATGAATTCATTACGATTATGGTGAATGATCTAAAATATATGTAAATCCAAAAAATAAAAGAACATTTTTTAGAGAAATTGCTCTACATGAGGCAAAAGAAATTTATAGAATTAGTCAACCATTATGATTTCCTAATATAATACCACTATGTGTTGGAAAATAAGGCGGTAGATATGATGAGTCAAATAGATCATGGTGTTTTAGCTAAAATTAATGATGTAAATGATCATATAATAATAGATGAAGTACATTTACACATGGTAACCATTAATAAAGGGGAAAACATCTACTACAAATGGATACAAATAATAACCATACTACAATTAAAAAAGATTAATGCTTGATATTGATATTTTAAAAATAATAATCTTATTAATTTTGTGAAATTGGTTAATTTTATTTATGAATTGGTGTGAAGAAACATGGAAAGAGTTTAGTTGTTTTAATATTTCCTTTTATTAAGAGTAAATTATTAGATCAATACCATACATAAAATTTCCCTATAAATAGTGGATGAAAATAAATTTATCTTGATTTTATGTAATAAATATTCTGGTAGAACATTAAATGGGAAATTTTTGACATTATATCAAGATTATTTGTTTTTTAATAAGTTAAGGATAAGAGATAACATATGAAGGGAGTCATACAACTTATACCATTTCTTGTAAAAAATGTGATTTTATTAAAATTAATTTTTTCACTTGATTTACAACAACATCATAAAATAATGATTCTATATTAGTTATTTTTTTCTCTATACTAAGTCTACATATTTTATCACAAACAGGGATAATATACCGCTTTATATCCTCAAACAGTTCTGTGCTCACATTATATTCAAGGAAATTTATATAAGTATTAACCTTTGAAAGAAGGTTTATATAATAATTTATTCCATTTTTAATTTAAATGTAACCATATGAATCTTTTATGGGAAAATATTTTGAACACCAACATGTAGGGATGATGTTTGTTATATGTATTTTTTGTCCAAAAAATAGAAAATACGAAAATGGAGAGTGGATGAACTATATAGATTCAGATCATGTTTTCTCAAATAATGAAGAAGAGTTATATACAAAACTGAATGATGGATATAGAATTTAATGATTGGGTTATGTTTTTATTATAGTATCTATTTTTATGGGTGTTATAAGGTCAAATAACATTGTGAAATTATGTTTCAGTTATATCAAGATTCTATAAATTTAAGAATGAATTGTAGTTGTGTATTATTGTTTTAAAATACAACATATCCCCTCAATGGTTAATAAGTATTTCATATATCATCATCGAGGAATTAAATTAAAGAACACATGCTTTTGGAAACCCTTTTGTAAATTTAATTAGAATATGATTTATCTTACTATGCAGATCATCTCTAGATTTGTGACAATATAGAATTTTTATTTCAAAATCAAATGATTGAATTTGTGAACATAAATTAGATAAATCATAATATAAAAAAGTAAATATAGGAAACTAAATAATATATTTTGAATAACTACCAACATTTGTTAATTTGGTGACATTAATGATATTTCATAAATGAAATATTTGAATGAGGGATTAATAAAACCCCATATATTCAATTATAACAAGTAATAATTTCATTATAAAGATTATTTTTCATAATTATCAAAAATTTAACGGATATTTTTATTAAATAAAAAATTGTCCAATTTTATATATTTAATCAGAATAAATTAATATCAATTTTTAAATTATTATTTCTAAATATTTTAGGATATATGTTTTATATTATTTCGAAATAATTTATTTTTTGCAGATTACTAAATATTATTAATTTTATAAAACATTAAATTTTATGAACATATAATTATATATGAAATGACATTAATTTTTTTTTTGAATTTTTTTGATAGATATATATATTTAAAAAGTAATGTAATTAAAAATATATATAATATTTATCATTAAAATTATTCATAACATTTTGGAAATGAATTTAACGTTTCTTAATTAAAATTTATTTTTTGTTATTATCATAAACCAAGTATTTTTATGTATCTTATCAGTTTTGGACTAGTTTTAAAATGGAATTAAGTCTCTTATAATTTAAATTAATCTAATTAATTTAATTGGAGACAACAATACATTTTATTTAGGTATTAAATAGATTTTATAATATTTTTGTTTTTGTAAAAGTTTATATTTCCTTACACTTTATTGGTTGGTTATTAAATTAATATATTACAATTATTTAAATTCAAATTGGTAAAAAATTAATATTTTAAATAATAATATTAAAATATTTTAATCAGTTCTATTTCATTTTTTGTGAATCTAATCATACTTTTTGGTAAAAATTCATTTACATTGTTATGAGTTAACATGAGTTAAAAGGGATAGAACAGAATTCATAATTGTTAAAAGGATATAATATTTATCATAAACCCTATTATCTAGTCATTTTTCATCCCTATATCATATCTACTTTTCCATATTATTAATTCTTATTCCAGTTGTGTCTTGTAAGATAGTAATATATTTTAAACATTTAAATAATTCCAAATGGGAGATCTCCCTCGCTTATAATAGGACACCACCTCTCCCATATTTTAAAAAATAAAATATCTTCATAACTTATTATATTAATACCAAAATCATTTCCTTACACCCATACCCATTACATATAGGATGTTTTTTTTTCAATATTCATTATTATGAAGGATTTATGTATATTATTAATTGGATTTCTATAATAAAGGTATAAATTTAACATTGTGTTTTTTATTAATTATTTTAAATCCTTAAAACCTTTAATAACTAGTGTGACATAATATCATTAGTATCTCACATATACTAAAATTTCATTATTTTTGTGGTCTAACCCATTTTAATCTACATATCTATATTATGGTAAAAACGAATTTTGTTAGTACATACGACCTACTATCTCCACATAACGGTGTAATTCATTTTTCATCATAGATTAAATTGGATTGTTATAAATATAGAACTGAAAAATGTATATGATATTTATGAATTTATTATTATTCTTATAATATATATATATATCAACCCATTAGATTCATATAAAAATATTACATCTTTTTATAAGGGTATTCATTTAAAAACCATTATCATCAACTCCATATTCGTAGAGGTTTTTTATTTTGGGAATCAAGGATACATATACAAATAGTTACAATGATATTTAAATTATCTTCAACTATATTCTATATTGAAAACCCCATCATGTACAAATCGTACTTCATTCCTTTTTATAACCAGATGAAAAAACATAATAATGGGTGAAATCGTATACTAGGTGATGGTAAATGAGAGAGATATCAATTATCAAATAAACATAACATGTGAATAATGATATGAAAATGTAAAAATAAAATGTTAAGACCATTCCTAAAATATGATAGATAATAATATTGATTCCTTTAAAAAATCTTTGAATTTCATTGGACATTAATTTAAATGGAATCAGAGAATCATGGTCCTTATGTGCATCACATTTGCACAAGTCATAAGATTGTAGAGCACACATACTCATAAGTAATCATCTCAAAGTCATGGTTCACATCGAATATTATCATGGTGTGTTTTTTTACTCAATGTTCCATCGTATCCATATTCAAGGATACCTCGCAAGACTATCATCGTGTATAATGTTACTTACTAAACAATGTTGACTCCCAATTTAAGTCCTTATTATCTCATGAGATATTCATCTTAATCCAATGCATTATACAGACACATTATTCTTGGACCAACAATAAAATAGTCATAATCCATTTATATGAGAACAAAAGTATCATACAACATTTATCATATATCATAACAAGTTGAAAGGAAATGGGATTTATAATCATTCTGACATTTCATTATGACATTACCCACGGAAAATAAATATTCTTCATAAAAATATCTCATCATAATCATAAAACATATAATCAAGGAATATTGATTATATACATAGATAATAACCACCAAAAATATTATGTAACATCAATATACGTTATCATAGATGAAAAATATCATTAAAAGGAAAATCAAACAATTCATGAGAAAGTTTAAATTCTTCTTTAAGCCACGTATTTATAATTTAAATACTTACAAAAAATATCAGAAAAAAATTTCATTACAAATAACCATGGATACATGTAAAGGATCCTCCAAATCATTTATCAGTAAAGATAGAAATAAAATTTCTTCATTCTATACACGTTAAAAAAATATTTCATTTGAATTTTAGGTAAAAATTTAAAATCATCTAATTCAAAAAATGAAAATAAGATTACTTTATAAATATTTCTTAAAATTTGACCATGGTTAAAAATATTTTAAATTAATGTTAATATAATATTGATAATAATATGAAAAATGTTTTTATGAAAACATGGGTATGGATGAAAATTGATTTTCGACCTAAGAGGCAATGAAGTCTGTTTTTTATGAGAATAATATTTTAATAATTTGAAGTTCCAAATACTAGAAAACTGTACAATTAATTTAAAATATCCTGAACAAACAAAGGACATGAAAATTCATGATTTTTTTATCATGAAATTTCATAATTGGGAACATAATCATTAAAAATACCAATAAATTATGGGAGTGTAACAGATATCAATTCCCACTTTTGAAACATATTGATCTTAATCCCCAAAAAAGAGTAATATTAAATTAAACATTCAATAAAAATAATAGAGTATTTTTTAGTAATATAACATATAAAAGGTGTATTATATATAAATTCTAGTAATAAATAGTTCATAATATCAAATATGAATCAATAAAATATCTTTTCAATGAATAACCATTAACGATTTCGTAATATCTAAATCAAAACGCATCAAATTAAGAACATAATTTGTATTTTAAAGTCCCAAATTTTTTTTATTAAAATCATCATATGATTCACTAATTGGTATTATATACACTGAACAATGAAAATATTTGTTGAATATGACATATTTTATAGGGAAATAAAAGATAAATTGGAAATCGGTTAACTCAAGTTAGAATTATATGAAAATCATATAACCTCATGTATAATAAATAAATTTTTTATCATTTTTTTATAAAAATATATAAATAATTAATTTATCATATATAAAGATTTATAATATTTCAACACCCATTTATAATCGATTTATTAGGAATGTGTAGGGCTAGAAAGTGATGGGTGGGCCCCGATTATAGATAATAATGTGAGGAATTGACAGGTCTATTGAGATAATATAATATGAATTATATATTAAATGGGTTTATAATTTTCACATAACAATTTATTAATAATTTATTCCCTATTGGGAGGCTATTATAGTATGATATATGATATCATTATTGAGAGAACATTATCATGAGTATCTATAATTATGCATCTCCTTTATTAGGAATTCGGTTTCCATTATCCATGTCATTCAATGTTGATATTATTCATGAAATATAATTGTGCAAAAAATATGGATTGAATGTAATTTTTTTACATTATCCAATATTCCATATTAATTCATCCCTATTTACTCTTGATAGCTTCCATTTTATGAAACCCTTATTTTGAATCTAAGTTCTTGGTTTATTTTTTTCCATTATTAGTGATATAATGAATGATGTTATGATTGATTTAAATGATGATGAAAGTTTTAATATATTATGTTTTTATAATTTCAATTTATTATAAGAATAATTTATGTATTTAGTTTTTCATTACTTATAAACTGATCAATCCTATAAGGTGATATCCCTTTTATTTAGAACCAATTTAATAATTTAATCACAGACGTTATGTTTCTTGAGTTCGATTATTACATCGATGAGTTGACTTAACATATGATATTCACATATTAGAATCCACAATGTGTTTTAGAAATCACAAACACTCTATAGTTGACAAACATTATCAATGAATTGGTCCCTATATAATCATATAATATAACACATTGTGGCCACATGAGCGCATGTGTACTATAATGATTGGATGTTTCTATAAGAAAAGTATCATTTTTGTTGTAAAACACCATGCACATGACCAATATTACCTGTCAAATGACCAAGACACTAAATGATCACAAATATTTTTCAAACACTATTGAATGGTAATTTGTGAACTATGGATGAATATTGATGAATCCTATCATTCTCTTAAGAAAAATTAAGGCTATATATCATCCCTATGTCTAGACCCACATCAATCTATTAACATCTTTCCAAAAAATATTTCATAGTATGTTAGACGTTTCATTAACTAGATATATATTTTAATTTTTAAAAATTATTATCAAATATAAATATAATATTAATTATATGAACATTCCATATACCAAAATAAAGTCTTATTTATTATCCCTAATTTCCTATGATTGGTTCCTTTTGAACTCCATGAGAACTCAAATAATTCATTCAACATTGTTTTTAATAATGTTTCCAAATATCTATCTAGTTTCACATTCTAGTAACCATTTATCCATTAAAATTATTATATTATATTCATATATGTCATGATTATTTGGGAAATTTTATTTTAAACTATCCACCATATTATATTGTTGATGATCATATGATAAAGGAAACAATAAAAATTATGTATGTATATGATAGTTTTTTTATATCAGAAGCTTCATATAAATAAAATTCCATTTACATACCAATCTTCATGGTTAACTTCACCCTAGAAATATTTTTCAACTTGTTATATCTATCTCTCTAATTTGTATTCATGATTATAGTTAATATTTTAGTTTCCAATATTCTTATTTAATTGAATTTTAGTATCACTAAATTCCATTATATTCATGTAATTATTAAGCATAATGAGGATATTCAGTACTAAATGAAAGGAATCATGCAGATATTGTTTATGTATTATAAAATTATTTTGTAATTATTTAAAATCAATAAATTCATTTTGAATGTAAACTGAATGTCATGAAAGGATGTCCCCGTACGTCTACTTCAAGATATAGTATTGCATGTTGCACTATCTCACCGGATCTATATGGACACCAGTTATTTTTTAAAAAGATTCCAATAGTTTGTGGGCATAGGATCACTTTCTAGCCACTAACCAATTTATAGCCTCCCAAGTCTAAAAAAATTTCCCCAACCAACCACTAATATTAGAAACATTTTGGTTTAATGTTTCTCATTATTGTGTGATACATTTTTTCTATTGTCTAGCTGGTGAGGAGAACCAAGTGTCCAGTGGTTTTGAGGTAAGAGATCAAGGCATACATTTATTGTTGGTAAAAACAAATTTTTTACATCCTCGTTATATTCAATGCCATTGTTTAATTTTAGGTCATTCATTTATATTTAAAAGCTATAAAATGCGGTCATTGGATTATTTATTACCAATAGTGTATTTGATCAATTAATTCAATAAAAATCACTGATGTACTCTTACTAATGCTCTAGAAGTTTCACTCCAAACTCAAATTTTCAAATCAAGTTGTATATAAATATCACAAGGCACACTTCTATCCTAATTACTAAATCATTATTCGTTAATTTTATAAATGAATATGAGATATTATAGGAGGGATTTGTAATGAGTTTTTTTTGAAAACATATCTTAATTTGAATTCCTTCTAAAATGTGTTATCACAATCAAAAAAGTGTTACAAAAGTTCATTAACTTCATACGAAAATCAAGAGGGTTCATACAATACATAAATACATGGGGTGAGTTTCTTAATCATCATTAAACCAATAGAGTGATACTACAAGGCTCTCAACCCAAAGATATGAGACATTTGGGAATTCAGTAATAAATATTAGAAATATTTTATCAAACCATGGTTTTCCTTTATTTTTTATTAATTTTTTAATTATTCATAATCAATACAAATAATAAAATAAATTTGATGAACTGACTTCTACAGTAAATACTCTGTTAAATTATAATGAAAATAACATTAAAATATATTTCAATATTATCAAATCATTATATCTGTATCTTTATTTTAATTTTCCATTAGGTTTTGATATTATTTTTGAATGAAAATTCTCATCCACCCTCTTTCCATATTCTCTAAAAATAAAATATGTATCAACGATTATTCTTTTTTTCAAATGTATTATAATATTTTCAATGTTAATTATTTTCAATGATTAAACATTTATATGATGGTATCAAATCCTTATTACAATGCATCTATATTTAATGTAATGGATTAAATCTATTAGAAGAATCAAATGTATACTTCTAATAGTATCATATTTTACCCTTTTTAGAAATTAATAATGTATATTTATTCTCATACTAAATAAAAATAAAATATGTGGACACCAATTGATGTTAAACCCTCTATTATTAGAGGATAATATAAAAAAATATCTACATTATTGTCTTTAACAACATAAATTTAATCATGTCTTAATATGTAGAACTACATAACATATATATAAATTTCTAAAATTAACACGTAATGTAATAAAAAGTTTATATATTCTAGATTCTATATGTACTGGAAGTATTTTTGAAAGATTTCATATAAATAAAATGAATCTATTACTAATATTTTATATAGTTTACAGGAAATTTTAATGGTTTAATGTTTCTTAGTGATGATTTATCTTCAAAAACATGTGAAAATGATACTATGTGTCATACGATGTAGATGGACACTCAACAGAAATGCTAAACAAGAAAAAAAAAGTTTGAAAAAACTATTATAGAATATATTATAAGACCCCTAATGATATGTTAATGCACTATAGACTAAAAATATGTGAATGATGCCAAGGAAGAAAATATTATATAGATAATGATCTCCTTCAATGATACTAATGATTATTCTACCATAGGCGAAGATTAATATTTCTCTTAACTCACCATGTGCATGAAATAATTATTTGAGAAAAAATAAATCATTCTATATAACAATGAAAGGGAATCCAAATGTTAATCCTTAAGTGAAAATCTATGGATAAAATAAAATGTTAACATCAAGATGGAATTCCCCTTTTATTAAATAATGGCCAGTGAAATGAAATAATGTATGATGGATCCCTAATTTACAGCCAAAAGTGAAATCAATTACTCTATGAACACGCATTCATAAACCTATTCAAATAACACAATTCTTATATACCTTATGGTAAATTTTTATGAAGTCATCATGGTTAGTTACCCTCATCCAATTTTCTACTCAACCACTTCTCTCAATTCTTCCACCTCTGCTTCATCATCTTTATCTATAAGTAATATTAATTTTGTAGACCTAAAATATGCTCATGATCAACTTAAAAATGGGTTCAATGAACAGTTTCTATTTAAAAAATAACATGATAACAAATAAATTCATGAGATAAATGAAATATATATTATTTTAATATAGAATTAATAAATATTAAAGGAAAAAAATGAATTAACCATGAAAATTTAGAATTAACTAGGTGTTATTAAGTATAAATCTATAATAAAATATTTGGAAATAAATAATTAAAAATTCCACTAATTTTTATATAATTCGAATAAAATTTTGGTAACTCACTGATATAAAAAATATTGGGTTGTTATTAGTTTCTCAAATAATTCATAAACCTAGAAAAATAAATAAAAACCCATCATTAAAAAAGGCTTCATACAAGATAACTATTATAATTATTTTAAAAAATGGATATTTAATTTAAAAATTCACTTTCAACAACTCACAATATAAGAGTCCAAAATAAATTCACATTCCTTCATTATTTCTAAAATAATATCTCAAAAAATACATGATATATTAATAAATATTTTCAAACATAGGATGACAGATGTTTTCTACTGTTAAAAACCATTAGTTTTATAGATTTTTTAGAAAAAGTGTCTTGACAGAAAACATGAAGAATAACTATGATTCTTAAATTTTTTTCTCGAGAGGCATGTGTGGGTACCTATATAAAAATAAAAAAATTAATTGAGTAGAAGGAGGTCATGTTATATTCTATGGTAACTGTAGGGGTATGTTAATCAGTAATGGTACCATCTGTTTGTCTAAATCAAATTATTCTAAAAAAAATTTATTCAAATTATTTAAAAAATATTTCCAAAACATTATCCAATTTTGAGATATAGGTTTACTAATAACGTTAAAAAATGATATTTGTAATGTTTTATCTCAAAATAAATTGTTTACAGCATCTAAATTTCAAAAAAATTATCTAATTAATTTAATAATTATAGCTTTCCAATACATATAATGAACTAGTGTAATAGATAGTGAATCATTAATTTGGAAAAGATACCTTGGTCACTATATCACAAAATTACATTTCAATAAGAGATTTTTTCTACTATTATGAGATTTAATCAAACTATATTTCAACTACTTCATGGTTTTTGAGGCATGCTAATACAGTTAGAAAAATATATTTTCTTCTAAATCTGATAAAATAATTTGTTATTATAAATCATATAATTTTAATTCATCTAGATTTAATCAGAAAATATCAAATTTAAATCCTCATAGATAATTCATTAACTATTTTTATTATTAATGACATTAGAACATAAACATGGGCTTAAATATTCTATCATAAATTTAATGCTTTCAAAGAATTCATAGTTGTTAATAAAAACATAAAAAATTAGAAGGATAAGAATTTTTTATATGTGATCATGATGGATAATTAAAAAATAATTAATTAAATGAATTATGATATTCACAATGATATAATCATTATGTTTTATACTCCACAAGCCCCTACTAATAACGGGTTTTTAGATAGGTGAAGCAAAACTATCATAGTAATCAAAAAAAACATTAAAAAAAGTAATTTAAACATTTGTTTCGGAAGAGACTGAGAAAATATATTTTTTTATCATTGAAAAAATTCTTCTACAACTTTATCTCAAAAATATACATATAAAATTTTTTAAATAGACAACAGGGAATGAAATATTTTAACATTTTTAAATGTAACTACCTAATTTTTAACACACTAAACAATATTGAAAAATTTTAATCAATGTTTGATTAATTTAGCTTTCTTGTATACTCAAATTCCTGAAATTAATTAATAGAATTTAAAATTAGAAATATTTTTGGAAGAATAGATTTATGGTTTATTAATGAAATATTTCCCAAATTTTCATCTATTGTTTTCAAAATGTTGTTTTAAATGATCGTTCTAAATATGAAGAAGATTACATTGACCAAGAATTAATTCCATGTAATTTAATTAATCACTTAAGAAAATATAAATTACCTCCTCATTAAAATTTCAATGGATATTTAAATGTATGATCTCATACTAAATTATCACTCCTAAATGAGTTTGAACACAATATTTTCATCTCCCACATAGATCCCAACATATAAATTATTCCCTTAATTATAATTTTTCTTTATTTATATATATATATAACAAAAATAACTCACATGAAATTATTTTTTGTAACCTCATAGAATGACATAATAATCATCATTTCATAGGATCCAAATTAGTTTTTATATATATGTCAGATAACCTTGGTAATGTCACTTGAAAAAAGGATCATATGGTACGTAATGGTTGTAACAAAGAAGAAGGAATATATAATTAGTAAATATTTTCACACATAATTTTGTTATAGTATATTGTAATATTGTTAGAATTCACCACTTAAATTATTCAAATAGTATATAAATATTAATTTAAAATTTCCTGTTTAAATTTTTTTATTAATGCTAATGTCTTAGTGAAACATCCACCAAGTATTGAAAATGCGTTTTTTTCTAAATTATGAAAATATATTTAGAGTATAAAATAATCAACCTTAGGATTGGTATGATTTTTTATCAAATTTTCTTCTATCAAATGGTTTTATAATTTGACCAGTCTAATAAACAATTTTTCTAAGAAAATCTCAAATGATTTATAACACGTTCAAATTGATTATTGATTTTGAATATTCTAATAAAATGATGTTATTAGTAAAATAAAAGGTAAATAAACAAATGAACTCTTAAAAATATTTCCCAGGGGTCAAGATAAGAAAGTTAGTGCACCCATGGGTACATATTAAAAGAAAAAATTGGATTTAACTGATAATTTGGTTGGAAAAAATATTTATAGATGTCTATTGGTATTCTACATTATGATAATGCATTCCAAACTGACATAAAGTTCAATGTTTATCATTGATATAACATTTAATAAGATATAAAAAAATTTCGTGTAACTTTGTTAAACTGATTTTTCCTTATTTAAAAATGACCAAAAAATAATGGTTTATTTTACCCATAGTGAATATTTAATTTTTTTTCAGATTCTAATTTTGTAGCATTCCAACTAGAAATTAAATTTACATGTTGTCCATCCCACCTACATGGAATATACTATATCTCTTGGAGTAGATAGAAGTAAAACATTGTTTCTCATTCCACAACTAAAGCTTAATATATAATCGCATAGAGTTTTCCAAAAAAATAATATGGATTAAACAAACTATATTAGAATATGGGATTTTATATGATCATATCTTTATTATATGTGATACTACTAGTGAAATTAAAATCTCCAAAAATAATATCCAACATTATCTCACGAAAAACATTTACAATAGGCATGATTTCATAATATATCACTTCCAAAAGGGTGAAATATTCTTATAATATGATAGGATATACATTAAACATGAATATATTTTCACCAATCTTCTAGAAGTTGATCAGATAAAATTTATTAAATCCAATTTGTAATGGTACAGTTGTGATGATTTACATTTGTCTCAGGTTAATATGTGGAATTTGTTTTTTAATTTATTTAAGGTTAATTTTATTTTAAATATTCTTTCCCTTCATTAAATAATGAAAATCAAGATTTAATTTGAATTATTTATTATTTCTATATTTGTTAGGATCTATATATCTTATTTTTGTATTAATTTTAAGGGGAGCCTTATCCCTTAAATTATTTAATATTCCATTAAATAAAACATAAGATTAAATATTAATTTCTCATGTAAAATTGAAGAAATATTATTCTATTATTATCAAACATCATTGTAGTAATCTATTATTTTATACAATTAATATTAACTTATTTTATATCATTAAATTCAGATGGTCTATTTTGATTATTTTAAATTTGTTATAATTTTTCTAAAAAAATGAAAAATTATGTATATTCCATTCATTTATTGGAATTTTATTTCTAATCATCTATATTAAAAGTAGATTAATTATGATAAAAAATTATCTATATATACATCGAACTATAATGAGGATTGTGATTTATATTTGTCTAAATAAAAATGGAATGATTCTGTTGATATATGTTTTCAAATTCAATGAATCTCCTTCACGATTTCCCAATGAAAATATCATTCAATTGTGGAATCCCAATCCATATGAGAAATGAGTTTTTTTTGGAAAACGTGTATACATTATTTATTTTGATTATATATTTTTTATTTTTCTTATTTAATTCCCACTTCTTAATATCTTTTATTTCACTTAAATACTTCTAATAAATATTCCTATATGTCTATAAAATATAACTATTAAGGGAGAGTTTTTATGCATAAAGATGTATTCAAAAATAATATTTTCATATTATTTTAATACCATTTTAAAAATCATTTTATTTTTTGTTAACAAATATTTTCAATCACTATTTTTATTTTTCAAAATCAATTTTAAAATTTCTCATTATCCTGTTTTCAAATATTTCCTTTGAAAATTATCATTCTTTTCATTCTTTTAATTTTTAATTTTTCATCACCATAACTGGGGTGCTATATTTTATTAGCTTATAAATGAGATGTTATTTATCATTTTTTTATGTTAAATATTTTATTTTATCATAAATTGGAGAATATGTTCGTTGAACATCTGTTGGGGAGTGATTTTTCAAATTTATTAGTATATATGTTATTTCTTAATTGTTTCAAAAAGGGGTGTTCAATTAATCAATATTGTTGATTATATGTATTTTTTTATTTATTTACTTCTTGATAATTATGAATATACATTATTCTTTGATATCTTGATTTCATTTATATATCATTAACTCTTGATTTCCACTGGATATATCTTTTTATGTTAAGTGTTTATTATAATGAAAATAGGATATTTTTGTAACTATACCTCTCATAGTTTTTTCATAATCATATAATCTTTTTTGTAGTTTTGAATTATCATTTGAGAAAATATTAGTCTCATTAAATGGTTTTTAGTCAGGTAATAAATAAATTATGGAGGATATACAATACTACACAATGTCAAATTGATGATATTATTGAAGTCTTGGGCGTATATTTTTTCATGATTTTAGATAAGTAAATGATTTTGGATGAAAAACCAAAGCTTGTTAAAGGAATTACAATTGTATATACATGAAGATGGGGGATTACAGGTTGCATCAACCTATCAATGCTATAGGAACAAATGCATCTTTCTAAAGAAAGTGAAATATACAGATGGTGTAGGAGAACCAACTGACCGTTGACCAATCCATAACCTCCGAAGTCTACATGAAGGCTTAAGTAAATATTAAGGACCATAATGAATATTTAAATGAGTGTTTTGAGTTTTTTATATAGTTTTCCCAATGACCTACCAATAATGATTAATGAGTATGTAGATGCATTAATACAGAAGATATGATGGTGTAATTATTATATCTCAAAATAATGAACTTTCACACATGATTAGATTCGTTGATATAATTTAATACTAGAACATTTGTAGATATTTTTAGGCTATAAAAGGTTTCCCATAGAGGAAAAAAGACAAAAAAAATAGAATTGAAGAAACCTTGCAATAAAAATTAATGATGTAATATTTTCCAAAATCAAGTGGTTTATTTCTAAAAAAATGATACAAATCAAATTTTCCAAAATTATCTCAATTTCATTATTCATAAATCTTTTATAAATATCTCAGATCAAATTATAATAATATATCTTATATATTATATGGTGTCTAGAGAAAATGTTTAATGTCAAAACCAATCTTCTTATAACCTCCTTCTATAATAGGTTATTACTTCCACAAATGTGAGGGATAAGATACATATCTACCAATAATTTTTAAGAGGGTTCTCAAAAAATTTAATTATGATGGGTTAGTTTTTGAATTACCTCCTAGATTATTGTATTAATATTAAAAACTTCCAAAAATGGAAGGGGATATAGGGGAACACTCGGAACTATTTCTAATCTCCATTATCAATCCATATTTTCCTATTAATTAATTTATTCTTCATATATTTCAAACTCAACACAAAAAATAAAATTATTTTTATGCATCAATTTTTACTATTCATAATATTTTGACTTATATTTAAATTAAATTTATAATATATATAAATATTACAATTTTATCAAGTCTTATTTTAGTTTTAAAATATCATGTACATTTTTCATTTATTTTAAAATTGAAATTCTTCTTCCCCACTCATTCCGTTATTCACAGAACAAAATGACCACATTGGAATCTTTCCTATAATTTTCCTAATATATTATGGATTTTTGCATGGGTTAGTCTCTATAATATGATATTATATTTTAATACATAAATAATCACATGATTTTTGTAAAAAAAACTTTTTATAGTACCACAACGTCCAACAAAAACTCTAAGAGGATGAGAACTGTAATAAAGTTTCATTCAAAACTCTAGATACGAACTCTATTTAAGTTCTACACCAGATTCAGGATATGAATCCTTATGAAGTTCAACAACAAATTCTCATTATGAATTCCGATAAAGAATTCTCATTACGAATTCTGATGACTAATTCTCATTTCGAATTCTCATTCCGAATTCATCTATTAAATAGAATCTGATCATCTTTGTTTTATACACTCCAAATTTATTTAGACTCCAAAAATTATTTTTGGTTAGACTCTGAACATTCATCTTGCTTACGTGGTTAAATCTATCTACTCTTTAATATTTTTTTCACTCCTAATCTTCACTCCGAACTTTTGAGTAAGATTTTAAACGGTGTCGTACATTCTATTACACTTGTTGTGTTAAAAAAACGATGTCGTCTATTCTCTTATAAAACTAACCATTGGATAAGTGACACGTGTACAGGTCCCTCCGATATTTAAGGAAAATATGACCGTTGGGATGGAGGCCAACCTTACATATAAATAGGAGCTCATTTGAAAGAGATCAAGATAGATAATGAAGTTGATCAATATAGAGACTGCACAATGCAAAGGTGATTTCTAGAGAGATAAATATTTCCATTCCTTGTGTGTACTGAACCGCTCATCTAGTTTTTTCTTCGTGCGACTCCTAATGTTGGTGATTACATTTGAGGACTTCTGGGGATAGGAAGATAGAAGTTGCCGACTACCTTCATGTTCCAGGGCTTCCTTGCTGAGGAAGAGAGAGGCTTCCAACTACCTTGAAGTTGAGGGATTGCAGGGATAGAATAACGTTGACTCTGATCATCATATCGAGGGCCTACCCTGGTGTAGGTAAGACAGACTTGCTTGAAAGTATAAATCAAGGGACCTTTATCCAAGGTTGTTGGATACCATTCCCTTTGGGTTAAAAGACTTATATCTTGTTACTTGTAGTTTTCCTACTCGTTTATTTCAGCTTCATTTTGTATTATAAGGAAAGTATAACCTTCTTAAACAACCTTACTTATACTCTGTTTTCATTTAGATTCTATTTTCTTTAAGGTAGAATCTCATATTGTAATCTTTTGTTATGTTTTAATTTCCGGAACCATATTTCTAAAACCTACTTTCAAAATGTCTTTTCCATTTTATGAAAGTTCATAGGATTTCATGTTTATAACTTCATTCCTTATTCCATGTTTTATTTAGAGTTAGAGGTGTTGTGAATTTTCATAGTTTAACTTTGTTAAACATAGCCCTTTCCTTTGATTAAGGAAACCATAGTTATTCGTAACTAATTTTAAAGGTTCTGAAGGAATTTTTAAAGTATACAATTCACACCCCTCTTGTATATTGAGCATCTACATCATTATTTCGATCCTACAATTGGTATCAGAGGAGGTCTCTAAAATACTTATACTCACGAATAAGTTTTTCTTGCTCATTTTATCATTCCGAACTTTCCCATTCTGAACATTCTCATTCCGAACTTTTTAATTCCAAACTTTTTCTACTAACAATTTTGTGTATCGAAGGTTATTTTAAGTATGGCATGAGTCAATGTTGGTTAAATTGATAATCTAAATCCTACAAGACCACCGATATTTGATGATAATGATTATGAGTTCTGGAGAGATTGAATGAAGACTTTTGTTATCAATACTGGAGTGGACAACTTTGTTATGCTTACTGGTGATGATAAGTTTCCTGACAGGGAAGCTAGAACTTTTACTAACCAGGAAAAGCAAGAATATCAACTAAATTATAAGGTACGCAATAATTTACTATGTTCAATTACAGGAAATATATGTAGAAAAATTTCTTCTTGTGAAGCATATAATTGTATCTGGAAGAAGTTAGAAGTTACACACTATGGAACTTCTATAGTGATTGAGAGTATGAGAGATATGCTTATAGATGAATATCATGTCTTCAACTTTCCTTATGGTGAAACAATATATAATGTTCAACAGGGATTCATGACTATAGTCAATAGCCTATAGTTTATGGGAGAGAAAGGTTTAGATGATGAAGCAGTTGTGGATAAGATAATTGATGTTATGCCCAATGAGTGGGAATAAAAAAGAATTGTTATAGTTGAGAACAGGAAGGTCACTTATATTTCTCTTGATGATTTATTTGGAACTCCTCTACAACATGAAATCAGAATGAAGAGAGATACTAACAACATTAAGAAGAAAAATGGAAATGGTACTATTGCTTTTACAACAACATCAAATCAGATCAAAGCTAAGACTCCTGAGAGAGTAACCAGATCCAAGTCTAAGAAAGTTATTTTCCAAACCGAATCTAGTGAGAGTGAAGTCTCTGAAAATGAGTTAGATAATCCTGCTCGAAGGATGAACAAGATAGTTGGAGAAAGAAATTTCCAATCTAATTAAAAGAAAAACGATAGCAAAGATAGAAAAGATGGAGAAGTTACTTGTTATGAATGCAAGAGAGATGGATATATTAGACCATATTGCCCTTTGCTCAAAAAGAATGAAGGAAAAGAAAGGCATTCAGATAGGAATAGAAAGAAACATTATAAATCCAAAGCTAAGAAAGTTCTGAAAGTTAATGACACCTGGAGTGCCAGTGGTGGTGACTCTTCAGATGAATATTCTGATTACGAATCTTCAGAATAGATGAATCATGGTCTTATAGCCAGATTACCTATTGATAATCATTGTTTTATGGCTAAGGTACAAAATTTTGAATCATTGACCAATGTTTCATTAAATTCTAATGATAGTATGTATTATAACTCTTCTGATGAATAATCCTCTTCTGATGATGAAAATAATTTACCTACTTATGAAGAAGTCTATAGGTTTGATGAACTTCTTGAGATTGATAATTCTAAACACAATAAAAAATATGATAAGGCAGACTCTAGAAATTCTATTCTTACAAAAGAGCTATCAGATCTTTCTAAATATCTTGATAGGAAAAATGATGATTTTGAAAGTATTTCAAAAAATCTTGAGGAATTAAGTTCTGAGACGAAAAAACATTCTAAAGAATTAGAAAAAGTAATTTATAAGAAAAATGTTTTCGAGCCTAGAACTAGTTCTAAAACAAATGAATTTTAGGATAAAAAATTGGTTATAAAACTCAAGTACGAAATTTTTTCCTTATAGAAGTGTTTATCAATCTTAACCCATGGTAAGGAAAATTTTGATAAAATGTATTCCCACATACGACCTTTAAGAAATAAATCTGGATTTGGTTATACCCATGTAAAACCAATTTTTAGTAACAATAATTTTTTCCTCAAAGTGCCCCATTTTATACCAAGTGTCAATATGGTGGTCACTGGGAAAAGAATTGTTCCTTAAACAAAACCCAATCCTTAGGACTTCACAAATCTTACTTTTCTAATAATATATGGGTTCCTAATATTTTATTATCTGGTAATCTCGGATCCAAACAAGTTTGGATACCGAAAGTCCAATTTTATTCTTGGTTTCATGAAAATAAAGAGAGTACTAGCAACAATACATGGTACATGGATAGTGGATGTTCCCGACACATGACTGGTAGCAAAAGCTATTTTGAAAAGATTATCAAAACAAATGGAGGAAAGGTCACTTTCGGAGATAATGATAAGGGTGAGATTTTTGGTATTGGTAATATTGTTCTTCTTTGTAAAACCTTGATTTCAAATGTTCTTTTTGTTAATGGTCTTAAACACAACCATATTAGCATAAGTCAGTTATGTGATGAAGGTTACCTTGTGAATTTTTGGAATGATAAATGCTTAGTTCACAATTCTAAGGAAGAATATATTCTCTCAGCTAATAGGCAAGAGAATGTTTACACATTGAACTTAGAAGACCTTAGAAGCCAAGATTTACCTTGCCTAATTGCAATGGAAGATCAGTCCTAGTTATGGCATAGAAGACTAGGTCACTGTAATCTTAGAATCCTATGTATACTCTCTAAGAAGAAACTAGTTAACGATCTACCGGAGGTTAGATTTGATTCTTCTAAAGTTTGTGATCCTTGTCAATATGGCAAGCAGCATAAATCTAGTTTTAAATCAATCAGTTAAGTCTCGACAACCGATGAATTATAGTTAGTGAACATTGATCTTTTTGGTCCAACATAAACTGGAAGTATTGGAGGCAAATACTACGTGTTTGTTCTAGTTGATGATTACACTAGATTTACTTGGATCTATTTTCTAGCAATTAAGTCTGAAGCTTTTTCTTATTTTAAAAGTTTTATAGCTCAAGTTAAAAATTAGAAAAACCTTCCATTGAAAACTATTCATAGTGATCATGGAGGAGAATTTCAAAATACTGATTTTGGAAATTTTTTTAGTAGAAAAGGTATTTGTCACAATTTCTCAGCACCTAGAACACCTCAACAATATGGTGTAGTTTAGAGAAGGAATAGAATTCGTCAAGAGATAGCAAGAACCATGTCAAGTGAATATTCTTTAGCTATACATTTCTAGGCCGAAGATGTAAGTACTTCTTGCTATACTATAAATCGAGTTTTGATTAGACCTTTTCTTAATAAAACTCCTTATGAGTAATGGAATGGTAGAAAACCAAGACTATCGTACTTCAAGGTTTTTGGATGCAATTTATTTATTCTAAATTCTAAAGATAATCTACAAAAAGTCGCCCCAAAATCCGATAAAGGGATTTTCTTAGGCTATTCCACAAACTCTAAGGCTTATAGTGTTTTTAATAAAAATACTTATACTGTTGAAGAAACAGTACATGTAAAATATGATGAGTCAAATCCTTTTGTTTATAAACCACCTCAACCTAAATCCTTTGATGTGTTTTCAAAAACTGATTGTCAACCATTGATAGAAGAACCTTCTGATAAGGAAATTTTTTAAGAAGATACTTCTGAAACATTCATCCCAGAAGACTTTCTACCCTATGTTGATGAACAAGTTTTACAAAATCCAAATCAGGTGTTTTTTAAGAATCATCCCAGTGATAGTATCATTGGTGATGTAAATCAACCTGTAAGGACTAGAAGTTCTCTATGAAATGACGTAAAACATCTAGCATTCCTTTCCCAATTAGAACCTAAAAGCACTGATGACGCTTTAGGTGATGATGATTGGATCAAATCCATGCAAGATGAACTAAATGAATTTGAAAGGAATAAAGTCTGGACCATGGTTGAAAGACCTAAGGAAACTTCTGTTATCGGATTAAAATGGGTTTTCAGAAATAAGTGTGATGAAAATGTAGTCATAGTAAGAAATAAAGATAGAATTTTTGCTAATGGCTATAATCAGCAAGAGGGAATAGACTATAAAAAATCCTATGCTCCAGTATCTAGACTTGAATCTATCCATATTCTAATTGCCTTTGCTGCATTCTTTAAATTTAAACTTTTTCAAATGGATGTGAAATGTGATTTTCTTAACATTTATGTTCAAGAAGAAGTGTTTTTTGAACAACCTCCTGGATTTGAATATACAAAATATCCTGATCATGTTTTTAGACTTACCAAAGCGTTGTATGGCCTTAAACAAGCCCCACGAGCATGGTATGATAGACTCACTGGATTTTTGCTTCAAAATAACTATGTTAAGGGAAATTCAGATCCAACCCTTTTTATAAAGAAAGATAAGAAAAATGTTTTGATTGTTCAAATTTATGTTGATGACATCATATTTGGTTCATCTCAGCAATCTTTGACTGACTGTTTTACAAATGTAATGAAATCTGAGTTTGAAATGAGTATGATGGGTGAGTTAAATATTTTCCTTGGTTTTCAAATTTCTCAATAACCAGAAGGAACCTACATATCTCAAAATAAGTATATTAAATATCTTCTAAAAAATTATGGTTATGACAACACTAAGAGTATATGTACTCCCATTGGCACCTCAAAATCTTTAGATCTTGATGAAGCTGGGAATCTAGTAGATCAATCATCTTTTAGAGGTATGATAGGAAGTTTACTTTACTTAATAGCTAGTCGAACAAACTTAATGTTTTCAGTATGCTTATGTGCAAGATATCAATCCAATCCTATGGAATCTCACTTAAAGGTAGTAAAAAGAATTTTTCGCTACCTTAAGGGAACCATGGATCTAAGATTATTTTATACCTCTAGAAATGATTTTTTTTAAAATCTTTTCTGATGGTAACATTGGTGGATGTTGAATGGATAGAAAAAGTACATCTGGAACATGTCATTTCTTAAGAGATTCATTAGTTTCTTGGTCCTATAAAAAGAAACATTCTGTAGCACTTTCCACTGCTGAAGCTGAATATGTATCAGCTGGATGTTGTTGTGCTCAAGTTTTGTAGATGCAACACACACTCACAGACTATGGCTTGAGTTTTACTAAAACTCAAATTTTGTGTTACAACACAAGTGCCATTTCCCTTAGTAAGAACCATGCACATCACTCTCGTGAAAAACACATAGATATTAGGCATCAATTTATTAGGGATCACACACTTAAAGGAGATATCATTCTTCTATTTATCGGAACAAAAGATCAACTTGCTGATATTTTCACAAAATCTTTTCCTTCTGATAGATTTGAATACATTAAACAGAAGTTCGGGATGATAACCGTAATGTAATCCTCCTTAATTAACTTTCTGTTGAAAAATTCTCTTTAGAGCAATAAACTCCTTTTCATAGGGGGAGTACATCTGATTGTTAGAATAATAGAATTTTTCAAAATTTGTTTTCAAAATATTAGGAACTAAAATTCCGGAATGGAATTTCCGGAACTCAAATTTTCCAGAATGGATATTTTCATATATAAAAATGATGAATTGGAAATTTTTGTACTAAAAACTTCCGGAATGGAAAATTTTGTACTGGTATTTTCATAATGGAATTTTCAAACCAAATCTGTCACAATGAGTTTATTCTTTTTCAAATATTTGGAATGAATTTTTGGTACTGAGTTTTCCTTACTGAGTTTGTTTTTCATACTGAGTTTTTCGTACTAAGTTTGTTTTTCGTAGTAAAGATTTTTTTGTTGTTTTATTAATAATGTTACCAATTACAAATAATTTTCTTAAGCTAATCTGAAAGGTATGATTTCCAAACTTAAGTTTTAGTAGTCATACTTTTCTTGCTGGAATTTTCTTATATTTTGTTTTTCGATTATAGTTTTCTTAATTCGTTGTTTTAATAAAAACCTCAAAAGATCGGATTCAAGTTTTCTTGAGAATTGGTTTTCGACCGTCATATCTGATCTCATCTTATCACAACTGTTCAATCAACCGTGGAAGATGAACCGATTTTTTCTCGTTGCCTATACAAAGGGGACCCCAAAATAGTTGGCCCACATCGGTTTTCAAGCTCCATCATCCAGAAGCTCTGCCTCTCCGTTTTAAAGCTATTCTGAACTTCCGTTTTCTCAGTTCTAAACTTCTCATAGGTCTTCAAATCCTAATGTCTGTGGAAGCATCTTCTCAAGACATGTCATCCTCTAAGCCTATTTCGAAGTGGTTAGTATATAGAGAGAGGTTGGTCCATCCAGATTTCTTCAACAAGTATGACTCTCTTATTTCCAAGAATATTAAGCTTAATGGTTGGGAAGATGTTGCGGTGTCAAAAACTGGGAATCAAGATGAAGTATATTCATATTTGCTTATAGAGTTCTATGAAACAGTCTCCTTTCTTAAGGAAGATGGAAGGGAGAAGTTGTCCTTTAAGTCTTATGGTAAGACATATAAACATTCATATGCCAAGACAGCTAGCTTGGTAGTGATGAATAATGAAGGTGAAGCTGAATTCATATCTCATGTGTTGCCAGATTCTAAGGGTAGCTTCGACAAGGAAAAATCATTAAAAACTCTCATACTGGCAGATGACAAGGCTCCGTAGATTGCTAGTTTATCTACAAATTTCCGGATTCTAGAGTTATTGGTACAAGGTATTATCGTACCGAGGAAGGGTGACAAAGATAGTCTGAAGAAGAGTGAGATCTACATCCTAGATTTTCTGATAAATCTGAGGATGTTTAACCTGATGAAGCACATTCTCATTACTCTTGATAATGAAAAGAAATGGAATCTGAGAGCTCAGATTATAATGTATCCATAAATCCTCTCAAAGTTGATAGTTCGATGCCTTGAGTATTTCAAGGAGGCATAAGATTCTAATACAAGAGTTTGCAAGATTATGTTGGTGAGTGATGGTACACTCAAAATAATGGATGTAGCTTTTGACAAAAAGACTGGTCAGTTTATTGATTTACCTCCTCAAGAATAAACACTTCCGAAAGTTGCTGACCCAGAATCCTCTATGCCAGTAAGGAAGAGAAGGTTGAAAGATGTGTAAGTAGAGGCATAGAATCCCATGTCTAAGGAAGTTTATTCCGCACGTCCAAAACCAAAGAAAAAGAAAGCTTACCTAGATGAGGTTGTTTCTAAATGGATGGAGATCAAATAGAAGAGAGTGCAAGGGGAGCCTTAGTTTGGCTTGGATCCTGCGGAGGCTAAGGCCTTGAAGTAAAGATCTATGAATGATCTCTAAAAACAAGCAAAAGAAAAGAGGCTCAAGAAGAGGATGTCTGAGGCTGAGGTAGCTCAGGTTTTGTTGAAGTTCAATGAAATGGTTTCAGCAAATATTCTTGTTCTGAGATATTTTTCATTGGAATCTCTAACTGAGACTCCAGGAAGAGACTTTCTTGCTCTAGAAGAGGCAGTAGCTAAGTCTGTTGAGCAAGGTGAGCAAGTTGAGGAAGTAGTAGAAGAAGATGAAGCTATTAATGAAGGATGTGGTGAAAATGGAGATGTGTTGAAGCGGGTAGATGATTATACTGGGACTCCTTCAGAACATTTATCGCTCCGAACTTCAGAAGCTGAATCTTCAGACCTATTAACTCTAGAAATGGAAGAAGAGAAAAGAGAATAATAAGTAGCTTATCATGGAGAGGAAGAATAACTTCTACAAGATATTTCTCAAATGGAGGATGTAAATGTTGGTGCTCAAGAAGTTGCTGATGAGGAAGACAATGTTGTGGAAGTTTCAGATAGTGAAAATAGAACTCTGGAACAAGATTCCATTCCAAAAAGAGACAAGGGAAAGAAATTTTTTGCTAATACTTCGAGCTCAGTAGTGGTGAATAGAAAGTATGTTGGTAGTTCTTCAAAGAGAAATCTTGACCAATTTGAAGAAGAAACTTCTCCAAGAAAAGTTTCAGATTCGGAGTCATCTTTGTTGGGGCATGACTTTGTTGTTCAGTCTTTAAAGAAGTTGGTGGGTACTATTCAAAAATTCTCAAGTATTAATTCAAAATGCCAGATGCTACAACATGCTTTGATTCATAAAATAGACTCTGTATCTATGGTTATGGACATGTGCATTGTGATTGAGGCTCAGTTCAAAACCTTTTTTATTGGCTACAAAGCCCATAGAAGATCTTGCAAGAGGATGACAAATTGGTTGAGGAAAACTATGGAAGAGATGAGACTCTTTGATGAATTCCAAGACAATGTGAAGGATTCCTTTGAGATAGAAGACATGAAGGTAAATGAGCTTACTTCATCCTTTGAAGAAAAGCTGACAGATGAAAAGAACTTTCGGATTCAAGAAGTCAGAGATCTGAATGGGACGCTGAATTCTGTTTCTCAAAACTGGAAATTTGAAAGGGATCATCGGATTGAGTTTGAAGAGAAATTGAAGGCTCATGAAGAAAATATTAAAGCTAAGGAAGAAAATTTTCAAGCCCAAGATGAAAATATTGAAGCTCAAAGTGCAAGAATAGTGGTCTTTGAGAATCAAGCCGAAGAAGACCATAAATACTTGATGAATGTAAAGACTATTCTTAAGAGTCTCATGGCGAAGGAAAAAGATCCAAAATAGACAGATCTGATCATTTGTTGTATCTAAATTTCTTTGATTGTTGAGTTTTTTTAAACTTAATAAAAATTTGTTCTTTCCCGTATCATTTTTTGTTACTACTAATTTTTCTTGTACTTTCATTTTTTTTCCATTCCCTTGAATTCTTTTTTAAAATCACAACGGGGGAGAAGGAAAAGATCCTTAAGGAAAAAAGAACTCTAATAAGAGCTTATCTAAGGGGGAGTTTTTCTTTAAAGAAGACTTTCTGAATTGTCACTCTGGAAATATAGAATACTATCCTTAGTGTTTCAAAGACTAAGGGGGAGTTAGTCGTATTCATCAATATCCTTAAATAAAAGAAAGATAAGCCTTAATGTTTTTTTCTTCTTATAATTTCTTTTATGTAAGTATGTTTGTGCTTTCCAAAAAGGGGGTTATTGTTGAGTCAATAAGGTTTTTTTATGACTTTTCCACTATTTCTTGTTTTGAAATTCACAAATAGCTTATCTTTAAGGAAAATTTCTTTTATAAGGAAAATTTCTTTTATAAGGAAAATTGCTTTTATAAGGAAAATTGCTTTTATAAGGAAAATTGCTTTTGTAAGAAAAATTATCCTTATAATATTTTCATCCATATTTTTCTTAAGTATAAAATTCGGATTCATTTATATTTTCTCAGAATTGTTTGAAACTTTGATATGAATTATTCTGTTTTAGGATCCGAATTCTGGACAAGAACTATTATAAAGTCTCACTCTGAAATCCAGATGAGAACTGTAATAAAGTTTCATTCTGAACTCTGGATACGAACTCTAATTAAGTTCTACACCAGATTCAGGATACAAATCCTTATAAAATTCGACAACAAATTCTCATTACGAATTTTGATAAAGAATTCTCATTACGAATTCTGATGACAAATTCTCATTCCGAATTCTCATTCTGAATTCATCTATTAAACAGAATCTGATCATCTTTGTTTTATACACTCTGAATTTATTTAGACTCCGAAAATTATTTTCGGTTAGACTCTGAACATTCATCTTGCTTACATGGTTAAATTTGTCTACTCTTTAATATTTTTTTTTCACTCCGAATCTTCACTCCGAACTTTTGAGTAAGATTTTAAACAGTGTTATAAATTCTGTTACACTAGTTTTGTTAAAAAAACAATGTCATCTATTATGTTATAAAACTAACCGTTGGCTATGTGACACGTGTATAGGTCCCTCCGATATTTAAGGAAAATATGACCATTGGGAAGGAGGCCGACCTTACCTATAAATAAAAGATCATTTGAAAGAGCTCAAGATAGACAATGAAGTTGATCAATTTAGAGACCACATGCTGCAAAGGTGATTTCTAGAGAGAGAATGATTTTCATGCCTTATATGTACTGAACCGCTCATTCAGTTTTTGCTTTGTGTGACACTGAATGTTGGTGATTACATTCAAGGACTTCCGGGGATAGGAAGACAGAGGTTGCCGACTACCTTGAAGTTCGAGGGCTTCCTTGCTGAGGAAGACAGATGTTGCCAACTACCTTGAAGTTGAGGGTTTGCGGGGATAGCAAGACATAGACTCCGATATTTGTATCAAGGGCCTACCCTTGTGTGGGTAAGATAGACTTTCTTGAAAGTATAAATCAAGGCACCTTTATCCAAGGTTGTTGTATACCCTTCTCTTTGGGTTAAAAGACTTATATCATGTTACTTGTAGTTTTCCTACTCGTTTATTTCCGCTGCATTTTGTATTATAAGGAAAGTATAACATTCTTATACTTCCTTACTTGTACTCTGTTTTCATTTAGATTCTATTCTATTTAAGGTAGAATCTCATATTCTAATATTTTGTTAAGTTTCAATTTTCGAAACCTTATTTCTTGAACCTACTTTCGAAATCTATTTTCAATTTTAAGAAAGTTCATAGGATTTGACGTTTATAACTTCATTCCTTATTCCATGTTTTATTTGGTGTTAGAGGTGTTGTGAATTTTCTTAGTTTAACTTTGTTAAACGTAGAACCTTCCTTTTCTTAAGGAAAACATTGTTTTTCGTAACTAACATTATAGGTTCCAAAGGAAATTTTAAAGTATACAATTCACCCCCTCTTGTATATTGAGCATCTACATCATTATTTCGATCCTACAGAATGTAAGGAACCAACAACAGAAACAAATTACACAATATTAGTAATAAAATAAGTTACTAGAATAAGATAAAAATTTAATTTCTATTTTTTAGAAATGAATAAAATTCATGTGGAATTTTTATATCTAACTATTTTATAAATTTGGTTAAACTAGTTACATTGTCAATAAACATCCATACAAGGTAATAATGTCAAAATTAATATATCAAATTCTATATTTTATGGATCAACTTGGTTTCATTGGATAACTTATTCATCCATGTGAAACAATTATAAAACCTTATTTTTGTGACATAACAAATACATGATTTTTGTAAAACTTGATTAGACTAATCCCAATCCCCATACAAATTCATGATGGCCTATTTTTGTGATGTTAATTACTTATAATATGAAATATAAAAACTATAAAGTTTTTTGATATTCACCATCCCAAAAAAATATAGGAAAATATTAAAATTATCATTCCATTTCAATAATAATTGTTAAAATGAATTTAGTATCCATATCCAGGTGACATAATGATAATGTTGGGTTTACACATGTGTTTGTATTAATTCTGAATATTCTCTAATAATTGAAATTCTTTTGATGTGTTTCACAATGATATATCAAAAAAATATAATCAAAATTTTAAAATATCATTACATAATTATTTATCATCATTAATTCCAAGAAATATATTTAATTTTCCATAACTTGATACTTATTGATCATTATATTTATAAAATAATTAAAATAAAACTCATTCCCAATATATAATACACCTTCACCCGAGCCTATATTTATATATACATAATTTTTATACAGTTGGTGATGGAAGTAATGTTTATCCAAAAACAATCTGCTAAGTATTCCACACCTTCAATGAAACAAGTTCATAATGATAGAAAATGATTTAATAGTATTTATGATGAAACATGTATGGTATTAAAATATTCATCAATATAGTATTCTCATTTGATCATATCTAATGTATTTTTGTTGTTATGAATGTGATCATCCTCAATATTTTCCGCTATCAAATATAATTTTTTTTAGGAATTTCTCCAAAAACATCAATCTCTATTTTATATGTCAAATATTGAGGATATGAAATTGTATATGAAGGTAGTGATGGAAAATCATCAACATCCAAATGAAAATATTTTAAAATTGATATAATGACTTATATCTCAATTATTTAATCATTTTTTGGTCTTTATCATATGAAAATACATATTCGTAGTCATATTCAATATTATCAATCATTGGATATGTTATGTGTCATAATATATAATTAAATTATAGTTTTCTATATATGATGGGATATATCACTTCATTAACCATGAGTTTTAATCATTTTGGTATTTTATCACGTATATTCTAACAATATTGTATGACCCCCAGAAACTACCACACATTCTGATTGTCTACTAAAACTAATAATTTATCAATTATAAGTTATTTGAAAATTGAGATAAATATATACACATATTTTTCTCTTCTAGAAAAAATATGTATTAATTATTTCTGATAAAAATAAAAAAAATATGATATTAAAATATTCAACATTTTCTATTAATTAAAGAACATATAACTAATGTATTAAAAATATATAAATTAATATTTTTTGGGTTGAATAAATATAATGTGAAAAATCAAAAGAAGATACTATTAGGTTTTAAGACCATGTGTGTATATATGATTCTATTTCGTGGACTGAATAGGGATTGAGTTTGCACCCTATAATCTCCTTTTATGTTTTTTACCTGTGTGCATTGGTGCGAGAGCTGATATACCCATGATTATATCCCGAATGGGAATTCACTTCTAGGAGTGTAATAAAATGATATTTTAGTTAATATTGAATTTTAAAATAAAAATATATTGTCAATTGTACACAAAAAACAAGATTAAAATTAAATAACCATGAAATAATATTTAAATATTATTATAATAAATTAGTTGTAGGTTTGGACGATATGAATAAGAATAAAAAATTATAAAATCTATGTTGGATAATTTGTTCATATTGTATATAGTTAATTAAATCAATAAATCTAATATTCCTATAAGTATTATCACTGGTATTATAATTATCTAGTGGTGAATGTTTTGAATTTTTCTAAAAAGAATGAGTTTTTTGAGAGTATTGAAAAATAATAATTTTGGTGAACTCTATCATTTATTATCATTTAGTTTAAATATTAATATTTTTTAAATTTTACATTAAGTAATATAAATTTCTTTTGATTAATAATAATCTAATTAATACAATTGGAATCAAAATATTAATTAATAATGTTGTAGAATCAATTTTTTTTACAAAGTAATACTTCTAAAAGGTTTTTCCAATTCATTTTGAGAACTTACAATAGATATAATTTATTCTTTTTATGGGGAATAAATATTATATAATTAATTCCATAATTTTTTTTTAAAATAATTAATATTATTTAATTATTTAAACTAAATTTTCTTCATAATTAATAGTAAGCATTGAAATCTTTCACCCCTCAGTAATGACTAAAATAATTTAAACATGGTTAAAATTATTAGTTGATGATTCAAAATATCTATAATACTTGAATAAATCATATTATGTGTGTTTATTTCATTCATACTCATTATTTCATAAATCTATATGAAAACTCTTTTTCATTTTGTTGTGATTATGATCTCTATATCATTTTCCGTAAAATAATTTGTATTAAAAGTCACTTGTTTTTATATAATATTATAATATGTTTTTATATGGATCATAAAAACGTTATGAATAGTTATAAATAGTTATTTAAAATACAAATTAAATATTTTAATGATATCAAATTATTTTTCTAATGGTAATATTACATTAAACATTTACACATCGTTAATGAAATGCTTGTGCAATATAGTGAAAATTCAATGTAAATATTTTTTAAATATTAAAAACTGGTTTTTTATAAATTAAATTCATTCACAATTTATATGTATATAATATAAGGTTAAATAGTTATTTAAAAATATAAATTAAATTTCAATGGTTGTTTTGATATTTTTATATGATAAATGATTTGGATACCCCCGAACAAGATATATGGTTATTTGATCTTAAAAAGAATATAATTATTTATTAAAAAATTATAAAAAAATTAAGAAAATGAAAAATGGTTCATAATACAAACGATTTTATGTTTATGATGTGTTTAACCTTTTACAATGACCTTATTAACCCTTAAATACTGAGTATTTTGTTGTCTTGGTCATGGTTAAAAGGGTTAATTAGTGTATTTATCCAAAGGATAAGGATAAAAATTCAGTTAAACATGAAAAAATCATACTATTTGAATTTAGTTCAACCTTAGACATCTTATCTTCCAATATATGGAACTTTTTATATAGTTTTCATTCATTAATCACATATTATATGTTAATATTTTGTGTATTTACACGACATCCCCCAACATCAATTATACAAGGGAACCACCTATGTTATAGTCGACATTTCTTATTGATCGAATAATATAAAAAAACTACCATAAACTCTTATAAAAGTAAACATACACGTTATATAGATGATTCTATTTTAAAGTATCATCTAAATTGAATTTAATAATAGATCCAAAAATTGATTCTCAAATAACATGTAATAGTCTTCACCAAATACTTTTCATTATATTTATTATTCTACCCCCACCTAAAAAAATTTAAACATATTAAAATACTGAAATTTTTAAAATTATTTTATTTAAACTTTATTATGTTAATACCATATTCATGTTTTATATATCATCATTCCTAATGGAAAATGATAATGTTGATGTCCCTATGTAAAAACTATAGTCTCAAAGATCTATGTAATATATTTTTCACAATTTTATCTCAGGGATTGTTGTATGGAAAATGTAATCATTAAATATGATTTTTGTAAAGTTATTATTATTATTTAAATATAAAATTCTATCAACCTTCTGGCCCTCTCATTGGTTGTAAAACGATAACATCACCCATGTATACGGGCATACTACTACCACCTCGAAGAACTATGATTTCGTTCTATATATTATTTATATGGATTATAATAATGATATATTTAATTAATATATATTAATTTTTATTTCTTATTATGATTTTCTAAATATTAATAACTATTTACAATTATATTTTTATATCCATAAAAACAATTAAATCATTACATGTGTGTATGGATGGGCTCACAAATCAATAAAACGATGGAATTAATTTCTTATTACCACAACATAAGATTGGGTATAAACTATAAATAATAATTAATTATGTAATTATTAACATTAACAATATCATATATATGATTAAATCAAGACCAATAAACAAGGATTGAATCTACGAAATCTGAACAATAAAAAAACGAAACTGTTATCACCACAGATGATGGTGTCAGTAAATAATTGTTAAAAAATGAATAATATAATTTAATAAATTAATCCTATATTGTATAATTACATAGTATATTGTTGAGATAAACAGTTATAATACTTATATTTATTACTCATGAGTTTATGATATTATATAAAGGATGTTTGACTTTATGTTAGGTGGTTTTCACAAAAATACTTCTCTATTGATACTTATTTTATATTATACTGATCATATAATTTATTTTGTGTATATATAGAACATTTGTATTAAATTATATTGAATAGTTATTTACTAATGTTATGTATCATTTATTTATAATATTAATTTTTAAAGGGGTTTTCGTTGAAAATTTTTTAAATCTGAAAGGGTGATTTCATTATAATTACGCTTTAAAGAAAATTGTTTTAAACTATGATCCTGATTTCATTTACATGTTTTATATACAATAAAATTTAAATTTTATATTAATAATTAATAATCATTCCAGATATGAAATGATTATTAATCAGTGATTCTTTTAATTCAAAATTTACCAAAGCATTAATGATTTATTTCACATTCTGATTTTTAATTAATATTTTTTATGTTTCAATTTTTATTGAAATAATTTTAGGATAGATTTTTTTTAAACCCATGTATTGAAATATATTTCAGAAGTTATTTTTTGTGTAAATTCTTTTATATAATTTTTTATTTCAATGGTACTTAAAAATATCAAAAAATATTTATTGAAAATTCAACCATATTTCCACTTTAGTAGATGACCTTTTGGTTCATGAAACAAGTACTTTAAAATATTTAGAAGAATTTATATTCCACGATAAAATTATTATTTAAAATAATTTTAAAAAATAAATTACATTACGATCACATATAGAAAACAATTTTTCATGTCATCTTTTGAATGAGGTAATTTTTGAAATTTCTGGCCAATGTATGGAATGAATCATTGTTTTTTTTTTCATCACCGAATGTACCAATTTTATTGCCTCTATAAATATTTCACTAAATTTGGATTCTAATTAAATTTTCCATTTTTATTAAATAAATATAAAATTTTCTATTATTCAACTAAAATGTATATTTTATATTTTAATAATGATGCATTATTTTCGAAATGTTAAAAAATAATTTTTAAAATAGTTTATATATTAATATTTAGAAATAAAAATTATATATAATATTGTAGGGATGTTATTTTTAAATTTTCAATTATATTTTCATATATTGTTATTATATAAATTTTATTTACTAAAAAAATCATTTCCAGTGGATTTAATATCTTTTATCTTCCATTCATGATTTATTAACTTTACATTTTTTGAGATCATTCAAATTTTTTATTATGTTCCATATCACCCTGTATTATTCATTTTGAATTAATATTCTTGAACATAAATATATTTAAAATTTCAAGGAAATATTTATTATCATTTTTTATAATTATATTTTATAATATATGTATTCCATTTTATTATATAATATTAGTTGATTGAAAAATATTAAGCATTTTATTTCATTTACTCGAAAAATATTTATATTTCATATTCTTGATTAAAAATTGATGTTCATTTATTATGGATAATATTAATTTTATTATATATTATTGATTCAATAATGAGAAATAAACTGTTCATATGTATGTGATGGGTGCATCCCAGTTATAGATATCACGTTGATTCATCGATAGGTCTCATGAAAAAAAAACCATTGTCCATAATAGTTGTGTAGTGGATATATATCGACCCATATAATAAATGTTTCATAGAAAAGGACAAGACCATAAGATTCATGATTTATTGGTTGAGTACATGAAGGTATGCTCATGAATTCTTAATATTATGCACTTTATTTATTGATTACTTGTTATTAATTATCCAGTTTATTAATTATTTGATATTATCCTTGGGATTATTTCAAGACTATGTTGTTGATTTTATGGAATGTTTCTTTTATTATAGACCATTCAATATTGATTAAGAATTAGTTAAACTTTATAGATTCCATTAAATGTAACATTTACTATTAATTTGAGTTATAACTTTATTTTGATTTTAATTTCTTATGATATAGAAGGGGATATTCCATTGAAATTTATGTATGAATGAATTTTTTTAATTCTATTCTCTTATCTTCCATTAAAATATGGTTTCATTTTTATATCTATTTTTTACAATGATTCTAAATAGATCAATCCTCAAGGTTCTAATACCATTAATCATATAAAAATGTAATAATATAGACACAATATTTAGATAACTAGAGTTACTAATGATATAAATAGACCACACACTATTTTCTTCTAACAAATGTTAGGATGTTTTACCATGTGTGTATTTATCTCTATGGGTTTCATAAATATTTTTTTTCCGAATGATCATATTCCAAAAATATTATAAAATGTTGTATCAATTTTTATTTGTGGTTATCCTATGTAAATGTATATATATATAATAATTATTTTGTTTTCAATGGAGTAAAAAAATTGAATCATCTAATGTAGATACTGCATGAGTCTCATACCAGGTTTATAGTTCGGCCACATTTTTGTACATCATGTGCTGTTTGAATTAATACATGACACACCCATTTTATAGTTATAACATCTTTCTGATTCAATGTTAGAGCCTATATCAAATTGTCTCTACATAGAATGATATTCCATTTCAAGTAGACCACAATTTCGTTACATTTAAAAAATTAGGCTTTCATTAAATTTTTAAACTTATCCCCACGTTTTTTAATATATTTTTTATTTATATATTTTAAATATTGAATTCAATACACTTAATAATTAATATATCATAACATAATATTGAAAAATTATTAATAAAACATTATACTTCTTATTATAACATTACACTAATAAATTAAAATGTTTCATTATTAAACAAACATTTTAGTATTTATATACATGAACATATAAATATTTACAATCATTAAAAATTAAATGTAACATTATAAAAACAATTAGAAATATAGTTTTATAAAAAATACAATTTATTAATACTAATTAATGTTAACTATATAATGTAAAAATATCAATACTATTTAATTAATATATTAAATAATAAAACTGTTCTATTAAATAATTATTATAAACTGAAAAAACCAATAAATTTGGTAATAATTATAATGTCTTTAATAACATACTAAATAAAGAATTTTTTATTTATCGTTTATGTAAAAAATCATGAAATATTTATTAAAAGAAATTAAATTTATTTTATTTAAAATAAAATATTAAACTAATAACTAAATATAATCAAATAAAATAATATAATACTAAAGAATTAATAACTAAACAAAGATAAATATCTCAACATTTTAATGATCAGAGAAATTTATGCATGAAATGAGGGTAGTAATTTTTCCCATTAAGTGGGTATGAGTGTGGTGATTTGAGGGACTGAGTGAGCATGTGATGAAAATTTGGTGGTGGGAGTTTTATTTTATAAAAAAAATTCACTATGAATTAATTGATTTGATTTTCAAAAACTAGAGGTTAAATTATAAGATTTAATACAATTAATGATATATGATAATTAGATATAGAGAATTAATTCAATTGACACTCTCTATCAATAAGGTTAAACATCAATTCAATTGATTCTTAATCATACGAGATTCTAAAAAAATAAAAACCATTAAGTTGAAGATTATAAAACCCTTTATTAAAAATCATCCACAACATGTTAATAATATAATTATATATATATTTTTTTCCAAATGGATGGGGCCAATGAATTATTTATTTTTAAAGAAAATCATACACCTCTTTATACTAATTTGACGGAGTCCCATTACATAGCTCGAAGACCCAGTGCGAATATAGCCCATTACATAGACCATAGACCCAAATGATTTGCCTAATGCCCATTTTGTGAATAGTTCTTCTATAACACTATCCTGCTACTATACCCAACATTACCCACCATTTTTATAGTGCCATGCCGCATCTACAGTGACATGTCACCGCTATAGTGTCGCTACTACTATAGTACTGCTACAGTACCAACCCCCATGGGTTTTGAACCCCCATTTTTCATGTAGGATTATGAGGTTCTTACCACTATGAAAAACCACAACTACATATATATATTTATATATATATTAAAATAATTAAAAAATATAATAAAACTTGATAATGATTTATCAAAAAAATAAATGTATCATTTGATAAACCAAGCATATTGTTTTATAAAATATTGATATTTTTATTTGGATTTGGTACATTCAATAATTCCATGAAATTTATAGATATTATTATTAATGGAATATGATGATATATAATTATCACCTTGATATTATATATAAAAAAATTATACACCTAAATCCCATATTAGTAATGTTAGGAATGGGTGAAATTGGATTCCTTAGACCTTATGACTATTAAATTTGTATAGAATAAAATGAAAGCATGTTGGACCTAAAGGATACTTTATGTTTGATTAGTTTATAATATAATATCTAGAAATCATTTGAGGAATGAGCTTTAGTTAGAATTAAAGGGTATAAGATACTTCATTTATACCCATCTTTACTGATACTAAGAGGATGCGATATCTCTAAGTGGCAATATATGTTTATCAAATTACAATTTATATTATGAATAATAAAGGTTTAGAGAATAATGTTGAAAATTGAATAATATTAATAATAATATATAGTTATATCTATCGATTCAAATTGTATCTCATATATATTAGATACATATAAATACAAACTACATATTTGGATTTTCCTACAATAGGTAACCCACCAACCGTATAACTCATGATTATTATTCATGAGACTTCTCACACATATAGGGTATGTTTTTTCCAATATATATAAGAGGGAGACATATGGAGTAAAAATTAATAGACTAACCTATAACAATATTCACAATTGAAATAATGAAAATGATTTCTTCAATACTCTTTTAAATATCACACTTATTTAAATATAAAGGATCCGGAGAAAATTATTATTCTAATCTTTTATGAGTAATGGTTTGGAGTTAAAACCCTTAAAATGTCATTTTTATAAAAATAAAGTGTGAAAAAAGTAAATTTATATAATTTCTTATCAAATATTCTTGAAATCAATTTATACATGCCACAAAATGATATTTTATCTTCTTTAAAGATATTGTTATAACCAATGAGATGGAAATTTCATGGGTGTATGAATATAAAGAAAACCAAATCTCACATAACAGTAAATAGTTTTCCCTCAATGATAGATCTTTATTTAATATTTGATTTAATATCCTACATATTAATTTCTTGATTGTTTCATTTTTTTAAATTCATATCATTCATTAAATAAAATATCCACAAGGAAAACAAATATTATTTAGTCTACAGTTATTGTGGAGGCTAATTAAATTACCATTTAAAACTCATCAAATCATTGAGAAAATCCTTAAAACTCTTTCAGTGTTTTAATTTGGTTGGTTAAATCTCATCCATTCACATTGAAATATGTTTTATTATTTCCTTATTTCGAATTGCAGTGGATGAAAATAAAAAAAATAAAAAAAATGTATATTAATTATAAATCTTAAAATACAATTAATAAAATAAATAAAGATTAATTAATTTTCCTTTTATATCTTCTATAACAATGAGCCTGGTAGTGATTCCTTAATATCAATTAATTGATTATTTTATAAAATGTTATCCACCCACAGATATAAAATTACAAAATTATTTAATATAACCTATTCCATTTAAAATGGGAAGATAAAAATTCCTCCAAAGTAAATAAAGAGATTGTATTTTTGATATAGGTTCATCTTGTTAGTGACCAAAATGTTGTTTATAAAATGAAATCCATAATAAAATTTTAAACAGATCACATTCATGAAATAAATAATCAAATTTAATATTTAAAATACCATTAATTACAAAACTATTTAATTATTATTATTTTAATTATTTGTAACATTTAATATAAATACATATATTCATATAATTAAACTTTACGATAATTTTGTTCAAACTTAATATGAAACAAATCAATGGATAATGTTTCACATGAAAACAATGTTATAATCATTTTAGTATAATACACCAAATGATATCTCATATCTTTATTCATTAACAAAATTAAATGACACAAATACCATACAATAAAATAAATAATGAAATGGTGAATTACACCAAGTAATTTTTTATTCTATAGTGCTTAACTAAATTAATATTTAACCTTTAATAATTCATTTTGTGTAAACTTTTAACCCTTGTAGCCCAAAGTTAGTGGGTACATTATTATATTGGTGATCGATACTTGAGAATGCATCCTATAGGATAAAACAATTTTGTAGCCTTTAAAAAAAATATATACTTGTGTCTAGTGTTATATTTAATAAAATAAATTAAAACACAGTGAATGTAAATATTCCATATCTTTGAACTCAATCAATGATTCCTTCTTTATGTCCTGAGGAATGAAAAAAATAAGGGTGAGATCAAATGCTTATTAAATGATACATATAATGTAATATATCATTATTCAATAATTCATAATCAATATTGACTGGTGAATTAGTGTAATACATTACAATTACTAAATAATGTGATCATGAAAACAATATGAATCGAATATATTATGATCATATAATTACATTGAATTAATAATTTGGTCATAAAGCTAATCCATTAATAAAATTAATTCAATAATCTCATAGATAATAATACTTAAATCCCTAATGAAAGAAATCCTTAATATTGGACATCAGGATAATAGACAACATTATATCTTAACCATCATGAAATTCTTCAATTAAAATTTAAATCTATGGGAAAAACACATTTTATCTTATCATACTAATTTTTTTATGAGACCAGTTGATTCATCATGAGTATATATAATTAAGGGCCCCACACATCACTATATGTCTAAATATTTTCATATATATCAAATTATTGATTAAGTTCATCAGTAATATGACATATAAATTAATGATAATGTAACAGGGATTCTATCTCACTATAATAGAGATCCTCTATCTCATCAATGTCATGTACAATGTAAAAAGATATTAAGAAATAAAGATTATGTTATGGTTAGCCATTTTTAGAGGTTTTCATTTAATTTAAAATCATGTTCGAGGACAAATTTTTGGAATTAATGAAGAATGTGTTGAAATCATCTTCTTGGGTAGGGGTTCAGGGGAGTAATACCCTGTGCGTTGGGTGATAATGGTTCTGAACATGCATTTAAGGGAAGCAAGGGAATTGAGGCAATTCATTTCTTGATGGTATAGAGATGCAGACATTACTGTGACAAGGAGACAGTTATTAAAATTTGGAGAAGGTACCATATACTTAGGGACTAATGGAAATTTAGTCAATCTTGTATTCCTTGGGTGGATAGGAACATGCTAATGAAAATGTGGGGAGCATGTTCGGGTTTCTGTATTTTTAGTGGACCAACATATAATTTAGGGCTCTGGAAGTGGAATTTTTACTAGTGGTGGAATGGGAAACCTAATCGTGCCTAGATTTTGGATGCATAATGAATGATGTATGGGGGATGGTTAGATCCTATAGCATACCAGCATTTGGGACACAGGTGGGGGCATTCTTCTTGATGGCAGCAAGGGAGAACCTATGGTGGGGTGAATCCAAGATTCTTAATAGAGGTCTGACCGAGGCTGGATAGATCTTGTAGTAGGGGTTCGTGATATCCCATCAATGTGATGCAAGATGGTGAATATTCATTGGTGACCTAGGTTTGTTGCATAAAGGGAGGCATGAGAATCAACGATCAGAGTGGGTTCCTGGTGGAGTGGTGGCTTCGTGTCTGGGAGGATAATTCTGGTGTGTTCATGGGAGGCAGTTCATGGATGACTTCAAGTGGACTGCAATGACCATGGACTGTGTTTTGGTGGCCAGCATTGGAATGCATTGGGAGAAAGCTAAAAAGTATGGATATTGGAGGATATAATTCGGTGATGAATTCTAATGAACAATGTAACACCCGAGACTTTTATGATATATAAACCATCAAAGGAATCTTTTTCTACACAACACTTGCTTGGCTTGCTTTGCACGCAATCGCGACCTTCCTCGATAGCTTGCGTCGTACGCAATACCGAGTTTCACTAAACAACAATATGCTATTAAAACTAGCCGTTATGAATAGTAATAACCACTTTTTGAAATTTTATAAATTTTATTTTTCAAAATGGACTTCATTTTTGGACTCAGAATATCGAAATTAGCCTAGGGTGAAATTTTGGTATTTTTCTGAAAACTTTCAATTTTTGATGAATAGTGAAACCACTAAGTCGTAGGTTAAAAACTGAATTTTGCATAAAACTTAATTTTACCGCTTCTATGAATGGAATTTCAAAAATCCGAGAGACACGGTTAATATCAAGGACTAAAATGTGGTTTAATGAGATGAAAATAATTTTTTGGTGAATAGTAACTTTTTACTATTTTTACCGCGGTTAATAGTAAATAGGGTAACTAAGGGTAAATATGATATTAATATTACCCTAACACATGTCCTAACTCTATTGGACAAGTGTAATTCGACCAAAAACAAACTTAGGAATAAAATATGACCATTTAGGCCCACTTGGATTAGATTAGGACATTTATTATTAATTTATTTAAAGAAGGGTTAAAATAGTTAAAATCAAAGTTTAATAAGTAAATGATTTTTAATATAGGGTTATACATAAGATAAATTAGATTGTAAATATTCATTAGAAAGCTAAAAAGATTTCCTACATGATGGTATTCTATTTGTAATTTTTAGACATCAAATAATTTAATTTATTTATGACACAAAGATGATGCAGTAATTATCTTATTAATGAAATATTGACAAAATTGATAATATAAATACCAAAATAAATGTAATTTGAGACTTTTTATGAATTCCACTAATTTTCTAGGTTACTATGATATATTATTATTGATTTAATCAACTTGGTTCGAACATATAATTCTGTTATGACTTTGACAAAAATCATATATCAAATAGTATCAAAATTGACACAAAATAGTTTTTAAATCAAATATTATATTATTAATTGTTATTTTATTCATAAAAATCTAAGGTTCGGAAAAACGACTTAGATAAGGATATATATATTAATAATAAACAATTTGGGGTTCGTTTGGCATGTTATAGTAAGAGAAAACAAAAAGACACGGTAAAAGTTAAATTAATTAACTTAGAGTTAAATCTAATTGATAAGGTTAAAATAATACCCTAAACTTGTCTAAATCCTATTGGTTGATAGGATTTCGACCCATCCCCACTTTAGCTTCGAAATAGGACCCTTTGGAACCATTATAAACCGATTTTGACTTTAATATAAAATAATATTTTGAGATATTCCTAAGGTGCCCCTCTCCTCCCTTATAAAAGGGCACCTCCCCCCCCTCCTCCTCACACCAATTTGAGCACTCAAGCTCGGCCAAACCCTGCCATTTTCCCTTCTCCACTTCCCTAGAATAATCCTAGAGGTCCTGGTCTTCTCCAAAGACCAATCTTTGTTCCTTAAGTGGAGGATTCAAAAAGGCGTTCCAAAGAAGAGGTAATATCCATTACCGATCTTTTCAATTTCTTTCTTCTTCAACTTCTTCTTATTTAGTTGTTTCATGATAAAGTAATAACATCAGTATTACTTACATACTGATATGTTATTATAAATATGAAACAACCCTAATTCACCTTCTATCCATCCTACGGAAAAATGAAATCACCGCGCGTGCGTACGTACGGAATACCGTCTCCACGCCGTGGTGTAATCTATTTTCCACCATCACCTTACAAGGATGGGTATAATGGTGTAATAAGTAACTATATATGATTATTATTATGTAATATTGATACTGAAATAATATATATATATACTCCAATACAATTCCACGATCATAGGAACGATATCATCACTCGTGCGTACGTACGGAATACCGTCTCCACGATGTGATGCGACTCGTTCTACATGATCTTCATTTCATAATGATTATATAAATGAATTGAATGAATGAATATGGTATATACTACACTAATACCATTCTGGAAATGAATTATCTATGACCTAAAGATAAGAATAAGAATTTATTCGACAAAACACGCATAAGAACAAAAAGTTATAAAGACCCGAGTAACAAGTAACAATGAAATATTACTAACAAGAAGCTAATAATATGACCATATATGATCTCATATCAATATGTATGATTCTGGAATAAGTCAATAACATTATTTAAACCATTATACAGGAGCTTCGGACACGAACAAAGCAAATCGGACCTAAGGTAAGGGAAATATCACAATCTCATTTTTATCCGAGATTGTTTATTCGTAAGTATTTACTGGGGTGTATTTTATCATCCACATCCATGTTCACTCAATATGTAATATTGTTTCCATCCACTTGAAATAGTTTAAATCCAATTTTACCCTTAGGTGAGTTTTTAGTAAAGAATATGAAAGGAATCTTTTGTCGTTTTTCCGTACGAGGTACTTTTTGACTTTTCCGACAAAAGTACGAAGAATGTTTTTTTTAACTTATACGGCATGAATGGATTTTTAAAACATTACTTCAAAGAAGCTTCCTTTACAAGTTTTCAAGTTTATTTTTAATCAACTTCTTTTATTTTAAAGTTGTATGACATGTTATGAAAGGAAAAATGTTTTTGAAGAAGAAAGGATATTTTCCTCAAGAATTCAATTCAAGTGTTTTATCAAAATTATTTTCCATCTAAGATAATAAAGGGTGCTGTTTCTATCCATATTTTTACATTGGTTTGACTATGTTGTGATGGAATTATGTTTATGAATTCCTTTATCATATATGAATTGATTTATGATGTCATGATGTTTCAAGAATCCCATTTTTGTTATATGTGTTATGCGATGATGTATGTTTTATGATTATGTGGCACATATAAGAAAGGATTCATTATAAGATGGGTGGGACCTATATCTCCCTCCAATTCATTGGGTAATGATTTTATATCTCATGAGATAGACATGGCTGGAACGGAAGGTTATTTCGGTTCAGTGATACAGGACTGAAACGAGGAGTGAACTCGGTTCAGAAAGGGACTTTGTCCACTAAGATAGTCTTGGCAATGAGTCATGACTAACAAGAAATGATTTTCCATGATTATGTGTGCATGCCACAAAGATTCAAGTTTTATGTTATGATTATGGGGATCTCATTTTCACTTCTATGATTTATTCCATGTTAAGATATTATGATCTCTTTTGCAGGTTTTAATTTTCAAAAAGATATGATATGATTTTTATTTCCTTTATTTGCCCTTGCTGAGCATTTGAGCTCACCCTTTTATGTTTTCTTTTCCCCAGGCCAGGAAGATGGATATTAAGTAGAATATGCTAAAAGGGACCCTAGATATGATGAAATAAATGGGAGACACTGTAGAAGATTTATGAACCATTTGTTTATGTTTCCCAATTTCTAAAGACACTATACCTATACGGTCCTTTTTGGTTTTGTCATATGTTGTAATAAGTGTGATTCAATTTTGAAGTATTAACAATGTATGTAAAGTGTGGGTCGTTACAGTTGGTATCAGAGGAAAGGTATAGTCAACCTTTGGAAACTAGGATGTGAAAGCCTTAGTAAGAACCCTAAGGATAAGTCTAAGCATAGAACACAATCTTAGTGTTTTAGAAATGTCCTTGAATAACCTAGGATAAGACCTTAAGCATGAAAATTTTATTCTTGAATTATGTGGTTTCCTATTATAATTAGTGTTGCTCACACTATTCTTCTTGGTTTTAGTCAATGGCTGGAACCCGAAGGAACCGTGTTAATGCGGAATGTGATGGGCAATGCAATGATTGTCCCCCTGAGCAACCAAACGATATGGGAGCTGGAATGCAAAATCTTGTAGCCATGCTCACACAACTTCTCAAGCTGTGAATCATGCAGGATTTCTAAACGAACAAAGGAGGGAGCAACATTCTGTTGAATCCTTCATGAGGCAGCGTCCACCATCTTTCAGCAGGTCTACTGATCCATTAGTTGCTGAACAATGGATTAGTACTACTGAAAAGATATTTTCAGTTCTTCAATGTTCTGAGCATGATAAAGTCATCCTAGCAGTGTATCGTTTGGAAGGAGATGCGGATCAATGGTGGAATCTTGTTAAGAATACGAGGCAAAGGGATAAAATTGAGTCTATGGAATGGGACGAGTTCAAGAACTTATTTTTCAATAAGTACTTCCCTCGTATTCTCCGAACAAAGATGGAGAAAGAGTTCCTTGAACTGAAGCAAAGGGATGATGAATCTGTTGGTACCTATGAAGCAAATTTTACCAGACTTGCAAGGTACGCTTCTGGTATTATTATCCAACCTGAGAGTAAGATCGATCGATTCTTTAGTGGCTTAAAACCAAGTCTTCGAAGGGCGTTAGCCATAAGGGACTTCAATAGCTACGAGGAAATCGTTCGATGTGCTCTCAAAGTCGAGATGGAGATTGGAGTAACCCATCAGTCACATGGGTTTGATAAGAAGAGGAAGATGGAATTCAAAGAAAAATCTAAAGAGCACACGGAAAAGAAGATGAACTTTCCCTTATGCTCAAAGTGTGGAAAGAAACATGGAGGGAGTTGTCTTAAAGGGACAAGTAAATGTTTTAAATGTGGAAAGGAAGGTCATCGGGCATTTGAATGCCGTGATAATGGGAAGAAGATGTCTAATGATGCAAACAAAGGAAGGGATACACAGAATGAACCTGCTACACTTCAATGTTTCAAGTGCAAGGAGATGGGGCATTATGCCAATCAATGCCCAAATCCAAGGGTTGATGATGATGGTCGACGTCAAAAAACTCTTAAGGCTAAAGAAAAAGGAAAGTCACATGCAATTTCTATCAGCGATGTGGAGTACGATAACGATGTGGTGAAAGGTACACTTACCATCCACTCTAAAGTAGCAAATGTTTTATTTGATTCTGGATCCACCCACTCTTTTATTTCTGAAAAATTTTCTAAGGGTATCACCGTATTACCTCAACAATTAGATGTTGAGTTAGCTGTGACAACACCTAATGGCACATCAATCGCATCAGAAGTTTATAATTCTTCTCCGATCAAAGTTTGTGAGAAAGTGGTTCCTGCAAATCTTGTGATCCTTCCTTTAGTGGAATTTTATGTGATTCTTGGCATGGATTGGCTTTCTCTACATGGAACTCATGTCAATTGCCAAAGAAGGGAAGTCACATTTCATATTCCAGATCAACCTACGATCGTCTATCAATGCAAGGATGAACATAACCTTCCAGTGGAAATTTCTTCCATCTTATGGGTATTGATTCCACTAAATGAAGGTTATTTATCTCAAATAGTTGGTGAGAAACTCACGATTAAGAATATGCCCATTGTACGGGAGTTTGATGATGTCTTTCTGGAGGAATTACCAGGTCTTCCACCAAATCGTGAAGTTGAGTTTTCAATAGAACTCGTACCGGGTGCTTTGCCTATTTCAAAGACACCTTATAGAATGGCCCCAATTGAGTTGCAGGAATTGAAGAAGCAACTCCAAGAGAATCTTGATAAGGGATTCATACGCCCTAGTGCGTCACCTTGGGGAGCACCTGTTCTATTTGTTAAGAAGAAAGATGGATCAATGAGACTCTGCATTGATTATCGAGAACTTAACAAGATCACTATCAAGAACAAATATCCTCTCCCACGCATTGATGACTTATTTGACCAACTACGCGGAGCTCAATACTTTTCCAAGATTGATCTTCGTTCAGGGTATCATCAATTAAGGGTCAAAAGGGAGGATATACCAAAGACGGCTTTCCGTACAAGGTATGGACACTATGAATTTATAGTGATGCCATTTGGTCTTACTAATGCCCCTGCTATCTTCATGGATCTAATGAATAGAGTCTTTAGAGACTATCTTGATCAATTTGTGGTAGTCTTTATAGACGATATTCTTGTCTATTCAAAGAGCAAGGAAGAGCATGAAGATCACTTGAGAATTATATTGAAGACCCTGAGAAAAGAGAAGCTTTATGCCAAATTTACCAAATGTGAATTTTGGCTTCAAAAAGTTGCATTTTTGGGTCATATAATCTCAAAAGAGGGGATATCTGTGGATCCAGCAAAAACAGAGGTTATCGAAAGATGGTCAAGACCAACAACAGTAACTGAGATCCGAAGTTTTCTTGGTTTGGCTGGGTATTATCGACGTTTTGTAAAAGATTTTTCACGATTATCTAATCCACTCACCAAGTTGACTCAGAAAGGAGTTCAGTTTGTTTGGACAGAGGAATGTGAAGAGAATTTCAAGGAGTTGAAAAGAAGGTTATCCAGTGCACCTGTGCTCACACTGCCTTGTAGTGGAGAAAGGTTTGTGATCTATAGTGATGCATCCAAGAAGGGATTGGGGTGTGTTCTTATGCAAAATGATATGGTGATAGCTTATGCCTCACGACAGTTGAAAATCCATGAGCAAAATTACCCAACACATGATTTGGAGTTGGCTGCGGTAATCTTTGCATTAAAGATTTGGAGGCATTACCTTTATGGTGAAAGGTGTGATTTTTATACTGATCATAAAAGTTTAAACTATATTTTCACACAAACGGAGCTGAATATGCGCCAAAGAAGATGGTTGGAGATGATTAAGGATTATGACTGCTCAATCCATTACCACCCTGGGAAAGCAAACAAGGTGGCAGATGCATTAAGTCGACAAGACCATGCTAGTTTATCCATGATGAGGATCACAAAAGATCCAATATTTATGGATTTACAAAGGATGGATCTTGGAATTATAATGGAAGGGGAAAAATCTTATCTTTCTAAAATGAATGTTCAACCATCTATACATGTGAAGATTAAAGAGGCACAGAAAGAAGATGTCGAGTTACAAAAGAAGGGGAGAAATGTTCCTGAATTCAACCTTGATTTTGATGGGATAATAAAGTTCAGGAATCGGGTTTGTGTTCCTCCCATCCCCGAATTAAAGAAAGAGCTGCTGGATGAGGCTCATAGTTCTTCATTCTCTATTCATCCTGGAAGCACGAAGATGTATAGGGACCTGAAAGAGTACTTCTGGTGGGATGGCATGAAAAGAGATGTTGCTGAATATGTCTCTCGATGCTTGGTTTGTCAACAAGTTAAAGCTGAGAGACAGAAGTCTAAGGGGATGTTACAACCATTACCCATACCCGATTGGAAATGGGAAAACATCACTATGGACTTTGTCACAGGACTTCCTAAAACATCCAAAGGCAATAATGCTATCTGGGTCATAGTTGATCATCTTACAAAGTCTGCACACTTCATTGCTATTAGAGAGGATTTCTCTCTAGATCAGCTTGCCAGGATATATGTAAAGGAAGTGGTAAGATTGCATGGAGTACCACTTTCTATTTTATCTGATCGGGATCCGAGATTTACCTCGAAGTTCTGGCGAAGTCTTCAGCATACTCTGGATACAGAGTTGAGTTTCAGCACTGCTTATCATCCCCAGACAGACGGTCAGTCTGAGAGAACAATTCAAACCCTAGAAGATATGTTGAGAGCTTGCTCTATGGATTTCAAAGGAGGTTGGGATCAACACCTACCTTTGGTGGAATTTTCTTATAATAATAGCTTTCACTCCAGTATTCAGATGGCTCCTTATGAAGCTCTCTATGGAAAGAAATGCAGGACTCCAACTTGCTGGGATGAAGTTGGGGAAAGAAAGCTATTAGGACCTGATCTCGTTGATGAAATGGCAGAAAAGGTCAGATCTATTCAACAACACATAAGAGCAGCTCAGAGTCGACAGAAAAGTTATGCCGACAACCGAAGAAAAGACCTAGAGTTTGAAGTGGGTGATAAAGTGTTCTTACGAATATCTCCCTGGAAGAGGGTTATGAGATTTGGAAAGAAGGGGAAGTTGAGCCCTAGATATATCGGTCCTTTCGAAATACTGGATCGTGTTGGGAAGGTAGCTTACCGATTGGCGCTTCCACCGAATCTCTCTCAAGTTCACGATGTGTTCCATGTATCTCTCCTGAGAAAGTACATACCAGATCCTTCACATGTACTCAGCTCAGAAGTTGTACCGCTGGAGCAAGATCTTTCTTATGAAGAACAGCCGATAGAGATTCTGGATCGTAGCGAAAAAGTCCTACGAAACAAGACCACTCGCTTGGTGAAAGTTTTATGGAGGAACCACCAACTTGAAGAAGCTACATGGGAGCTTGAGGATATGATGAGGGAGAAGTATCCTCATTTGTTTGTTACAAAGTGACGAATTTCGAGGGCGAAATTCTTTTTAAGGGGGGTAGAATGTAACACCCGAGACTTTTATGTTATATAAACCATCAAAGGAATCTTTTTCTACACAACACTTGCTTGGCTTGCTTTGCACGCAATCGCGACCTTCCTCGATAGCTTGCGTCGTACGCAATACCGAGTTTCACTAAACAACAATATGCTATTAAAACTAGCCGTTATGAATAGTAATAACCACTTTTTGAAATTTTATAAATTTTATTTTTCAAAATGGACTTCATTTTTGGACTCAGAATATCGAAATTAGCCTAGGGTGAAATTTTGGTATTTTTCTGAAAACTTTCAATTTTTGATGAATAGTGAAACCACTAAGTGGTAGGTTAAAAACTGAATTTTGTATAAAACTTAATTTTACCGCTTCTATGAATGGAATTTCAAAAATCCGAGAGACACGGTTAATATCAAGGACTAAAATGTGGTTCAATGAGATGAAAATAATTTTTTGGTGAATAGTAACTTTTTACTATTTTTACCGCGGTTAATAGTAAATAGGGTAACTAAGGGTAAATATGATATTAATATTACCCTAACACATGTCATAACTCTATTGGACAAGTGTAATTCGACCAAAAACAAACTTAGGAATAAAATATGACCATTTAGGCCCACTTGGATTAGATTAGGACATTTATTATTAATTTATTTAAAGAAGGGTTAAAATAGTTAAAATCAAAGTTTAATAAGTAAATGATTTTTAATATAGGGTTATACATAAGATAAATTCGATTGTAAATATTCATTAGAAAGCTAAAAAGATTTCCTACATGATGGTATTTTATTTGTAATTTTTAGACATCAAATAATTTAATTTATTTATGACACAAAGATGATGCAGTAATTATCTTATTAATGAAATATTGACAAAATTGATAATATAAATACCAAAATAAATGTAATTTGAGACTTTTTATGAATTCCACTAATTTTATAGGTTACTAGGATATATTAGTATTGATTTAATCAACTTGGTTCGAACATATAATTCTGTTATGACTTTGACAAAAATCATATATCAAATAGTGTCAAAATTGACACAAAATAGTTTTTAAATCAAATATTATATTATTAATTGTTATTTTATTCCTAAATATATAAGGTTCGGCCAAATGACTTAGATAAGGATATATATATTAATAATAAACAATTTGGGGTTCTTTTGGCATGTTATAGTAAGAGAAAACAAAAAGACACGGTAAAAGTTAAATTAATTAACTTAGAGTTAAATCTAATTGATAAGGTTAAAATAATACCCTAAACTTGTCTAAATCCTATTGGTTGATAGGATTTCGACCCATCCCCACTTTAGCTTCGAAATAAGACCCTTTGGGACCATTATAAACCGATTTTGACTTTAATATGAAATAATATTTTGAGATATTCCTAAGGTGCCCCACTCCTCCCTTATAAAAGGGCACCTCCTCCCCCTCCTCCTCACACCAATTTGAGCACTCAAGCTCGGCCAACCCCTGCCATTTTCCCTTATCCACTTCCCTAGAATAATCCTAGAGGTCCTGGTCTTCTCCAAAGACCAATCTTAGTTCCTTAAGTGGAGGATTCAAAAAGGCGTTCCAAAGAAGAGGTAATATCCATTACCGATCTTTTCAATTTCTTTCTTCTTCAACTTCTTCTTCTTTAGTTGTTTCATGATAAAGTAATAACATCAGTATTACTTACATACTGATATGTTATTATAAATATGAAACAACCCTAATTCACCTTCTATCCATCCTACGGGAAAATGAAATCACCGCGCGTGCGTACGTACGGAATACCGTCTCCACGCCGTGGTGTAATCTATTTTCCACCATCACCTTACAAGGATGGGTATAATGGTGTAATCAGTAACTATATATGATTATTATTAAGTAATATTGATACTGAAATAATATATATATATACTCCAATACAATTCCACGATCATAGGAACGATATCATCATTCGTGCGTACGTACGGAATACCGTCTCCACGATGTGATGCGACTCGTTCTACATGATCTTCATTTCATAATGATTATATAAATGAATTGAATGAATGAATATGGTATATACTACACTAATACCATTCTGGAAATGAATTATCTATAACCTAAAGATAAGAATAAGAATTTATTCGACAAAACACGCATAAGAACAAAAAGTTATAAAGACCCGAGTAACAAGTAACAATGAAATATTACTAACAAGAAGCTAATAATATGACCATATATGATCTCATATCAATATGTATGATTCTGGAATAAGTCAATAACATTATTTAAACCATTATACAGGAGCTTCGGACACGAACAAAGCAAATCGGACCTAAGGTAAGGGAAATATCACAATCTCATTTTTATCCGAGATTGTTTATTCGTAAGTATTTACTGGGGTGTATTTTATCATCCACATCCATGTTCCCTCAATATGTAATATTGTTTCCATCCACTTGAAATAGTTTAAATCCAATTTTACCCTTAGGTGAGTTTTTAGTAAAGAATATGAAAGGAATCTTTTGTCGTTTTTCCGTACGAGGTACTTTTTGACTTTTCCGACAAAAGTACGAAGAATGTTTTTTTTAACTTATACGGCATGAATGGATTTTTAAAACATTACTTCTAAGAAGCTTCCTTTACAAGTTTTCAAGTTTATTTTTAATCAACTTCTTTTATTTTAAAGTTGTATGACATGTTATGAAAGGAAAAATGTTTTTGAAGAAGAAAGGATATTTTCCTCAAGAATTCAATTCAAGTGTTTTATCAAAATTATTTTCCATCTAAGATAATAAAGGGTTCTGTTTCTATCCATATTTTTACATTGGTTTGACTATGTTGTGATGGAATTATTTTTATGAATTCCTTTATCATATATGAATTGATTTATGATGTCATGATGTTTCAAGAATCCCATTTTTGTTATATGTGTTATGCGATGATGTATGTTTTATGATTATGTGGCACACATAAGAAAGGATTCATTATAAGATGGGTGGGACCTATATCTCCCTCCAATGCATTGGGTAATGATTTTATATCTCATGAGATAGACATGGCTGGAACGGAAGGTTATTTCGGTTCAGTGATACAGGACTGAAACGAGGAGTGAACTCGGTTCAGAAAGGGACTTTGTCCACTAAGATAGTCTTGGCAATGAGTCATGACTAACAAGAAATGATTTTACATGATTATGTGTGCATGCCACAAAGATTCAAGTTTTATGTTATGATTATGGGGATCTCATTTTCACTTCTATGATTTATTCCATGTTAAGATATTATGATCTCTTTTGCAGGTTTTAATTTTCAAAAAGATATGATATGATTTTTATTTCCTTTATTTGCCCTTGCTGAGCATTTGAGCTCACCCTTTTATGTTTTCTTTTCCCCAGGCCAGGAAGATGGATATTAAGTAGAATATGCTAAAATGGACCCTAGATATGATGAAATAAATGGGAGACACTGTAGAAGATTTATGAACCAATTGTTTATGTTTCCCAGTTTCTAAAGACACTATACCTATACGGTCCTTTGTGGTTTTGTCATATGTTGTAATAAGTGTGATTCAATTTTGAAGTATTAACAATGTATGTAAAGTGTGGGTCGTTACAAACAAAGGTGAAATTGAGATTTTTATGGCTGGTAAAGTGTCGTAATCATCATTAAGTTATATTTGTTATCTTGACATGACTGTAGGTTTCTATTGGGTGTATTTGGACTATTTCTTGTTTTTGTTTGTTGATATTTGTTCCAATTTTCTAGTTTGGTGGTACTTTTTGATTCACATGATTTTTTTTGTTTTACTATATTTATATTTAAATAAATAAATTTTTAGGACTCAGCTCACTCGAATCATGAACATTCCTCATAATATTTCTTATCAATTAATATCCATACTCATAAAAAAATAGTTATTTATAAATATTTCTCATTAAAATTAAATCACATTAAAAGTAAAACACAATTTTTAGAATTGATATATGGTTTACATAATAGTCATATATATGATATGTTAAAACTATATTTAAGGAAATGTAATTTACAATGATCACATGAAAGTGAATTTTTCAAAGGAAGGTATATTACAAAAAATTTAATTTGGAAGGTGAATGAAAATAATTTCCTTGGTCAAACTAATCATAATCCATCTAGAAAAAGATTAATATTTGTTTTTTAAAACATATACCATGAATATTATATGTAAAAAATGTTTCTGAATAATTAATCAATTCTTGTTACATAAAAAATAATTCAAACATTTTTGAAGAAAATTCTATTATCGCATGGAAAATCAAATTTTTATGAAAAATCCAAATTATTGGGTACTTTTAAAAAAATCATAAATTTAAAGTAAATTATAATGAATGATGGATCATAATTCTGAGAATATTTTTTCTTGTCGAGTACTTTAAAAGATGGATTCCTTTGATATTTTTTTAAAATTAAAAAATGAACATTGTTCAGAAAATGATAAAAAGAGTTATTTTAAACCATATTATAAAATTACATAGTAAAAATTTAGTTAATATATTTTTAGAGAGTATAAAAAATATTATTTCAAATAATTTATGGAAAATATATAAATGTAAGAATAATCATTTCGGCCAAAAAGTGAAATAATGTTTTCATTTTATAAAAATAGTTTCTCCGCCATATTAAGTACCAAAGAGAGGAAAATGTTTCTATTACATTAAAATTTAAGGAATATATAGAGAAAAGTAAAATGATTTTTTTAATAGATAATTGTCAAATAATTTCCTTTAATGTAAATTCAATCATAAACATCCTCTATTAAATTGAGATTAAGGCCTAAAACCTTACCAATATCGTGACTTCTGAACCATAAACCACATGAAAGAAATAAAATTGGTTGAAATATTAAATACAATGAATAAAAATTTATTCATGATATAATATATAAAAGATAATTTATATGTCCCTTATATACTTAAATAGTTTAAGAATATAAAAAATTTCTCAATGGAGTGGAAAAATTGATGAAATCTCTTACAAAGAACATTCTAACGAACTGATAATTAATTAACTAATTAATTATACTTATAATAAGTAAATATATATAAAATAATTGTAAAATAAAAATAATTAATCAAAATACAGAACACAAATAATCTCAGTATATAAATAAAAATGAAAAAGTAATATAACCAAATGAAAATAAATTGAGTTAAGGGATTCTTCACCAATTCGTAACTTTTCTGTTAAATACACTTGGATGAAATAATTAAAATTGAAAAATAAAATACTATGATACAATAAGGGTCATGATATAATATTAAAAATGATTATTTTATAATACATATTAAAAAATCAATCTGTAACATCAAAATATATCTCAATAATGAGAAAATAAGATGATTTCGGTTACATCACGCTTCCCAAAATTTGAACATGATTTATCCCCATGTATACATTTTTTTAAGAATTTTTTTAATTTATTATCAAACTATATTCATATTTATAATATAACATGATATCATCTTATAACATCATACATCATATTCATCAATAATCTTTAATTTTTACTATTGTTTATGTTGTTAAATTCCTCATTTTATCATACATTTTATATATAATATCCATTTATTATATGTTGCATATTATTACATAATATACATAATTCTATAAATGATTTAGATCTAATACATAGTAATTATATAAATTTTCATAGTCTTTCATATAATTTTTAGATGGAAAATCAATAGCATCACTACATGGAGATGGTAGGTCATATACATTCTTGAGCGATGATATCATTCACTTAATATATAAAAGTGTAAGGAAGTAGATAATGTATTTGTTTTAAAAAATTAAGGATAGGTCATATGTATCATATTATTTCAACCGTTAAGACTATCCTTGTGAGTCATTGATTAATAAAATTACATCGATTCACTTGGTGGTAGTCCACCATAGACATGAATGATGGATTTTTTCTCATTTTATGGAAAACGAGATGTATAAATATTGTCTCATAATCAAAATAACATATTTTTTAAGAGATATAAAGTTGTTGTTATATTTTATCTCTTATCATGTATTTTTTGGTGATTAAAAATAAGTGGAAAAGTAAAGAGTTTAGTGAATACAATTAAAAACTATTAAAATAACCTCATTTGGATCTATTAGTAAGGACCATTTGGATGGTTATTTGGGAAGAAAAGTTTCTATGTAATGTTTCCCCAGTATTTCGGTAGATATGTTTTATGTTTTGGTCAAGATAAATGGATTGTGATATATTAATTATTGAGGGGATTAGGGCATGTGACCTTCATAGAAACCACATGGAATTTTATCAAAATTGTAAAAAATGATAAATCTATTCCCAAGAATGTTTCTTAACTTATATATGATTTTGGAATATAGTAATTGTGAAATATGAACATAAATTAGGAATTTGATATGTTTAATAGGAAAAATTACCCTTATCATTTTGTTTAACCCCGGGTAAAATCTTTTTATCTTAAACCACCGAAACTAATTATTCATTTTTTTAATTATTCCTTATGAAATAAATATAATTTAACATTATTAAATTATATTAATTATTATGATCCAAAATATGGAATCATATTTTCCGAATTCAATTCACAATAGTGGAAAATTTGAATTTAATGATGAACCTACAAATCCTATAGAAAAATGAAAATTTCCAAATAACACATTTTCCATGAAAGAATGGTGTTCTATAAATATTTGGCTAGTAATAATAATGAGATGTTTTTAAATTAATATTGTTAGATATATAGTCTGGAAATGCTTTTAAAAAATTCATTATTAAAATTAATTTAATTAAATAAATGCTCGAATCATTGTGCACTAATATTTTTATTTAAAATACATTATATGACAAAAATTTAAATTACTCAAAAATCTAGTATTAATATGATTAAAATAGAATTATTTAGGATAAATATATATAAATTATACTTATTTAACATTAAAATAAAATTCTATTCATAATAGTACATTTAAATTTATAAATTTATTGAAATGAAATTACATTTTTACAAAAAGATGTATTTTTCATTATTAAATAAAAAATCACTCTTCTTATAAAAACCATAACTTTTCATCCTAAGATAAATGATATAATTTGATATAAATATTCAATTTATTTTTATCAAAAATAAAATTTAAATGATTCAAAAATTACTTTTTTAACTGTTCACAAGGAGTGGTAATAATCATTATCTATGATACTTTATTATTTGAGGACTAAATAGAATTTATTCAAATTTTATTTATTATTATTAATATATATCCTTAAAGTATGAACATTATATGTGTATATTTTCTAATTCACTAACTCATATTCATACTCTCCAATTGATTTTCTAGGATATAATTGTCATATATAAATAACATATTTTTCTGGTCATTTGGGTTTGGTATTGTGTGTCCTATACATAATCGAACATAATGTTCTTATTTTAAAATCTCATAGTGTTCCATTCTCCCCAGCATTAAAAAATTTCATCCCCACAATATAAAAATTCTATTAGAAATCAAATGGGTTTTTATTTGAAATGTCTTAGTTTAATGTCCCACAATGAACAAATGGTTAGGAAAACATCCTCTTAAATGAGGTAAAGGGAAATGTGATAGATAACATATATAACACATATCTACATTTACATGTATGAAAACATTGTTAAAAAGTTAAAATATGGGAATATTAGAAAATCATAAATATGTATGGATAGTGATAGAGACCATTGATCACTATAAATTGGATGACCAAGAGAATATTAGTGACAAAAATTCTATAAATCAATATTGGGATAAAAGACCATTTGATAAATTTTATATAAAGGTAAGAGGATAATTTTTTCAAAATCCTTTTCCTAGGGTTGAGAGATTCCTATAATATATATATATTCAAAATCAAAAAAATATATACTTTATATATTAATATATTCATATGTAATGTTTTATCAATTGGTTGGTCCTTAAAAAATTACACATCATTTATTATTCCATCAAAATAATATACATGATTAAATTTTTATTAATGAAATAATGAAAATAAATTTCTGTGCGATGTCAAATCCACAAAAGAGTTGCATGTATTTTCAATTTTATGTAAATATTTACGAAACCCAATGTAGTTAAAACAAGTTTTACAATATAATACAAAAAATATTAAACGAAAGCAGTAACCCCCAATGTTAATGTTAATATTTACCATGAAATTATTTATGGTAAAAAATTACATTTTTACCGAACAATCACATATGATAGTGGAAGGTGCTATACTATTATCACTTGTTAGCTATGGTTTCAATCCCATTAGTCTATCCGAATGCAATTGTACTTCATCTCAAACATGATTTTTATTTTTTAAAACTATATTTATATTAAATCTATAAATATTTAATATATTATGATGAGATCCCATAAAACAACACTAATCATCAATTCAATTTTTAACCACTATGGTTTTCTATAAAACAATTTTTTCAAGAAATAAAATAATATTAATTTAATATTATTTCCATAACATCACTAATAATATTATCCGTAGACCATGTCAATGCCATTAAACATATGATGATATCATTCTTCTTAGAATATTAATTCATGTTGAGAGTAAGGTTTACATAAACCACAACCGAATGAAATTTTTCCCAAAATGAAAATAATTATTAAACAAATATGACCCCTTAAAACCTCAAATGGGTTTTCTAATAAGTTGAATTTTTCGACATTAAACTAACAAACCCATAGTCGTATCCAAAAATATAGAGTTAATAATTTATTAATAAATAAATTATTCAAAAAATGATAACATAATATATATATGTTTCATGATTCATAAAACAAAAATAACATTGATAAAAATAAATTTATAATATAATTATACAATCCAAATAAATAATTACTTTGACCATTTACTTCATCCCAGGTCCTTACATGGTATTTTATTGAACCGTTGGAATAATGAATATACATGGACAATTCCAATGTTATACACAATTAATATCAAAATCTATAAATGTACCTCTAGGATGAATTTTATTTTTACCCATTAAACTCATCGATTTTACACAGTAATTAGTTTCTTTATGCCATTATTTTAACCACATAAAAAAATTCCTTTTCTTCTAAGTCATTATCCAAGGTGTCTCTTTCCGATTTTTTTATGAAGAAAATCAAGTCGACATTCTTCTATTGTCTCTACCACTCAATCATTTAGAAAACGTTTTCCTTCATATCATTGGTGAGTATTTGAGTTAATTATGCTACATGTTATTAATCATATATCAGATAACTAATTAGTTATTATAATGACATATTTCATTCAATTCATCACCCCTTGTTTTTTCCCTTAATCATGAAATTTCCTAATATATTTATTATTAACATTATTGGTTTCGACACAAATAATTGTCTAAAATAAAAAATCATTGTTTGAGAAACCATAATCATATTAGAAAAACATATAATCATTATTAGGATTTATAAATTATGACACATTATATTCAATATGTGAATACATATGTTTACCAAAGGTTATTCATTATCATCATCTATTCAAATCCTTCATGATGGTTCTTAAAGAAAAATATTAATTTTCCTAATAATACCAATAGAAATTTTCAAATCTAGTGCACATTAAAACATTTTTTCATGCAACACATGAGGATAGAGTAAACTAAAAATATATTCTTTTTGGATATATTACACCTAGGTGAAACTATTAGAGAAACATTTATACCTGTAGTATAGATCATCGATGTATTTCTAGGAAAACCCACCTAATATCTTCCTAACCTAAACATTAGGATATTCTGCTATACTTATCTACATTATATATCATAGTGTTATGTTCAGTAACTATATTATCCTAAATATAATTACCAATGTTTATAAAAAAGTTATCTTATAAAAACTATAAAAACATGACCCTAGTATCCCTAATCACGGGGTTACATTTTTACATTGGTTTTAAATACATGAGATTGTATCCCAAAGGACAGAATAGTTTAGTAGTTATGGTAAACTAGATACATACATGAGTATCACATTACATTTTAAAACATAGTGAATGTTAATATTATGTATCCTATAACTCATTAAAAATATTCCACATATATATATCAGGTTACTGAAAAATAAGGGCGAGCTTAAATACTTATTCATGGTTATTTTAAATGGAATATATCATGAATAAATAATTAATAAACAACACGAAAATGTAAACTATAGAAAACAAAATTCATTTAACTAATAATCGGAGAAAAATGTATTCTATGATAGGAATAAATGATGATAAAATAATTCCATATAAATAATCTAATTATATTAAAGATGATCCATGGATAAAATAAATTCACTTATCTCATGGAAAATAATAATAAAATTATCATTGATGAAAATTGTTAATATTGTATTTCACGGTCTCCCACGTTATGAATCTTATACGATCATGTCCTTTGACTAATATAGTTTTAGAATATTGGTAAAAACTCATTGTAATATAACATATTTATTTGTCACATGAGGACTATTGATGAATTGACCCAACACATTATGCACAAATCATTACCCATATATTGAATTATAAATACAATTATTTAAAGATATTCATTATCAATAAATATCCATACATTGTAAAGAATTATCATTGAACATAATTTCCTCATCAATTAAATAATGTTCAATGTAAAAAACTACATGTAGGAGTGTAATATGTTTTTTGAAAATAAAAATATCCATTATAAATAATATGTATATGTAATTAAATTTAATGTTTAATGATAACATGTAAGTGACTGTGTTAATATAATCATATCAAATATAAAATCAATAAAGAATGTGAATGAAAAAAGATTAATTGTTCAAACTGATTTGAAACCAACCAGATAAAGAATGAGGATGGCATCGTTACAACATATACCAAAAAAATTTAAAATTAAAAAAAATATTTGTTATCATTTATGAATATAAATACCATAAAAAATATCATTAAAACAGTTTTGATGAAAATTCAATTTTGGAAATTAAAATCACTTTGAAAAAACAAATATTTACAACGTATTAGGGTAAATTATTTATTTGAAACAATCATTGTAATCATATATTCTATGTTTTAAAGTATGAGTGGTCATGAAAACATGAATTTTACATTCATTGCATGTTCTTTAATACAAGGTTTCATTTCTCATATTAGTTAAAATGTCAAAAAGTTTATTCATAAGAAAATTAAATTATGATTAATATTGAAACATTGTGTTAAAATAAAAGTGTAAAAATTTATTTAATAAATCATTGGACAATATTAAAAAATATTCACAAATTTTTAATGAAAATATCCATATGGATGAAGAGTCATTTTCAAATGAAAATATAAATAAATATGGATTTTATAAAAAAATATTCTCAATCATTTTATGTAAAAATGCTAGAAGGAGTTATATTACATGAAAATTTCATAAATAATCATAGGATAATAAAATTATATTGGTTTATTAAAAAATAAATTAATTTCCTTTAATTTTAATTCAATCATATTTTCGATTAAAATGATATTGAATCATGGAATATTATCACTTTGGTTAATTTTGAATCATAACACACATGAAATAACCTCAAATGAACCATTAGATTACCTGAATATAAATATATTAATCATATAAAATGTAAATTTAATATAAAAAATAAATATTATATAAAAATAATCACATAATATAAAATATGTCTCTATGGAGTGGAAATTCAGAAGAAATCTCTTTCAAACATGATATCATTGAAGGGACAAAAATAAATGATTCTTTATGGGTTTAAAATTCAAAATCCACCAAAAATAAGTGCATATTATATATAAAATAATCAAAATAAACTACACATATAATCATAGGATATCAAAGAAAATTCATAAATAATGTAACCTAATGAAATGAAATTGCGTTCTGAAATTATTTACCATTTGTTAACGTCAAGTTAAATAACCTTAGATGAAATAATTCAAATTCATACTCAAAATACCATTATGTAAGAATTACTAATTATATAGCATATGTAATTGGTCGTTTAGACACCATATAAAAGAAATTGGTGCATAACAATAAAATAAACCTCAATTAAGTGAGATTAAGATGAAGCCACTTACATCATGATTCTATTTAGTTGAATATGATATAACATATTTTATAATTTTTTAAATAATTTATGTAATAAAAAATAAATACATATTTATATTTATATTTTCAAATGTGATATTAATATAATATATTTCTTCTCATTCAATAATAATTATATATTGTTATTATTATTTTGGTGTCAATTTCGTTTTTTTCTTATTCATGTTTTTTCATAGAAGTTGTGATTTTTGAGTATAGGTATAGTTACATAATATATATAATTATATTAATGTAAAAAAATAATATTTACTCATTATAATCAATTTTATAAAAATTATTCAATACCAGGCTTGAAAAATAAATCACATCATATTGTGAAGATGGTAGGTCATACATGTACACAAGAGACGATATCATTACCTAAAATGGTAAAAGGGTAAATAATTGTATGATATATTACTTTTAGGGAATTTATATTAGGTCATATGTATCATATTATTTCCATAATTATTAATATGAAATTAATTTATTGATGGAAAACATATTACATTGATTCACAAGGAGGTAGTCTGTTTTTAAAAATAGCAATGGGTGTATTTTCCATTTAATAGAGAAGGAAATGGAAGGATGTTATTTCATATACATATTAAAATAAATATATATTTTAGATAATTGTGATAATATATAATATTAGTTAATATATAATTTTATGTGATAAAATAATGTGTAGAAAACAAAAGAGTTTCGTGAAAACAATTACCTCTGATAAAGGGAACCTCCTCTGGATCTGTTGTAAAGGACCCAAGGATTGATATTTTGGGAATAATAGAAACTATTTAATTTGGATATGTGTTTTTGAGAGTGACATATTAATGGTTTTTTATCTAATGTTTTTTAGATGAATTAACATGTATGGGGAGGAGGGGACATCTTATAAGTGTGGGAGGGGACGTTCCTGGAAACCACTTGGAGTTTTTACCAAATATTAGAAAATAATAAAGTCATTCCCCCGAGAAAAGAATCATAATTACCATATCTTAGAATATTAGAAAGGATAGTGTTGATATATTTCCATACAATTTTATTTTTATTGGTTTAATGATAATAATAACCCTTACCTTTTTGTTTAACCCCTAAGTAAACTTGTTTTTACAATAACAACTATAATTAATTTGTTATTATTTTTTCTATTAATTATTACAAAAATATTTATTGAAAATATTACTAAATATTAATTGAGATGAATATATATATTTATACATTATACTATATTTATTTTATATAATTGGATAATTTTAATTTAAATATGATTCTGAAAATTGTGTCGAGAATCATTTTTTCAAGAAATGCTTTTTTTAAGAATAATATGATATTATATTAACTATATGACAAGTAATAATATGTAGATTGATTTATAATAATATATTTATATATACAATCTATAAATTTATTTCAAATTATTCATTTTATTATTTTGATTTTCTAAAATTTAGAAACATTATTCACTTAAAAACAATTATTGGAAAAAGAAGTTCTTAAGAATAAATTTAATTTATAAAAAAGACTATATAAATTTGATTGAAATTTAATTATTTGGATTATATATATCTAAATAATACTTATATAACTTTAAAATCAATATAAAATTACAATGATACTTCTAAAATTTCTTATTTTGGAAATGAAACGATTGTTTAACCAATAGTGGTATTTTTCATTATTCACAAAAAAAATAAAATTCATTATAAAAAAATAATATAATAATTTTTATATTCTGATTTAAAAATGAATTTTCATTCTATAAGCTAATTTTTTTTAAAAGTTTAATAAATTTATAAAATTATGTGTCCATAATGATCAGTATAAATCATTTTACAAAAAAATAATTTTTTATGAATATATTTACATTACTAAAAATGGAGTGATTTTTATCAATAAATTTGAATTGACATTGAACATTTTATATTTATATAATAATTTTTTATTCATATTCTTACCCACCAATTCAATTCTTACTTTATAATGGTCTAATTTAAATAAAATATTTCGCAGGCCATTTAGGCTTGGTGTATCTTGTGGTATGCACTATCGAAAATAATGTTATTATTTTAAAATCTCCCGGTGTTTCATTATTGATATAAAAAAAACTATTATAAATCATTATATATATATATACAAACCCATTTTAATATTATTATATTTAAAAAATATATTAAATTTAAAAAAAAATATTTTGACATTAATCCATATTATTTTATATAATATATAAAAAAATAACTTTTATAATTGGAAATTATTATAAATTTCATAACATGAAAACATAAGGAAAATTTTCCACCTTAAAAAATTTTACTACTAGTGAAACTAAAAAAAATTTACTTGTTAACTTTATAAAAAAACTTATATCTTAATATGAACATATACAACACGATACATATTTCTGTAAATTGTATATATACTCATATATTACATTTTATAACAAATATGGTTACTTTCTAGATATGGAACAAGTCAATATAATAAATGTAAACTCAAAACAACTCAATTCACTAAAATTGACTAATCATATCAAATAATCGAATCACATATCATTCAATAAAATAAAGGAGCACATCGTGATTCATCAAACTAGGAATGAAAATGAATTTACCAAATATAATTTTATAATGATGCATTATTTAAATACTTTTATATTGTTGAAAAACACTAACATTTGTATATAATAACTAAAAATAATTTAGAAACATACTCAGACAAACCTTTATGAGATCATCCTTGAGGCTGGTGTAATATATGTATCAATGTGTGAAATTTAAAATGTCATATAACATGATTACTCAAAGTAATTCGGATTCCTATAATCTATACACTAATAAATATATCAATTACTATATTTATAAAATTCATTATAATGTACATTATATGGTCATTATATATGAAAATAGAAAAAATTATTATCTCATGAGTCTACTTTGTATCATATAAAAGTCACCACATATTCTAATATATAGAGAAAATCAAAATCTATACAACATAATGATGATAATATATTAAGGAAAAATTAAATTAATATGATATTGGTTTTAATAAATCTATTATTAATATAAATATGTAATTCACGAGATTTAATGTAATGAAATGTTTTCATTTATTATAAAATCACCTTGAAAACAAAAAATACATCTAGTTTCCCATTTATCAAATCATTGAATCATTTAATGAATGTAATAATTATTTTCATATTAATGGTTTCGGGTTTTTAATAGGATTTAGGCTCATGCGACAACACATATTTATGGGGTAAGAGTAAATATGCACAATATTGTCTGTATTTTGAAGAAGTATAAGAAGAATAGGAAAAAACCTCTAAAATTTACCATATATCTCTCAATATATATGGATTATCGCATGATTGATTAATTATTTTTAAATTTATATATCAAACTATCTTAATTTAACAAACTATTTTTTATACTAAACACACACACACACATACTTATACTGGTATATTTTAGGTGATGAATATTTCTATATATTAATATCTATGTAATAAATATAAAATTATTAACATTTAATATTATTTAACAAAAATATTGAAAAACATTACATTGAATTAAAGGTATTCCCATATATTGGTCCACATAAAATGATAATTAGAACATAAAAAATCTTATACCCTATTTAAATATTATATTAAATGGATATAGAATTATTTTCCCTTATCCATGGTGGCTTGGACAAATTTTCCCACGAAAGGATATTCATCCATTCTTATTAGTGGTTTTCTCGGTGGATCTAGAACATTATTCTATATATCCACCAAATAAAACATTATATCAAAAATTTAAATAATTTTTGAATGAAAATTTATTATAAAAGGATGAGGTAGGTCATTTGGTGAGACTAGAGTTCATTTTCATTTTTAATTTTTTCATTGGTGGCATGGTAAAGATCCCTTATTCTTAATATAATAGGAACTTCACCACATCAATGAATAAACTTGTGAAATTATAAAATGTATTTGTAGCATGTAATGCAATAATCTAGTCCACCAATGTAACAATTAGCACTTTGCTTTGAAGTGTGGAAGTCCCCTAAAAAATATGTCCACCATTTAATAAGAACATAAATTATATTGATATATTCATAACTCTTTATATTTTTAAATCTATAACCAATGTTTCAATTTGAAATATTTTCTTCCTAAAATTTGATGGCCATGAAAACAATCCTCACTTATTTATAGGATTTTAATGGTGTTATTTAATGAGATTCGGGGACTCTTAGTCATATTTTATTTGTTCATTCTTATACGTTATAAAAGAATACAATATACTAGTTTGATTAAAAATAATGAATTTTTGATGGGTATAATTTATCGTGTTTATTAAGTATCACCAATTATTTCTTTTATAACTTATAAGAAAGATATATCATGTCCAATATATACACAATATATAATTTTGGAAAAGAACCATTCATAGAACAATACATGTTATAACTATTTATTAAATTGTCAATTTATATGATCTAACAAATTAAAATAATGTTTTTAATATATCTCTATAGATCTTCATTCCCAAAATAGATGATTTATTACTAATTTATTTATTGGGATGAGTATTCACAACAATAAATTTATTGAATTTATTTTTAGGACATCATTTTTTATGATTTTTTTGTTATTCACATATATCATAAAAAATCTAAATCTGTTCAACCCACCAATTTCAATAAACAAAAATAATTCAGCTTTTTATTTAATTCAATTTTTTTTAATATATGATAATACCATATGTTTTATATATAATAACATTTAATTAATTTAATTATGGATCCTTAAATAATTCATACATAATATAATCATTTGAAACACCAAAACCATTGGATTGTATCATATAACCATCCATGACTAAATCATTATTAGGGAAATAGTTTCTGGTATATATTTAATAAATATTATAATAATTAATAGTTGTTATGTAATAAGTCATTTAAATTTTATTTACCATAGATCTTAGTGATATGGTCTCTTCAAATTCTATACCATCTAATTTTATACCCTCCATAATAATGTGATAATTATAGGTAGAACATTTTCTATACATGATACTTTTATTATGAAAGGACCATATGTCAATTATTGGACTTTCCCATTTAAGTTCATCAACCAATTTCAAAAAATGGTTAGTATGTTTAGAGTATATGAGTATTATAATTTCCACTAACCATTACAATAAATTAAATCTCATCAATGTAATATTTTTAGTTTATAGTATCATATTCAATGTGAATAACCTCATACAACTTTTTTATTATAAATATATATATGTACGGCTCATGTGAATCCTAAAAAGTCAATGGTTTCATATAACCTGATTTGGTTCCATTTCTACGACATCATCTAGAGTATACTAAATATTAATCATTGGAAGTATTTCTATTATTATGTATTGAACATATATTTATTCAAAATAAACTACACTAATCCCATGATTCATGCAATTCATATCAATGAAAACACCATATCGATACACACAATCTGTGTTTTTTTGTATTAGAAAAATAAAATTTGATCATATTTTGAGTATATATAAGAAGTAAATTTGACTAATTTTGTGATTTATTTTTAAAAATATAAACATAATATTTATATTTTCAAAGCCGAAATACTCATGAAATAAAACATTGAATGCCTTTTAGTTTGTATCTCATATGGTGACGTTATGTCTACCTTATATTTAAAGTTGTTTATTATAAAATCCTCTACCTATAGAGAATTACCATTATATTATATAGGATATTAAGCCCATATTATTAAAATTTATAAACATAAAATTTATGTTTAATTAATAGGAGGAAGTTTAATTATTGTTTATTGCGGTTTTTTACTAGTAATTGGATCTAAATGAATAAATATGTGAGTTTTAAATTATTTAAAAATTTTAGAGATTGATTGATGATGGTTGAAGTAGTTTTTAGTAAAATAGTAGAACTATTGAATAATTTAAAAAATGTTCCCATTGTGATGAAACCCCAAATATAGTTAGAGGCATTATATGTGTAATTTTTATTAGAATGAAATATGTAGTACATATGGAGAAAAAATACAATTAATTGATAAAAAATGTAATAATTTCAAAAACTACACCCTAGTTTTCATAACACCATCATGGAATTATATTTTTGAAATAGTATATTTTTCATAAAACCTTCTATCCCGGATCTGATCAAATCACATCATGGATTTCATCATGGGAGGGGATGAAATGTTATGATACATAATTACACATTTGGAAAAATGATCATGGATCATTAATATATTTAAAAAATTATAAAATTGAAAAATAATGAAATATTAATTTTCATTTTATATAATTGATCAAGATGGATTAACTAATGAAAATAAATTTTGAGGATGTTATCAGAATTTTATAGAAATTTTTATCAAATAATGAGTGACATGATCAAAATAGAGGTTGTTATAAAAGATATTTATCATAGTGAAATTTATAGATGATACAAGAGTAGTGAAATAAATAAAACATAATAGTATGGATAATACCATGTTTTGGAATATTTAGGATTTCAATTTTCATTCAGAGAAATATAATTTTGTTAGGAATTATAAGATATAGACGTATTGGTATTCTCTATTAAACTTATGACTAAGAAATTATATCTTTGTGATAATAGCTAAGAAGTTTTTTCCACATCTCTATAAAATATTTTAAATTGGTTTGAATTTGAAAAATGAACATTATCATTATTTTTATGGGATTTACATAGATCTTGATATATGTTTTAAGAGAAAATAAGGGGATTCCATATTGCAATAAAAATGATATTTTTAAGTATGACATTTTAGAATATTATGAAATAAATTTTGGCAAATAACAATAATACATAATATATAAGTGAAAAGTCTAAAATATAGAATATATAATGTTTTTTGAGATAAAATTGTGATTAATTGGAATATTATTGGATGTAATATATTATTTTTAATGAAGAATAAAATTTAGAGCCCTAATAATGGAATGTTGTTTTTTTGATGTATTGAAACATTCTTCTAAAATGACATTCATTTCATATATTTTTATATCCCAATATTATTGTATTGTGTGTTTTGGTACAAAAGGGAGTGAAACTATAGTTTATATTAATCTGATAGAAAAAATTTAAATCAAAAGAGTGAGTATATGTTTTCTTGGTATATTAATACATCTTCGATGTATTCCCCTTAGATATTAAATACGTTCGATGAACTATGTAAAAGCTTTTCTCGCTAGACTTTATATTCCATATTTAAATATTGTAGACATTTTTATTGAATTTATAGGTATATATATCCATATTATAATGATTAAAATAACCATATGAATATATAAATTTTTTACTCAACTAAATTACCATTTCTTAGGGTTTTTACCCTTTTGGTTTGAACACATTGTTTCTGTAATAAATGTTTTTTCATATTAATTCATTCTCATGTTGATAATTTAAATTGATAATTCTATGAACAATGAGAATTATAAGAATTTAATATTTTAATTAATAATTAGACTAAGTCATATTTTATCTCCCCAATTTGAAAATGATATTAATGTTTTCTACTCTACAGTACATTAAATATTAATAAATGATCGAATAAGTATATTTTTCATTGATACCGACAAGAAAATTCAAAACAATGGTGAAAAAATATAAAAATACTTGTCAAGGAAACTCTTAAATAAAATATATACAATGGTAACGAGGTAAACATATATTATATGAAACATGACATTCACAAGATGAAAACATGGAAAACGTGTAAAAATATATATTTATTTGAATAACATGGTTTTTAGATTTGAATATGTTCTCTAAAACAATATTAGTTTTTTATTCAACTAGAAAATTGAGGATTCTTTTTCCATTAGTGGACGAGGCATTTAAATCAAGGATATATATATTCATGAAAATATTTTAATGTTATTCCCACCCTTGTACAATCTAAATATAATAATTTTTCATGTAATAAATATATAATATCAATTACGTGATGATATTTATAGTGTATTTTTTGTGTATGTGAAATATGTCAAATCAAAAGAGATGATGATTCATTCATTTATGGAGATAATATTCAATATAATATAAAATCTTAATATCAATCATGGTAAAGATGACACAGATTCAAGTGATGAATTTATCTCACAATTAATATGTAAATTCCACTCTATCATTATAATATTTTATGAAAATATACCAATATATTTTTACAAGTGTGGGTATGTGGGACACATAGATAAGATTTGACATCGATGAAAAATAATAATGATAGATAATTAAATATCTCAAAAATATAACAATGAAAGTAACCCAAATAAGTTATGTTAAATATAAATATTCATTTAAATAAATAATTTTGTTGCAAATTATTCTATTAATGTAATAATATAATAATTATTTTTATTTAAAATAAGATAAAACCACATTTAAATAAGATTCAATGAGTTATATTATATTTATGGTGGAGAAAAATCATTAAATTTATAAAGTATATATACTATAGGGGATTGTAAATCTCATATTAGAGTACGAATGTTAACTAAATGAGTTTGATATCCAAATATAGAAATATCAAATGGTTTAATGGACTATTGAATGATTGGTATGGTTATAATTAGTAAATTGAATCAAAAATAATTTTATTCTAGAGTGTAATTATTGATCTAATGGAAAAAAGGGAAAACATTATTTTTTTAATTAAAATTTAAAAATTATGGAATATTAAAAGGTAATAAATGTACTTATTTCTTATATTTTGGATTAATACATTAATATTTAATTACATGAGGAGTAATTATCCACATTTAAAAAATATATAGATTAATTAAAATGTAAAAATTAAAGAATAATATCTACTTTGGGAATCACTCAAATGACTAAATCAAGAAAAAATCACAATGAATCCCAATGAACATTGAAATTTTTCAGTGTGATAAAAGTATTAATAACATAGGAACTATTTGTTTGTAGTTAAAATAATTTCATCCATTGAATTTATAATGAGCTCAAATGTGTTTTATATTTTTTTTGAATATAGACGTCAATAATTTAGATGTTTTTAAAAAAAACTAAATATACCATTTGGAGGAAGTGAATATGTTTAGTAAAGGAAAAAAAATATTATCCTTAAAAATTACTAATTTTATTGTTATATATGACTTTACATGGACTACTGTGATAAATAAACGGACGATATATGATGTGTGGCTCCACAAAATCAATAATAAATGTTGAAAAAATAAAAGTTTAATTATTTTTTGGTTATATTAGATTAATTATTCTATATTTAGTGAAAAAAATATGATTTTAGATAAATAGGTTATTTAAATAATACCATTATATGATTTAAAATATTATAATGGAGAATAAAAAATTTATTAGCATTGATAAAAAATTATCCACATTAGAAGAGGACGATGATTTAATCACTGCTTATGTTGAATGTAACGAGGAGATATAATTTATGTATCATCTCAAATAAGAGTTTCCTTGAAATTAAATATGATGAAATATAATGATATTATAAACAAAACATGTAAAAATTATAGAATAATAGTTCTAGGAATCATTATCTTTAGTTTTATGCTACATGAGTAATAATATAATACAAATAAAGGTCATGAATATTTTATGGGATTGAAAATTCATCATGTAAATGAAATATAATTTTATATTAAGGGAAGAGGTAAGGTTTGGTTTACATGAGATGTGTTAAAATATAATAGTATACACTATATCTATAAACATAAACACAATATCTATATATAAAACTTTATGAATCATGATTTAGATTCCCATTCAACCAGATGGAATTTATAATAGAAGGAAATTTTAGATTTTCATTGATGAAATGATGGTGGAAAACACCAATAAATATTTGTTTGACATAAAATATAAAACATGTTTTCTCCATGAGGTAAATTAGAAAAAAAATTATGAACAATCATCCAAATTACTCCTCAAAGAGTTGAAAATATTTTGAATCAAAATGATAAGATAACAATTCTTAATATAAAATTAGATAAGGAAATTCCTTGAAATTGTTTTATATGTGACAATATGGTGTCAAATACTTAATGAAATAAAAAAATAACATTACACATTCTCTACAAAGTCTAAAATGATGTGTGTAGTACTATGGAACATAATGAAATATTTTAAAAAAAATTATTTCAACTTGTTTATAGATGATTACTATAGGAAATTATAATTATGTTCTGTGAAAACAATGAAATAATTCATGAAATTTATCAAAAGGTATCATTGGTCTTCTAAGACTTAAAAAAAATAATAAAAAATATTATAAAATCTAAAACTATTATTGAGTATATTTTTGTTAATATTGATAAAAATCGTGATAAATATGAATAAGTTGTAATATTTCATTGGTTAGTATTAAATAACACAAAAATGGGTTATTTCAAGAAAAATATTTTAAAGTTAACATGATAAAAAGGTCACTTCTTATTGAGGGCGCAATCTTTGATAACATGAACTCATTAGTTTCATGGGAATCAGAGAAAACAATGTTCGAACTTATCTAGATATAGTAGTATTTCTCATTTATTAGATTCAATTTTATTTCCTGATGAAAAATAAGAAAAATTGGTTTGGTTTTATTGGATATGTAAATTTTTGGTGGGATTTTTGTGGTTTTAGTGATGGTTAGGTGGAACAGTGTAACTAGTAAAAGAATATTAGACGACACTAGGTACCATGTGTGGCATCTAATGTTTTTAAAAATGAATTAAAATAGAATATTATATTTAGTGATATAACATATAGTTAAATATATTTTTATTTAAAATTAATTAATTAATTTATTTTAATTAAAAAATAACCTTCATTTCCCAAGACTGTGCTAAAGAATTGATTCTTGTTTTCCTCCAAATCGCTTCTCATTATTATTTCTCTATATCTGGTGTTATTTGTTTGTTCAATTGTCTAACTAAAGAAGTGGACTCATAGTTGTTATTGTATGATGAATCATATTTCCTTTAATTTTTTACTTTTATATTCAGTATTTAGTTTCCATAAATAAATTAATATTGGGTTTTTCATATACATTGGTGATTCCAAATAATAAAGGTAGATTAAAAATGTAATTATCGATAGTTTTTTTATAATTCAAAATGGTGGGTGGTATTATATATTTTTTATTAATTGATTATTTATTATTGGTGTGATTGAATGAAATAGAAGATTTAAGGACCTAACCACACAAAGAAACCTCTCAGGATGCTAGTGAATGCATGTGTAACCCTAAATGCCAATCACTAATAGGACATGAGTATAATACTATAACTAAAGTTACAAAACACAGATATTGGGAGGCATAACCCTGACACTACCTATAAAAGTAGAAGGAAAACCACAATTACAATCCAAAAAAATATTATTATTTTAAACCGAGCATCGTAAATACATATAATTTAATTTATTAACAAATAAATGTTATTAATGAAATCCAACAATGATGATACATACTATGTATCCAATAATAACTTCGATCTTGGAATATATATCCAAAAAACACCATTTTATGAATATGCAATGATAGAATATAGAAGCGAGGGGCAAGGATAAATTTATTCACTGTTGGATCCTCTAATAAAACACTCATATATATGTGGATGACCCATACTATAGACTCCATGAATATTAAAATACAAAAAAAGTAACCAAACATGGTAAAATATTTCTCAAACTCATTAGGGAATTATTATAAAATATTCTAACAAGCTAACTAAGATGATACAAAAATATAAATGGTTCACCACACCAAAATCCCAACAAAACTATTACCTCTCAAGTGGTAATAACATATGTCCCTTTTCATTCATAACATATATATCCATTAATCCAAATCCTCAAAAAAATCGACATAATGATGACCATATAACATATAAATATACAACATACCACATACCAGAAACCCAAACAATGTAATAAATCCAAATTCCACATAATAAATTCAATATCATTATTATTCCATATAATTGAGAATGTTAATCTCATGAACTCATCACGAAGGATACCTTAAATTTATAACCACACTTATAGAACATAATAATGTACCACAACAACATTTCATTAAAGGTTTGACAATTTTTGAGAGAGTGAAGTAAAGGGGGAGTATTCAGCTATCCACATTACTAATATCTTAGATATTTATGGTATAATTGGAACCCCAAAACACAGAGGGTATCATTAATGTTACCCAGCATTGGTGGTGGGGTATAGTAAATAATAAATTAATAAATTCCATATATAACATGAAATTCCATTATAATGATCCACCTATTACAAAAACACCGTAATAACAAAATCTATATCCACCCCATCCCCAGTTCAAATTAACTTTCACATCCACTTATAAAAAAAATCCAACAATACATGATTGGAAACAGGGACACATATTTATCCCATTTCATATATTATTATATCTATTACGATTTATTGAAAATTTATTAATATAATAAATTTAATTTATCACATGAAATTATAGACACATTGATTTCATATTGGAACATTCATGTAATCATTATATTAACAAGTTTTTTAATCACAATCATTCATTATTTTCCACAATCCATTATCTTTCACAATTAAATGCCCTAGAGATTATAAAAAATAGACCATAACTTCAATATAACATTAGAGAAAACTGAATAACTATCACATCCTCCTTATCCATGTAAAATAAAACCATAGAAATATATTATCTCTACCACCATAATAGATCTATAAAACAACAACATTATCGCCATAAAATTTTTTTCATTATATATTCTTTATAAGTCTTAAATAACAAAAAAATAGCGTTTTTTTTATTTTCATTCAATATTTATAAAAAGATATTATAATAAATTATTTTATACAATCATGATTAAACACCTAAATATCAACAAGATGTCATTAAAATGTTATCACCCTTATATAAACAAATAACTGAAGTATTCTGTAAAACAGAAAAAATATATTTTTACACATTTCAAATATATTTTTATAAAAAAATTATCTTTATTTGGTTAAAAATAATTTTTTACCAAAAGAATTAAAGTTCATAAATATTCTACATCAATATAGTAATGAAAAGATTAATATTTAAATCACTTTACTCAAAATACATTTTGATATACAAAAAATTAAAAATGATGAAAACAATTAAACCAATGGATATGAATGAGTAATTATATTCCTTAAATCTAGAAAACACATCGATCCCTATCAAACCAACACCTCAGGTATTAAAAATCATAATAAGAAATAGATATGATGATAATGATATAGGAGGTGAAGAAGTAGTATAATAGATGTCAAATAAGGAATAATTTTATTTTTCTATGAAATCATTCATCATCTGAAAATAATAATAAAATACATTATAATATGAAATCCTAATAAAAATTTATGTTTATATATGGTCATTGGAGATTATAAAAAATAAGAAGTAATCTTAGAAATCAATGATTTTTAAATTAAAATTATGTAAAAAAACATTATATGACACATGGAATCCCAACCAAACTATCTCGATTCAACTAGAACCCCACTCAAAATCAATGGTTTAAATGAACATAACAGCACTAAAGATTAAATCAAATATCAATTATTATATATGTGAACAACATGGTTATATATATGAATCCCCTCCTCTAATTAAATACTCAAAAGGAAAACTCTATATCACAACCACCATTAACCTATCACAATATATAAAACAGTGAATTTAAAAAATCATAGGGCTTAATGGATCATGATATATAGGTTATCATCATTATAAATATATAAATATATCTATTACTTTAAAACCACAATGTAAAAGAAGTAGGGAAAAATGAAAGAGAGCCAGGGAGTGATTTTTTTGTCTACCAGAATAGGTTTTTTAGATATCTACTATAATTTCACCATTTAACTTCAAACTAATTCAAAAAATACCCAAAACTAAAAAACCTCACAGTAGAAGAATGAATAGACATATATACATATCCTGTAATAAAATTTTTATTAATAAAGAGGTGGGTGTTAGATATTGTGTTGTTTGTGTGCGACTGAGTATGGTTCCTTGGAGTTAGTATAGATATATTATAAATTATATCTCGAATTTAAGGTAACCCATTTTTTATTTTAACTAAAACATATTGATTATAGATAAAAAAATAAGGAATGGAATATACATTGAATGGTTTATTTTATATATTTTGGAATTTAATGTTATCATTTATAACATTATTTTAAGTGGGGATTGTCCTTTATGGGATAAATGGTGTGACCAGGTTGAGTATTTTAATTTAAAATGACATTATTTGTTATAGAACTCTCAGATGTGAATAAATATTTTTTCTTGTTTGTATTTGAATCCCATTAGAATATGTTTAATAATGTATAGAAATAATAGTGATTTTTTGGTATGGGATTATCCAAATAGTGTTTGATTACAGATAGTGTTGGATTAATTTTAAAATCATTACCACTATTATAAAAGTGAATTTTTTTATTAAGATTCTACTCTTTGCAATCCTGAGATTTGTTCATCAGATTATTTCAAGGTAACATATTTATTATGGTTAAACCCTTATCTCATATATAATTTTTATGAGCTTATGTGGATATAGGCATGATGAAGTGGGAAAATATATATATAATATATTTATAATTTATAATTAGCTATTTAAAACAATATTAAATTGAAGTGGATTAATGTAACTACTGTAGAGAGTTTATTATATAGTAAATTATCAATTTTGTTTCAGTTATTATTTCATGATGTGTTTCCATATATGAAGAATGATTCATTTTGTTTCTAGCCATGTAAATTAATATTTTTTCATTATTATACTTAGGTCATCCAAAAATTAAAAAATGTGTACTAGAATACAATTTTTTTTAATTAGATAATCTAGGAACTATAATCATAGGTTTATTTTGATAATAAGTTATATTAATATTTTTACTATATATTATTTTATCTATTAGGAATATGATACAAGCTGAAAAATTCATTCATAGATGATAAGTTCTTAGATAGATGTATTCTTAATAATGGTGACAATAGGCTAATATGAGAACAATAGGTACATAGAGGTGAATCAATATAAAATAGATTTCTTTCATATAATTTTAATAGTTTTTATATCATATCTCACAAGTAATATAAAAATACAAAAAACATTAGGTTTGTTAGTAAATATCATCTAAATAAATTGATTGTTTTATTAGACTAGTGAATATTTCTCCATGTCCAAATAACATTAAACTCCCTTATTTAGTTTTCATAAATTATACTCATCTACATATCCCAATAAATTTAAAAATAAGATGTATTTACACCATATTCTTAAAAAGGGTAATGTAAAACCTCAAAATTTTTAATAATCTTTTATAAGGTTTTGAAGTTGTAAATCACATTGTTTTTGTGGTATATTTTTAATTTTATTTTTACACAATATTATTTTATTAATGTATTCATGGGATAAATATTTTTATTAAATGTTATGAAATCACTTATATCACTTCATTAGTTAGATATTCAGAAATATGGATTTTTTTCGAGTTACAATTGGGACACACGATTTTTAAAATGTTAGTGATAACCATGAAAAGTTTTAAAGGAATGCACAAAACATCATAAAATGATTTTGTTTCATCATGTAACCATGAAAAACGTACAAAATTAGTATATAGATATTTTACAATGTAATTGTATTGTTAGATAAATTTTTCATCCTTGCCAAATGAAGTGGTGTTTCTTAAATAGTTGATTTCACTTGTTTTTCACACACATTTCCAAATTATGTTGACAATCTGGGTGATACGATTAAAGAAATAAAAAAAATTAAACTTTAAAATCACCTAAAAATTATTTTTTATTTATTTTATTTACTCTAACAATACCTAGCCATACTATAGGTAATTATTGGAGATTCATCACTCTAAAGAGTCTATTTCCATTGAATCAATGTGTGTTTGATCCATGTAACAAAAGGAATGAATATTTTTCAATTATTCTTTCTTGATCATCACATTTTCAAATTATATAATCCCTATAAATGGAACATTCATTTTCAAATCGATGGTTTATGTCATATTTGTATTAGTTTTCTTTAGGAATCACCCATTGAAATGAATGTAAATATTATATCAATGAGACAATTCTTGTATTTTTTATGGGTTTTTGAGTTCTATAACAATCAATGTAGGTGGCCTATCATTTCCCATAAAATCATGACATTTATCCTTGTGTATGTGTTGTATGTTTATTCCATCTTTTCAAAAATTATAACCATTAATAATTCAATCATCGAAATTCGTGGAATTGTATTTAGTAAAACTTCCATAATATATGAAACATGAATTTTTTAACTTTTATTTGAGATGGAAAATGGTCAATAATAAAAAATGAACAAAATTAATGGACTCTATTGTTTGTAATTATGTGGTGAATGTTATATTGAGTGGTAAAATTATGTGTTGTTTATCTTGAAATGAAATTTGATTTAATAAATTATTAATTATTTATTATTAATGTGTTTTGATAAATGAATAGAATATTGTATGCATGATTTATGGGATGTGTTATCTTCAGTGGTTTGGTTAATTTTATATGATATGTATATTTCTTCATGTGCGAATATTACACTAGGATGGTTGTATTTTCATAGGTGAAACTATTTTTATGATATAGCTATATTTATTGAGGAGTTTAAGTTATTTCAGTACTCATATATATTTTGTGTTCTAACCTTTGAATTAGGACAAGTATATTTCCCTCGATGCGACTGTTGATCTGGGTCATATATATTTCCCCAGGGGTAATGATAATTTTAGAATTTTCATTTTTCCCAAGGTGTGACAATTATTGTAGGACAAACACATATTTAAAGGTGTGATTTACACTCTTGTACAGGTGTATTTCACTAATTATTACTAATTATAGATTTGTAGAATGATCTAATATCATTATATTTTGTCTTGATTGTGATTAGAAAACCAATAGATAAATGTTTTTTTATTTATATTCTCAAAAATTAATATATGCATGTATATTTGTTTATATATGTATGAATTTACTCAAACATTTTATATTTATAGACCTCATTACTAGTGGCTTAATTATTTATTCTAAATCCATTCTCTATCCATTATTTATAACCAAGATGACTTCATAACTATACAATCAAACTAGTTAAAGTGTGTTATGGTTGATTCATGATTTTGGTTACTGTGATAGAGAATGTGAGTTTACGAATATTTATTTAGGGTCTTCTTGATTTAATAATATTTTTAATTATGATATTTGTGGTTTTTTACAATTTAGGTAATCTACTGTTATTGATATATGATCTACTTTTTTGTGTTATATTTATTCATTGGAACTTTTTGAAATTTATTGTTACTGCTTATCATGGATTCTTATATAATTGAATTTTATTTTTCGGTGATATTAATATGATATTCAAGTATAGTGTCCCATCATTCCATTGTTGACTTGTGCTACTAGTCGATAGCCTCTATAATACAATTAGTGTATGATGATGAAATTATAAAACATAAATAATACATTTAAAAAAAATACTCACTCCATATCATAATGATCTAGGACCAAATTACATTTGTCCATTGGACTTAGAAAAATAGACATATGATCAACTATTCCATATGTGAGCTAAATTATATCCCACTATGTTCTTCATAACATGAACCATTCTTGACATGTCATACATAATACCTTCCACTGTGACTGAAAATTAATTTTTTATTAGCATAAATCCCCTTTTAAGGTGAGGTTTAACCCTACATGACTTTAGGGACATAAAACATTCAAACATGCCCCCACATTCCAAGAGCCCGAGCTTAGAAACAAGAAAATTCAATGTAGTGATAAACCCTCTCAATCATCAATCACAATAAGACAAGATTTCACCATCACATTGCTCCTTGGTAGTTAGTCCACTGCAGGACTGAACAAGCATGGTAATAATGGTAATTGTCATACCCTCTCAAACATCCAAATATAAATATAAATGTACAGTGAAAACTCTCTAATCTGAACCTCTTCTAGAGCATTCTTATAGGTGAACTGATTTCAATTCCCAGTTGACCATATACTCTCTTGTCAATGTGAAAAAAACCTCAAAATCCCATCCACACAACTAAAATAAACAACACCCACAATTCAGAAACATCACAAATGAGACTAATCATCATCTTTGAGCCTTACAACATGTTAGAATCACAAAACCGCATGTGAACGAAATCAACTGATATCGCTACAACAAACCACACTTCCACCATAATGCCAGTGAAATACAACCACAAATCAAAAACCCATATTCCAAAAATGAACCACAATCACATCCAACTGCACTACGGAAATCCAAAAACACAGTGCATTATTGTCACATCATACAATAACTGCGTTCATTATTGTCACATAATACAATATCCCATGAAAAAATAAGCATGTTTCATGATAATTTTATCATCGATTAAGCACTGGACTGAAAAAAGTTACATAAACATCTTATGATCATAAATAAAAAATATACATAAAAATAATAATAATGGTATCCTTCAATCATTTATCTAGTAAAGAATATGTTATATCAAATTATGTAATCATAGAATGAAAAATATTTTCAAACATCCCAAGGAACATTTAATTAAAAAAATAGTATTTCCACCTCGAATAAAATTAAAAAAAACATAAAACAATTCAAAAAACAATTATTTGATTATCACCTTGGAAAATTATAATGGAATATTTTAAATATTATTGAAAATATTTCTTGAGGAATGTAAACAATCATTTTAAATCAAATCAAAAAATTCTTAAAACATTATGGTGATCCTTTTATAGGAAAATTAATATTGTATAGTTATGACGTAATATGAAAAAATAATTTAAATCATATATTAAAGAAAATAAACTTTCATTTTTGGAAAACTAATTTGAAATCATTTAATATTTTCTATATACTATTATTTAAAAATAACCATGTAAAATTATAAAGGATGATTTAAGTTGAAAATAAATACTTTCTGGAAGAAAATATCATTTCCTACTTGAAAAATAGATTATAAAAATAAATCAATTTCATACTTGTTTTTTTTAAACATTAAAAACATGTAAATGGATATTTAAAATTTAATCAATAGATTTATTGAAGATGATATAATTTTTTATTTGATGAACAAATTTTAAAACATTAAAAATTTTAAAAATGAATTCCATTTAAACTAACCTTGAAAATATATAAAAATTATTCAAGGAAAATTATTTTCATGATGGTTGGAAATTCCATTCATGATTTTCATGTTAAAACATATAATTCCTTTACATTTTCATTAAAATTCAAAAGGGAGTTGTTTGAAAACTGACATGAATATTCATTTAAAAAAATTAAAAGATAAAAATTGTTAAAAATGTCAATAATAATTTATTTTAACAGTGTTAAAAATATTTTTCGAAAAATTTTCAGAAAAAATTGTTTGGGATAAAAATGGGTTTTCAACCAAAGAGTGAAATAAATATGGTTTTTCATAAAAACTATGTTTAGAAATCATAAGTACATAAAGTGAAGATAATAAAAGTAAAAAGTGTATTTTATTTGAATAACCAAAAGAGAATAAAATTCATGATCTTCTTGTGATATTGATCATATTAATTCATCATTGGAAATATGATCATAAACAATCCCGTTAAACGGAGAGATTGTAAAATAAAATTATTACTAATTTAAAAACATTGAATTATAATCCTAATGAAATAATACAATTTAATGAATTATATAATATCATGAAAATTAGTGTATTAAATATTTGAAATTTTAAATGGTTGTATATACACCTCATTGAAGAAGATAGGTTCGTAACAAAACTTTGCTCCCCAATGAAGAAAATTGAGACCAAAACCCCTTACCACATCGATTAATTTTGAACCATAATCCCTACAAAATATAGATCCTAAAATAGATATTCAAATCCCTATAAATTTGAGTAAAATAATTTTAAATAACAATAATGGGAATTATACATACAATATTGATGAAACATGTGGTGAATATGGATTTTGCCTCAAAAAAAATAAAAGTGAGATGGAAATATGTTATCTTATGACTAAAATTACTTCGTGAACATTAAGAAATCATAAAAGTAATTTATTTCTATTATAAAAAATTAATATAACAAAAATTATATATAACATAACATATATAATTTAATTACAAAATTTTATTTCCTACTTATTAACAATTCCATGATAAAGTCATGTTTCGGTTGATAACTGCTTTGTTTTTTGTGTATGTTTTGATTTCATATTATCTATATTATTAATTATATCATGGTAAAATCATCTCTATAAATTTATCTAAGAAATTAATAACACATATTTTCATTATATATGTTTTTTTTATTAATCCATAAATTTTACTTATCGAAAGTAAATTACACTGTTCATTGAGCTAGTGGGCTATGTGCATTCATGATCGTTGTTTCTATTTATCAATGAATTCAAAGAAACAATGGTAAATAATATATCACCATTATAAAATAATTTTTACTCAATATATGTTACATAATTTTTTTTAAACGTTAATTAATTATTTTCCATTAAAAAAATATGAAAAGAAAAAATCATTTCACTTTGAAAGGTGGTAGTTTTCCATACACATGAACAACATTATAATATTCCCAAGGAATGGAAGGTAAGAATAAAGAGGTGATATTATTATTATATAATCATATTAATATAATATATATCATATATTAATAATAAATCCATTTTTTATATATTTTTGATAGGTGGTGAAAGAAAATAAATAATATCAGTTAGCGAGGCGGTGGTCCACAATACAAATGAATGATGATTTTGTAACAAATTTGATACAATTAGAGATGTATACAGGTCAGGAACATGGAATAACAATATCTTATTATATGTAATATACTGCGGGTATTATATCATTATTGTTAAATATAAAATGAAGGGGGTGGAGGATGAAATAAATAAAATACTCGATTAAGGACAACACCTCTTCATCAGACTTCTTTTTTGGTATACACTAAAAGAAATATTGGGTCGGTTATATGAAAAAAAATATGTTTTCTGATATTCGAGGGTGGAATAAATAAATTTATAAGTTTAGGTAATGGAATAATTGGTTTTGGATGTGTGAAGTGGAGAGGAGAGAGTGTAGCCTTTAATAAGTGTGATGAGTTGTACACATGTAATTTTTGAAAATAAATAGTGGTACCGATGTTTCTATCATAAAAAAGGACTAAAAATGGACCATAATATATAATAATTGAGAAAAGTATATATATAGACATAATATGTTACTTTTAAATGTTTTGGTTCTTTTTTTAACACTTATAATTTATGTTCAACCCTCGTTAAACTCATTTTTAACTTCGGCATGATAAAAAATTTATTATATTTTCTATATTAATTACGGTTAAAAATTTAGTTCAACCTATTTGATAATATATATTATTCTGATTAAAAAAATGGAATACATAATTCAAAATTCCATTCACATAAGCAGAAAAAATTAAATTAAAATTGATCATACGGACGAGATTAGAAAGAAGGTTTTCAAAAAGAAATTGTATAAAAGATTACAAAGTTTCAAAAAAATTAAATAAGAAATTGATACAAATTAACTAAATTTGATTATGATATATATAATTGAGTTATTTTTACTTTTAAACCCATAATAAATTTTACATGATTTTAAATGAATTAAAAGAAATAATAATTTCTAATAAAACACATTATTTTCTACTATTCAATAAAAATTAATCATTTCGAAAAATTATCAAAAAATCACTCAAAGATAATAATGATATGTTGACTTCAAAAATTAAGTAAAAAATTTCAAATAAATTTACTACATTTGTAAAAGTTTCTTTTACTAATTGTTTATAAATTTCAATATTATATTTTTATAATAATTATCTTGTTTAAAAAATATAATTAATTTTATAAAAAAATATTTTATTCTCACTATTTATTCATTATATAATCCAATTATAATTAATATATAAACATTTATTATTTCTATTAACATCACTATGTTTAATTTCTATGATATAAATTTCATTTTTAAATATTAATATTAATAATAAATTAACTTTTCTTATAATTAAATTTCGTGTTTACACAAGATAAAATCCATGTTTTGTTTAATTAAAACTGAAATATATTTTTTTGGAATTATAAAATTTAAAAATATTATATTTATTTGAAAAAAATCACAAAATATCATTATATTACATTCTATACACCATAAAATAAAATTTTCCCTCAGAATTCATCACATTGGGTCTAATAACTTGGTATTATTCATCATCATTATGTCATTATATATATTTTTACTTCTTCAAGCTCATAGTTTCTTCACAAAACATTTAATAGGTGAGAGTTTTTGATTAATAGAACTTTCTATATTTAATACAGATTCTCTATCAGATGTACCACATAAGAATGATTTTTCTCCAATGCTACAACCTCAAAGTTCATTAAGTATGATAGATCAAGTATATACATCCCAATGATACAACCATATAACACATCATCAACGGATTAAATATTAATTGGATGAATAAAGTGAAATTATTTGATCCCAAAATGTTTCATAATTTCAAATTGAATAATATACCTTGGAATTCATCTCCCATCAGTATTTAACTAATATATTTTGTGAAACACCTTCTAAAAAAATCAAATTTTTGAACCTATCATAGATTATTATTATAACATTACATTAAAATTTATTATTCCCTTAATAATTCTTAAATGGTTCTGACCATCTATTCTATTTCATCATAAATTTTTTGTCCCAATAGTTTTCATTATTCAACATCATTGTAGTGTATTAGAGTTCTACATTCATTTCCATAAATGGAATCATAAGGATCTACATGAATGTTGGAGTAAAAATTATTTTCTTAAGATAACTGTATTGGAGGAATTTGTTGCTCTCAAACAACATTGAAATACATTTAAAAATCTCATAACATATCCTCCTGGTCATTAATTTTTATCTCAAACTAACCATCTATATAAGGATGATATAAAGTTTTGAATCTCAACTATATATCAAGGGAATGATTAATAATTTCCTAAAATAGAAATTAATACTCTTAATACAAATTAGTTTCAATTTATTGTGGTAATCTATGTAAACATACCACTTCTTTAATTTATAATCACTAATGTGGATCCATAGTTATATCATATGAGATACAGAAATGTGTTTCAAAATCATATGTTGATCTACTAAAACCATTAATAATCTCCAAATCAATGATAAAACTAATCATAAAATTAACAAGTACCATTAATTATATATATAAAAGAATTTAACGCATTCCTCCTAAAAAATATATCAAAAAAACATATAAAACAAAAAGGGTTGTATTACCATTAATGTGTCTTAAAAATTCTACAATATTGATAAACTAAAATAATTTAAAACATCAAACATGGTGTCAGGGAATATGAAATAATGATCAAACATAATCATACAAATTAATTATGGAGTCCAAAAATCATATGTTAATCTCACATGGAGACATAAAAACATTCATTAGATAATTAACCCTTTTATCCTTATATAAGTTATTATATTATACAAAAATATTTCATTGGAATATGGGGTTAATACTTGTTCCAATATAATATATAATATAATTTCAATACTGTAAAGTCCTTAAAGAGGGATGTAATAAATTCCCCAAATCACCTAAAAGTTCACTAATAAGGAACTATATTATTTTCATAGGTATCATACATACAAAATAAAATATGATATAACTAACTATAGAGGTATGGATAATGTTACCTAATCAACATGGTTCCCTTAATCCATTTTGATTCCAAAGTATTTCCCTTCATCATTTATCTTTATTAGTTATTTTTGTTTATCATCCATATTATCCCTTGGATTGGGAAATTGATTCACAAAATCCCCAAACATCATGTACATGAAACACTAGAGTGTGGGTGGTGAATTATGTTGAGCTCTATCTCTATTATTTTCATTTATTATAGTCTACATATCACTTGTAATCTAATTTTCTCTATGACCAGGCTTACCATACTTATATGACCATCATATTCCTCTTAAGAACTATCCTAAGTGCTTCTTACATAATTTTTATGTTGTAGATGAATGAAATTTCTTTGTACCATTTTTTATTCATTTTATCTATAGATCCAATCATTCTTTTCTTATCATGACCATGGTAGTAGTTGGAAGACCCAATTTCTATTTATTTGTTATGTTCACATCAAATTTCTTCTTAAAATATTCTAATGATTCGTATATCTAACATCATTTTAAGACTTATTCTTTATCCACAAAAAATTCAATCAATTTTTCATTCCATAAAAATAGTTTAATCAAAATAGTATCATGAAATCTTCTAAAATGATCTATTTAGATACCAACAGATTCAACATCCTTCTATTTGAGATTGAAAGTTATATTCTTCATTTGTGCTCACAAAAAATGAGGGATGTAATAATTACAAATAATCCTCTTAAAGTCATCATATTCCATTTATTAAATGTCCTTCTCTTGACTCGGTTTCATAATATGGTCCCACTATTGATCTTCTTCAACATCCAAATTATATATATGAAAAATGAAATTTATATGCATTGAACATTGGAAATGTAATATATGTTTTTAGTGGTATTGTTCTATTTCTCCGGAACTACTTGATTAGTGGACCCACTTTAATAGTATGGATCTTTTTTCATAAAAAACTCATAAAAACATTGTTCCCTCATTTTACCATTTCAATGTTTAGCATGATTCATAGCTTGAAATAGTTTTTGAAGCATAGAAACAATGTTTTTAATTCATGCTGGCATAATATAATGTCTCTTCAGAGTAAAATTATTGCATTTTACATTGCATTCTATGTTAACATGATTCATTTAGGTTCCATCAATTTTTATAACAATAAATAGTATTTTGAGATAAACAAATCATAGTTGAAAACCACATAATCCTGAAAAATATTTTCACTTATTTCTAAATCAAGATCCCTTATTTTCAATGCTACAAATTAGGAATAACCTAATAAATTCATGGTTATTATTCAAATCTTTCAGGATGGTTCATAATGATTTTGTGAATTCCTAAAGAATGTCACCTTAAAGTGACAACCCTAGTGCTTTGCAATGCATATTTGCATGTGCCCAGTAAAGATTGAGTCTAGCTCAATACTCCCTTTTAATATTTTTAACCATAGTTAACTTTGTTCAAATTCCACATCCATTTTTATTATCTAGAGAGGGAAGTAATAAATTAGAAACAAATCACTCTATCCATTAACAAAATTCTAAAAAAATTAAATATACGTTGAATTATCCCTAGACTTATTCTTATAACCTTCTCTAGATATATACTTAAATATATCCATAGGCTTATCACTAATGTTTTCTCATCACTGTTTCCAATGCCAACCTAAACCATGATCTAATACCGACAATATGTTCCTGAACTTCTCATCAAAAATTATTTAATCATAATAAGAAAATATTCATTTCATATCATACTGATCCATTATAGAATAATTTGGGTATAGTTCTTTTGGAAACATAGATGAATTAAAAATTTAATCACATGTGAGATACATAATATCACATAGTGTTCTTCATAACTAGAACCCTTTTTAGACATATCTTATATAACAAATTTTTTCATGAAACGGGAAAATGAAACATAATAATTTTTGGGGCCAGATGTTTTATAAGGGTAAAAAATGAAATATAAACATATCATAAGAAATAGGGTACAATAACATGAGAATAACATTTTAAAATCATACAACTAATATCCAAGATCATAAACAAGACTCATGGAATAAATCATGTTATTTCATAAGACATAAATTATTATGGAATCAATGATGATGACCTATGAGAACATAAAAATGAAATAAGACATATATTTTTGGAATTAATATAAGAATAAAAAATATTAGGTCATGGACACCCACCAGTACATTAATAATATTTTAGGATTGGGATAACCACCACTGTACCTACTTCAGACATAGAAAAATCTTCAATATACCCTATTTCGGGGTTAGGATAACCTCTCGTGTACCATATTTGAGGCTAAGGTTAACCTCTCATGTACCCTCGTTAGTGATTTGGATAGTATCCCATTTACCCTTCGATCTCATTTAACATAAGTCATTACCCAATGCATTAGAGAGGGATATAGGCCTCAACCACCTTAGTTATAGTGTAATCACCATCATTTGTTATAATGTAACCACAATCCTTGGATATAAAATATCCATTTTCATATAATTAAAATCATACTTGTGTGTGATATAAGTCATATGATTATAGACGGCAAGGAAACCTTTAGTTTATAGTAGGTGATTGTGTATTCGTTTAGTTTTTTCCAAGATTTGGTCACCATATGATCTGGATTCTAGGAATGTTGGTGCCTATATTTGTCAGCCCTATTGAGATCATTGAGAGAATTTTTCTGATGGCATACTGATTGGATCTTCCAAAAAGTAATAGTGATAATAATGATTTTTTTCATGTGTTATAGATTCAGAAGTATCAATCCAACCATTTATAAGTGATTGAGTTTGATGAAGTTGAGTTAGATATCGATTTTTCTATTGATGAGAATTTGATACGTCTTATATATCATAGTGACTAATTATTGCAAGAAATTTATGTTCTAAAATTTTATATGTTGTGTATATAGAGTTGTTTTTAGGAGGAAAATGGTATATGGAAGTAGATATACATGCTAAGTGGCCATATCTATTTACCTCCGAATCATAGAGATGCTTGGGAGTAGAACTCAAGAATGAGCTCTTATAGTTCGGTTGACTATAATATCCCAACATTTTTGGGTATGTATCATCCTTGTTACCAAGTACTAATTTACCTTATTTTTTATACATTAGGTGGGTATATTATCAAGGTTTTTAAGGTGAAAATTTTAAAATTTTGGAGGAAAAAGGGGCAGTGCATGGTTGAAGCATGCTTTTACCAAATAGTTCACCTACCCCTAGAAAATTGGTTGTCCCCCAAGAGAGAGGTATTGAGTGGTTAGTGCACAGTATATCAAACTGTGTTCACAATTTTGAGAAACTATACACTCCTAAGGATAGGTGCATGGTTTGGGAACACAGTTTGTAAAACCATGCTCCCCTACCCTCAAAACAATATGCACAATTTTCAATCCCCCAAAATATTATTTTAAAATTAACGACCACCTTGTATTAACCCCAATTCGACCAGACATGGACCTAACATTTTTCAATCATTTTTTTGGAGTTCTCATATGCAATTATTGTCTTCTCAAAGTCTACTCATTATGAATCTAAGGATTTATTGATATATATGAACCTCTTATGATATGTAATTTCTTCCCATGTGGTTTCCACTCTCTTTCTTCTATACTTCTCTCATCTATTGGATGGAGGATTTCTACATTTTTCAATTGTTTTTATCTAGGTTTATATATATCCTAATACATAATATCTTGGATATAGATTGTGGTTCTAAATATCTTCACCGATTATGATATTGATTGTTCCCTTCAAATTTTAGGATTTTCACTTTGGCAGATGTCCATCAATGATCTTGAGGTAGGTCGTATATTTTTCAATTCCCATTTTATTGGTAGATTTTTCTTTTATTTAATTTTTCAATTTCAATTTGTGTGTTGGGAAATTTACCTGCCAATTTAATGGATTGATTAATTGTCCATGTGATAATAAAATTTGTAGACTTGGGGAAATTGAAATTTGGTAAAATTGTGTTACGGAATTTGGGAATAATGGGATAATGAAATTTTTTAATCCAAGGGGTGTATGAAATTGGTCGTGGCCTGGGGGTGTGCGGATAGGATTAAAGGAATCAATTTATTTTCATGATTGATAAATTTAGAAATAGTTAATATAGGTTTTAATGAATTTGAAAATTTATAGCCTACCATGGGGTTTTAAAATATAATTGAAATATGTTGTGGGACATGTGATGCAAGTCTAAATACCAATAAGATAGCATAATTCATATCTAGTCCCCCTATATGTGTGTCTATGTGGCTGATAATAGATTTGTGGGAGATAGACTACTACTCTAAATATCGGCGGGGTGACAGACTACCTCTCTTTGAAATGATTTAATAAATTAAAAAACATGATGTTGTTAAATTGTGGCATCTTGTTTGGGAAGGATCATACTCCAACAAGGGATAAAAAAGGAATTAACTATTTAGGTGTCAACATGAACCCAATGATATATGTGGTCATATAATGAATATTTAAATGTGAAAACTATTTACTTTGTGCATTAAATATTATTATTTATTAAAATTCATAAATTTATATAGAGTAGATTTATTTAACATGTCATTGGTTGTGGCCTAAAGATTTATACTCCCACCCAACAAACGATGCCTGATTAGTACTAGAATAGACAACATGTTTACAAGATAGTAAATGGGAAAGAGCACTATGTTTGATGGATGTGTTGGGATGTCTTATAAATGAGAGAATCATGCATGATGTCGGGACCCACATATTAGATGTGAGTGTATATTTATTTTTGTATTTTATTTATACAAATGACATAAATATGGAATGACATATCTACTAATTTAGTTCAAAGATTATTTTCTTATTTTGGGTATAAGAAAATACTAGTCTGTATTTTGTTATGGAATTATACTTTTTATTTCTAATATCACTTTGTTATTTCTTATATATATATGATTTTGTGATGATTTGATAAAGAGGGTATATTCTCATCATGTTATATATTTGACCCTTGCTGCTAGATGGTTGTATCTGGCATATGTGGGGGGGGGGGGAATTCCTAAGGTCACATAACAAATATTCTTGGGGCACTGACATGTGAAACCTAAATCATGATGTTACTATGAAAATGTTCAATCAGTTGTTATACAATGTTTTGTATAAACATTCTTTCCCATATGTGCATGGTAATTGGTCATAACAAAATTTACCTTCCAGAATATAGTTATAATTTGTTCTTCACCAGCCCTATATCTAGATTCATTAACATTGTCTACAGGGGAAATCCTTGTATAGAGTACATGTATGGATATAGTTTCCATTCATACCACTATACACCATTTATGAAAAATGGAATAAAATAAATTTGATCACAACAATAACAATCAAAATGTATAATTCATGATATATTAGACTAGTTAACCTAAATTTAAACCTTATGTATAGATAACCTAGAAATCATAGGATTAATGTCATTGATAATATATTAATTTCATACTAATATTTTCAAATATTTTTTAATGGTTTGTAGAGAATATGTGAATCAACCAAGAATATTCCTTTGGTATTTTTATCTAGTTGTGTAGTCTTAGTCCACTCATCATGAACCCATGTTGATGGAGTTTATACCCATTCCTACCCTTCTAAGTGTTTTATCTATGGTGAATATGTTCCATATCTACTATCATATAACTATAGAGCGATTTATTTTAAAAGGAAACCGTAAAATATATATTTTTATATACTATATGATATTAACGTAATCATAGACATATCTTTATATTCTATCATAATATTATGTCATATATTATATTATTTAATAAATGTAGATTCCAATGTCTATATTAAACATCCTTTGATACCAATTTTAACAACCCTACCCTAGTTGTCATAACTCTACATTATTTTATTTCATAAAAGTATTTCAAAAAATATTCATTGATAGATTATGATACACCCAATCCTATGGCTAAATGAACCATAATAAAGTATACCAATATAAGCTAACTATTAAATTATTTATATTAATATGAATACTTTAAAGATATTTATAAATTTTTAAATTGGAAAAATATTTTGATAAATAAGTGCTCTTTTTTTGTAAAGTCTTCATGAGCATCAAACATAATTTTCAATCAAAAAAGGGGTTTTAGTGAAAATAATTCAAATAATTATTAAAACTTTAGGAAAAAGTATGTGAAACATTATAACTAATTTTTAAATCATCCTATCAAAATTAATTTAAAGTTTTATTAAAAAAAATTTAGGAAAATATTGATTTTTCAATAAATAGTGAAAATATAAATTTTTATTGAAAACTGAATTTTGGTTTCAAGTATTTAAAAATATTATTTGTTAATTTATTAGATTTATAGGTATAATGAGTTCATTTATATTATTAAAGATCCATATAATATCATTGAAATGTATTTTATTTATGAATATGGTATATAAAGTGTTATTACATAAGAAATAAAATCTATAAAACTAATGTTTTTAGTGTTTTGGAGGATTATTTATAAGTTAAGTTATTCCCCTTATATGAATTGAATTTCATAAAATGGATTTCATATTTAACATACTAAAAATTTATATTATTTAATAAGGTACACTTTATTTTTCCCCTATTGAGTAGTGAAAATATTAATAAAAAATTATTGTGGTAAATGTTAAAGATGATTTTAAACATTGAATATTTATAAATTTTAAATAATTTTGGTTGACCATTAAAATATTATATTATAACCTTTTAAGAAATACAATGTTTGTCATGTCCCCTATTTATAAAAATACACCTCTCATTATTTTTATTGTACACCACATTGATACATTTATCTCAACACAACCCTTTAAACTATTATTCTAGAAATCTCTATACATTAATATTAGGTTATATTATTCATAATTGACCATTGCACCGGTCCTTAAGAATGGATCTAAAGGGGGCTTACTAGTGAAACGTAATTATCCTACCCAACATCTTTCAAGTTATTTTTTATTGAACCAATGCTAAATTTATGGTTTTCATCATATAAAAATAAATTAATCATACAAAATATAGTTAAATGATATTATGATTATGGAGACACATGTATTCACACTCGTTTCAATCAAATTTTATGTGAACATATCACTCATACCTATGTGTGGACTACCATGTCCACATAGTGATATATTTAATTTTTCGTCACTACATGACATGGAGGGTTATTATGAAGGTTTAAGTATTTTTATGTGATATTTTTTAAAAAAAATACTCTAAAATCCTAATGTAATATCTACATTTTTATCTTACCAAACCTTGGAAAATGATATTGTCTCTTATGCATACATGTGAACTACCACCTCTACTAATCGATGTGATTCTCTTTTCATTTCTTCATTTCATGTATGGTAATAAGGATACCGTTAATTAATATATATGATAATAATGAACTAATTAGGGTTATGTAATGTTAAAATAATAATTATCTTTATTTTCTTTAATTTTATCAGAAAAATATAATAACATCCATACGTACGTACGACCTATAATCTCTATGAACAATGTTAATCACTTTTCTATATCTACAGCATATATATGGATATAAATACATATATAATAAATATCATTTATATTTATATCATTATTAACAATATATATATTATTTAACCATGAAAGATGTTCAATATTAATAACATCGATAGTGAATCTATCAAGAAAAATGAATAAATTAACACCTAAAAATGATTTTAATAGTGAATTATTGATAATTTGGTGTTAAAATGTTATAAGTGGATCATATATGATGATATTGGTTTTAATGTTTTTTATAGATTTATAATAAATTTATATTTATTATACATGAGGCTATATCTCATTCAAATCAACTAAAAGTTGAGGCAATTTTTTCTCAACTCACTTTAATTTATGAGAGGAATAATCCTTATTAACCAATTTACTATTATGTGTTTTTCATATATGACCCATTATTTTATTTTATGATGCATATAATTAAAATTATAGGTATTGAAAAATATATTTATGGAAATTTATTTAATGATTTTTTTGAGATTAATAAAGTGGTAATAGATTTATTTTTTAATCCCATTTTTATCGAGATTATTATGTTTGAAATTACTATATATTAAATTATATATTCTTATTTTAGAAAAATAAAATATTATTTCCATATCTAATAATCCATGGATATTTCCATTCATAAATAAATTTGCAATTATTTTGAACTTAAATTGATTGAGAAATGTTTTTAAGAATATCAGACTTAATTTCCTCTTTGGAAAAAAATATATTTCTTCCATGTTCATGTTTTCATGGAAATATTTTAGTCAATATTATTAGTATAATACATTGATTATTTCTAAAAAATGTCCAATTTTAATTTTTTAACAATATTTTCTATAAGTAATTTACTTATAATCTTCTAAATGATGTATTTTTCGAGGTTTTATAAGAAAGGGTGAAAGGAATCATTGTTTTAACAGATATAAAATGTACTCAATTTCCCATGACCATGAACACTACATGATTTAAGGATTTCATTACATGTTTACACATAAAATTATTTGCATACTATATTTTTAATTTTTATTTTATTTTATATAATTTATTTATAAACGAAAACGGTATTTTCTTGAAGATATATTCTATTTGATCTTTTAAAGGTATTTTAAAAATGATTACATCATTTGATGCCACTTATTTTATACAATTGATATTATCCAAGGATACCATACATCAAATTTCTCTATATTTTTTTATTATAATGATGAGATGTTTGTGAAACCCATTTATTTTTTATTGGTTATGCTATGATGAATTGATGAAATGATTATGATTTTTTTTCAATTCCACATATACGTATATATAATAAATGTTTTTATGATCTTGTGGAACACAAATGAGTATATTAGGATTGGTGGTCCTAGAATTATATTTCAATCCAATCCATTTTATAAATATAGATAACTCGTGATATAATATGTATTGGAATGGATAATGAAACAAATTAAATATGTGAATCCATCAACTATGATAGTATTGGCGGTAAAACTTTACTAATGATATGATGGAATAGTGAGGGAACATAAACTATTTTTGTATCATCGCATATAAATAAAGAATAATAATTTTTCATATTTAGGACTATTTTTTGAATTAAATAATAATTCTTTTTTAAACGTGATTCTATGTCTGATGCCATACTCGATACACAACAATGTGTTTCATTGAAGCCTACTGTTACACACAATTCTGAGTCACACAGACAAATAATAATATAATATTATTTAAATTGGTAGTTAACACCTAGCCATTATATTGACAGGGCTGAATAGAACTAACTAGAATATTATTATACATGTTTTTTAATTGTCTCTATATTTATCGAATAACATTTTGAGGCTTGAAATGTGAATGAATCTAATTTTAAGACTAAATACTCTAATATTCATTAAAATTTCAATTTATTGCCTTTTAATTGAGAACCCTATTTAAATATCATTTTGGTCACATTTATATGATATATTTGAAAAAATTAAATTCATCTTTATAATCGGGACATTAAAATTTAATTCAGTTAATTTTGGGTATTTATTTCTGATAAATTTCATTTTGTAATTAATTGTGAAAATTAGTATATTTTACTAAAAAATTGCATCTTAATCTAATTTATTTATATGGTTATATTATCTTTTTAATTTGTTTTAATGTTTAATTTTATTATATTTTTACTATTTTATCCAATGTTTGTCATTGGAAGTAATTTCACTTTGATATTGGACATAAACAATAGTCAATATATAGATAGTTATTATTTTTCTTAGAAACACGCTTTTTTGACAACATGAATTAATTTTAAATTAGACAATCCAACTTTTATTTTTTTAATTTTGTTAAATAGAAATAATTTTTGAATTTTTAATATCAAATATAGCTCAGGCTGAAATTTTGGTATTTTTCTGTAAAAAAATTAATTTTGTGGAATAATGAAACCACTTATTTGTAGTTAAAAAAATGACTTTTCATAAAAATGAAATTTAACCTCTTCTGTGAATTGAATTTTTAAAATATGAAATACATGGTGGTTATTACTATATAAAATGATTTTCAATAAGATGAAAATGTTTTTCTGGGGAATAGTAAATTTTGTCTTTTATTTACTATGGTGAAATGTAAATATGGTAATTCAAGGTAAAAACAATTTAATAATTATATAGAATGACCTTAAAATATTTTCTAACATTATTGTATGAGTAATGGACAACCAAGACAATCCTTCTGTGAGACATTTGTAATATGAGTTCCAATTGGGTAAGATAATTATATTAATAAATTTTAATTGAATGTAAAAATAAAAATATCCTAATCATGTATTATTTTGCTAAAACAAAATTAATATTGGGTTATAAAATTTATATATATGTCTATAAATATTAATTATAAATCTAAAATTATTTCCTACATAATGGTATTTTATTTATAATTTTTTGACATCATATAAATAAAATTATTTAAGACACAATAAGGATGTTTTGTTTACTTCATTAATGAATGATTGAAATAAAGTATATTATAAAAACTAAAAAAATATTCAAAACAGGACGATTCTTATGGATTATTTTATTTAGAATAATATTTATATTATCTTCTAATTTAATATTATTTTACCTTTAGAAACCAAAAATCATTATATAATAAAATAATATTTTCAATCTTTCCTTAAGAGCCCCACCTCCCCCTTATAAAAATGCATCACCTAGAACCCATTACTCATACCTCTAAATCCCCATGGATCATCCATACTTTATCCAAATAAGCTTTTAAGATCCCACTACTCCACCCAGAATCCTCCTTTTATGCATAAATAACTTCAAGAAATCCTTTTGGTTCTAAATAAAGGGAGTTACCCAATTTCAATGTAACATCTTTTTTTAGGTTATTTCCTTTTATTTTACATATCCAACCACCTAAAATATTTTTATTGTTTTCATTTATTACAACAAAACAATCCTCAATATACTAGGTTTGTGTTATGAGAAATATTCTAACTACACTTACACTCACCTCCTTCTAATGTGTAAAGAACAAATTGTTTCTATGGACGGTGAACTACTGCCTCACGAAACAATGATTGTTAAATATTATTCTACCACCTCTTATGGTGGACACTGTTATAGAACCATATTTATAAGTGATATATATTATATTTATATTGTCTCTATGATTCCTTATTTTTATTTTATAGCATATCTTTATGGTTTCCATAATGGTTAAACCTGATAATATCATTTGAGGAAAGGCGGTTTACCGCCCCCTCAAATGTGATAGGAATCATTCATGCAATACATTGAATGTATATAGGATATTTTAATGAAATTATATATGATATTATACTGAAATTTAAATATCCATATTTAACATTATGTTTTGATTCCATTAAAAATTCAAAATAGATATCAAAGTATCGTTCATGAGTATATAAAGCTTACCGTCTCCTTGAACTGTGTATTTCATTTCATACCTCTAAATGTTATATACTATTATAAATGCAAATATATACTTGATATATATGATATATATGATATATAAATAATTAATATCATTCTTTAAATAATGAAATTTTGACCACATGGATAACAAGTAAATATAAGAAGTTTATTTTTGACTCAAGTACCAAATACAACAAAATGCCAATTATTAACATAAATTATTACATAATATTTATAACATAGAAATAAGTGATATAAAAATAATAATAAACTTTAAAAAGGATCTTAATCAAGTATAAATTAATTATACTTTATTATTCAGTAGATTAAAGAACGAACGGATCAAGTCAGACATGATGTAAGGGAACTTCTTAACCAAATATCCATTCTTTAGGATGATCTTCTACTTCCTGTTTAAGATGCTCTTTGATTATGCGAAAAAATAATTTTGAAATATTACCTTGTAATTATACATTCTTTATGTGTACTTATAGTTTATACACTTAATTTATGTATTTTATTTACAAAAAAAATCATTGTAAAGAACTTCGTCTTAATCTCCATTCATTGAGGCATATTTTTTTATACATGACATTTTTTTCTATGGTGTATAAACACCTTTGACTTATAATTTCATTAAAATGGAATATTTTTCTACAAATAATTTTTGTAAATTGCAAAAAATAATGTTTATCTAAATGTAATCGGTGACAATTTCTTTTGGCAACGTCGAGAGTATTATTAGATCAACGACATCTTTAATAATCAATAATGATTTTAAAAGGAAAATAAATACCATATACCCTTTTTACCAATTCTGGTTTTGAAAAAGACTGTGATAATGTAATTTTTATGTTAATATATTTAAATGATGGATTTTGATTGAAATTTGGAAATTTTATCTTTCCTTTATGTTTTATATGTTATATGAATATGTTATGGTTCTTGGGCATTGTTTACTTATACAGGTGGTTTCATGATAAACCTAGGATGGGTGAGCCTGAGATAGCTCTCCAATGTATTGGGTAATGTAATAGAAGTAAATGTGAACGATTCTCCAAATATATTTAGGGAATATACATTTATGGATATTTCAATTGTAACTCCCTATGTGGCTGTGAAATCTATAATGTCAGTTTGTTATGGATTCCATAAGTTAGCTTTATGAGTTTTGATTTCTATGTGTTATTCATAAATCTTATTATTTCATGAGTTATTTAAAATATTATGGTTTTATGATCTAATGTTTCATTATTTATTTTATAACCCTTATTGAGATATTTATTCTCATCGCATGTTTTTAAATGATTTTCACATGACTTAATGATGAATTATATTATGTATGGGATCAAGGAAAAGTCATGCTATCTAAAACATAGATGTTGACATGACAATTTTTTCAAGATTTTTTATTTTATGATAAAATGTAAACTGTGTAGAAGTGTCAACTTGGAAATTTTTGAAATGTAATGTAATAGTTATGGACTATTCCTTAAAACTATATACCTAAAAATATCCTTAATGGGAATTATCCATTAAATTCAAGATTATGTAGAGTTTTAAGGATGTGTCCTTATATTCGGTATCATAGGTCAGTTTAGATAACATTAGGAGATTGGATATTGTAAAATTAATATCCATAAAATATGTTATGTTAATATTGATATGATATTGAATTTATAGATAATTATATTGATTATACTAAGATATTTTTGTGTTCAGAATTGTTTTTCATCGAGGCAACATTGCAGCTATGTGGGGATGACATTAGTAGGAAGGCAACCTTCCTAATAAGAAAAATGAGATGGCCAGAATTGGAATTGAGTAGTTCATTGTAGTGATAGCACAATTGACTCAGGCTATAAATGGTGGATGTATCCATGAACAAGACCATCCAGATCATCCATAGAGGAAAATTTCAGTAGTATAGCATTTCATAAGGAAAATCCATCCATTATTAATAGGATTATTTATCTATGTACTATTTCGAGTGTTGATTAAAGCATTTGATAAGATGTTTTATGTCCAGGGGTGTTTAGAACATCAAAAGGTTAGTCTTGTAGTTTACCATTTTGAAGGTGAATCCGATCAGTGGTGGTCGATAGTGAAAAATATTAGAGATATTGAGTAGATTAATGATATTGATTGGGATGAATTCAAAGGTATATTTTTTGAGAAATATTTTCCCATGGTGGTTCGTATTAGGATGAAAAAACAATTCATTGAATTGAGAAAAGAGGATGACTCAGTTGCTGCATATGAAGCAAAAGTCACTCGATTGGAAATGTATGCTCTATATTTCATATGATAACATGATAGTAAAATCAACATTTTTTTAATCAGGATTGATGTCAAAGTATCAAATAGATTTAGCTTTACAAGATATTGAAAGATATGAAAAATTTGATCGATGTTCCATGAAGGTGGAAATGGAGTTTTTGGGTGATCTGGTGTTCTTTAACAATCTACATAATAAGTGGTTGAGGTGGCAGACCAAAGTGACGAACTCTTAAAAAAATTTAGATAGTATGAGACTTAAGTTTATTGTTTGTGAAAATTGTTTAAAAATAATGCTTCAGTATGTATTTTGACTTCTATTAAGTGCTACCGATGTGAAAAAATTGGACATAAGGCTTTTAATTACACATAATAAGAAAAAGGTTAATGGTATAAAAAAAATCTAATATATAGTCAGTAAAATTGTTTAAGTGATATGAAATGGTTAATTATGAAAATTATGGTCCAATGATAAACTCAGTTGAGGGAAATTAGCCATACTACAAGTATAAATCAGTGGTAAAATTATTTGGAACTACTTAAGCGGATGTTGGGCCATCAAATAAAGTAATATCTGGTACACTGTTTGTTTGTTTATATTATGAAAATGTTTTTTTCCGATTCAGGGGATACACATTCATTCATTTCAGAAAATTTTTCCAGAAAATTGGGAATTACATCTTATGAGATAAATCCTAAACCTTTGGTAATAGAAATGGGGGTAATGTTGATATTAAAAGAAATTATATTAATATTACCTTCCTTTTGTGTGGAAATAATATACCTACAATCCTTATTGTATTCTCTCTACTAGAGTCTGATGTTATTTTCATTATGGATTTTCCTTATGTTTATCAAGATAAGATTGACTGCATAGCTATAGAGGTTTATTTTTAGAATTATTTTCAGTTTTGTACAAGAATGACCCCTTACATTTGATAACATATCTTGAAACTGAGAAACTAGTAAAATATTGATGTGAATGTTTCCTTGTACCTATTTTTGAAAATGAAGGAACATTCTAGAAAAATGATGTTTTAGGGGTAAATGATTATCACCAGGTTTTTCCTGAATAGTTTCCTATTATAATACCGGATAGGGAATTTGAAATTACATTTGACTTAATTCTAGATTCTAATCCAATTTCCAAACCCCCTTATCAAATGGATAAAATGGAACTTTTAAATTTAAAGAAGAAAGTGCATGATTTATTAGATAAAGGTTTCATTTGACATAGCACATCAATATGGGGTTCTCCTGTCTTCTCTGTTAAAATGAAATATGGTTCAATGATCCTTTTCATTGATTATAAATCATTGAATTGCTTCACTTTTAAGAAAAACTATCATTTACCTCATATTGAATATTGGTTTGATCATCTCAGGGAGCTCAATATGTTTCAATTATTGACTTGAGGTTGGGGTACCATTAGTTGAAATTAATGTAAGTAGAGATTCAAAATTCCACATTTTATACTAGATGTGGCCATTATAAATTTTTGGTTATACCCTTTGGATTAACCAATGCACCTAAATTTTTCAAGGATATTATGAATAGAATTTTCCATGAGATCATGGATAAGTTTATGGTTGTGTTCATTGATGAGATTTTGGTTTATTCCAAATTTAAAGAGAAACATGAATTTTAGATAAGGTTTATCTTTCAATCATTAATAGAAAAGAAACTATTTAGGTAATTTAGCAAGTTTCAGTTTTGATTATAATAAATTTCATTCCATGGTATATTGTTTCAAAAAATGGCATAACTTTTGAACCTACAAAAAAATGTTTTTTGAAGAATGGCCAAGACCTACCAATATAACATAGATTGGTAGTTTTCATGGTTTATGAGGTTATTACCGGAGGTTTGTTGAAAAGTTTGCAGAGTTATATATCCCTCTTAATGTGTTATCTCGAAAAGTTTTTTTGTTCATTTGGACAAAAAAAATTATTCTTATTTTCTGGAATTGAAATAAATATTGGGGACTGCTCTTGTTTTACCATTACATTACAAAACCAGTGTGTTCCTAATCTGTATTGTCTCTTTGTTTAAAGGGAATAGATGTGTCTTTATGAAAAAAAGATCAGGTAATTTTATATGTGTCACGTCTGTTGAAACCTCATGAGTTAAATTAACCTACACATTATTTGGAATCAGTGGCTCTATTTTTTCATTGAAAATTTGGAGGCATCATTTGTATGGGGTAAAATGTGAAATATATAAATACTATAAATGATGAATGTATATATTCACTCAAAAAACTTTATCTTGAGATAGAGGAGATGGCTGGAATTAATCAAGGATTATGATTGCATGATCCAATACCATCCAATAGATGAAAATAATGTGGTTAGTGCTTTGAGTAGAAAAATTAATGCTTCACTAACCATGCTATGTTTGGAATGATATCCTTTTGTTTTTTATTTGATGAATAGTGGAATAGGAGTTGTTGGTGCAGAAAATTCCTCTATTTTGATTCAAGAGTTAGTGAAATTATATCTATCAGATATAATTAAGAAATCATATATGGAAGACAGTTAGTTGTAAGAAAAATTGAGTTTGTTTTGAATGGTATGTTGCCTAATTTTAACGATGATAATTATTGTGTTTGAGGTTTGGGAAGAGATTATGTGTGCCTTGTGATTCAAAGTTTAAGGTAGAGTTATTATGTGAAGCTTATTGTTCATTTTTTTCAGTTCATACTGGTAGTGATAAGATGTATAGAGATCTTAGGGAGAATTACAGGTTGATTGAATGAAAATTTATATTTTTAACTTTACTATGAACTATTTTACGTGTCTGCTGGTTATAGATGAGTTATAGTTACTGAAAGGGATGCTTCAGTCTTTTCTAATGTCAATGATGAAATCGGAAAATATATACATGGGCTTCATTGTGGTATTACCAAAGACATCTCAATGTAATAAATAAATATATTTTATTGTTGATCGATTGAATAAATCTACTCATTTTTATCTTATTCGATATACTTTGTCTCCAGATCAACATTCCCAGTTTTAGGATAAAGAGATAGTCAGGTTTAATGGATTTCCATTCCCCATTGTATCTTATCGCGATCCAAGGATACTTATATCATTTAGAAAATTATTCAGAAGTCATTGGGCAGTATAATAAATTGTATTACATCATTTCATCATCAATTAGATGGGAAGTCAGAACCAGAAGTTCAGACCATGGAGGATATGCTTTGGGCTTGTTCACTGGATTAATACGGATGTTGGGACCAACATATTTCATTGGTTTAATTTTTTTATAGTTACAGTTTTCATTCCTGTATATAGATGCATACATTTGAGGCATTATATATGAAGTTGTGTCGAACTCCATCTTTTTCTGATGATATCGGTGAAAGGAAGATGATGGGACCGGAATTGGTAGAAGAGATGGATGAAATGATTTAGTTGATTCAGAAGTACATGAGAACAGCTCAGAGCATGCAACAATGTTAGGTGAATAACTATAGGAAGGAAATTTCTTTTAAGGTAGGTGATCATTTCTTTATCAATGTTCCTCCGTGGAAAAGTGTGATGCATTTTGGTAAGAAGGGAAAGTTTAGACCAATGATCATCAGAACTTTATAAATCATAGATAACGTTGAATCAGTTGCCTACAAATTTACATTACCTTCAATTGTATCCTAGGTACACAATGTTTTTTCATGTTTCAATTTGGAGAAAGTATATGATGGATCCATCTCATGGTTTGGGCCCAGAGGTAGTTCAGTTGGAAGATAATCTCTCTTATGAGGAACAAAAAGTCCAAATTCTTGACCGAATAGAGAATGTGTTGTGAAATAATGTAATTCATTTGGTCAAGGTTTTGGTGGAAAACCATATGGTTTAAGAGGCAACTTGGGAATCTAAAAATGATATGAAAGATAAATACCACCACTATTTTGATAAGTGAATAAAAATGTTAAAAACACAATTTCCAAAGGGGTGGAAAATGTAACATCCCCTGAAAATAAAGAATAATAAATTTTCATATTTATAAATTTTTTTGAAGTAAATATTAATATTATTTTAAAATGGATTATATGTTCGATGACCTACCTGATACACAACAACAAGTTTATTTGTTGTCTAATGTTACACAATATACTGAGTCATACTGAAAAATAATAAGATAATATTATTTTAAATGGTAGTTAATTCCTCACCATTGTATTGGGAGGAAGAAATCAAACTAACTAAAATATTATTATGCAAGTTTGTTAAATTTTTTTATTTATCCCATAAAGGTTAGAAGCTTAAAATGTTAATGAATCTAATTTTAAGCCTAAAACACTAATATTTTATAAAAAGCTCATTTACCACCTATTAATGGAGTGCCCTCTATAAATCTAGTCTGGGTATATTTAATATGTTCTATTTGAAAAAATAAAATTCTTCTTTAGAACCGGGACATCAAAATTTACTTGGGTAAATTTCTGTAATTTATTCTGAGAAATTTCATTTTTAAATGAATAGTCAAAAATATGGTATTTTAAATCAAAACGACCTCTTAATATAATTAATTTATTTAGGTCGATTATTTTATTAATATGTTTATAATTTTAATTAGATTATATTTTATTATTTAATCCAATGTTGGTCATTTGAAGTAATTTCACTTTGAAATTTGACATACAAAAGTGTTAATCTTTTGAGAGTTATTATTTATTAATCAAATTATTTTTTTTAACAGAGGAATTAATTTTAAATTAATTATTAAAACATTACTGTAATGTATTTGGTATAAAAGAAATTATCTTTGAATTAGGAATATAATTTATTTATTCGGATGAATTTTATACTTTTTCTGATAAACAATAATTTTTTATGAATATTGAAAACCTAGTGTAGTAGCTAAAAAATTAGTTTTTCATTAAAATGAAATTTTACCACTTTTTGGAATTGAATTTTGAAAATCCAAAATACATTGGTGTTATTATAATGTTAATTTTGGTTCAACAAGATGAAAGTATTTTCTGATTAATTGTAACTTTTGTCATTTCTTTACCATAGTTAAAGGTAACTAAGGTAATTTTAGTTAAAAAAAATATTATAATAATATAGAATTACATTAACATTTTTCGTATCCTTATTAGATGAATAATGTAAGACTAAAAATATCATTGGGTCAGACTTTTGGCCATTGAAAGCCACTTGGGTAACATAATGATATGAATAAATTTATATTTACACTAAAAATGAAAATATCATAAACATTTATTGATTTTAAAAAAAAATTTTAAGGTGGGTATATATAATTAATATGTTAGACTATAAAAATTAATTATAAATCTAACAGGATTTCCTATATCATGTTTTTTTATTAATAATTTTTGGAAATCAATAAAATAAGATTATTTATTACACAATAAGGATGCAATGTATACCTCGTTAATGAATGATTTAAATAAATAATATTAAAAAGTTTAAAAAACATCAAAAACCAATACAATTATAATTGGGTGATTTTATTATGGAAAACAGTCATTTTATCATTGTCTTTATTATGATTTTGACCCTTAGAAATTTAAAATCATTATATAATAAAATAATATTTTCAAATGTTCTTAAAGAGCCCCTCCCCCTTGTAAAAATCCATCTCCTCTATCCCATAACATACACCTCTCAAGAAAATGGCTCATCCAACATCTATTAAAATAAGCTATCAATATCCCTCTCTTCCACATTGATGCCTCAATTTATCCATAAGTCACTTCATGAAATCCATTTGGTTCAAACTATATGGAGATACCCGATTTAAAGGTAGCGTCTTCTTTTAATTTCATTTATTTTATTTTACTTCTCCAACCCCTAATCTATTTTTATTCCATTAAAATGTAACAACACTAGTATCCTCAATATACTAGGTTTTTTCTGAATTTGTTTCCGAATACACTTACACACACCTCCATCTAACGAGTAATGAACATATTGTTTCTGTGGACAGTGAAATAATACCTAATGAAACGATGGATTGTTAAATATTATCCTACTACATTTTAAAATGTCCATTATGATGGAGATGTATTTATATGTTATATATATTATACTTATACTAAATATATGCTTCATTATTTTTCATTTATAGAAAACGTTTATGTTTTCCATACTGGATAAACGCGATAATTTCATTTGAGGAAGTGCAGACTATCGCCCCCACATATTAATATGGCTTGTTTATTCCATAAGTGGAATGTAAAAATGATGGTGTTAATAGAATTATATATGATATTATACTGGAATTATTAAATACCTATTTATCATTACTTTTTCATTCCATCAATAATACGACATAGAAATGAAAGTAGCATTCAAGCGTACGTACAACTTACCATCTCCAGCAATGATGAATGTCATTTCATAACTCTAAATGTTATGTACTATTATAAATTCATATATATACTAGATATATTTTATATATATTATATCTAGAAAATGAATATCCTTGTGGAAATAATGATCTTCTTACAGCATGTAAAACTTGTATATATAATATGTTCATTTATGACTAAAGTATGAAATACCAACAAAAGGACCATTATTAACTTAAATGATTACGTAATGTTTATAACATGGAAATAAGTGATATGAAATGAATTATAACCTAGAAAAAGGTTCTCAAGAAAGTATAAATTTAATTTAGTTTATTTTTTTATTAGATTAAAGAACAAATTGTTCAGGTCGGACACGAGGTGAGGGAAGTTCTTAACCAAATTTTAATTCTATGGGTGGATCTTCTACTTATTGATTATGTGGTGTTATGATTATATGAGAAACGAATTTTGATATCATATCTTATATTTATACTTTCATTTTGTGTGCTTATAGTGAATACACCTAATTGATCTATTTTATTTACAAATGATCCTTGTAAGGGACTTCGTCTCAATATCCTTTCATCAAGGCATATTTTCATATTCATAACATTATTTTATATAGTGTATATAAAAATTTGAATTTTAATTTCATTCAAATGGAATTTTTTATATGAAGAATTTTACTAAATAACAAAAAATAATTTTTTCTTTAACATAATCGGTGACACTGAACTTTTCTACAATTGTGAATATTATTTGATCTATGGATTCCATAATAACCCCTAATGTATTTTAAATGAAAATAAATACCATATACCCATTTACATATTTTGGTTTTAAAATATTTTTTGGTAATGGAATTTTTTATGTCAATATATTTAAATGAGATATTTTGATTGATATTTTGAAATTTTATCTTTCATTTATGTTTTTTTTGAGTTATGACTATGTTATAGTTATTTTGAAATGTATACATATACAGGTTGATTCATGATAACCCTAGAGCGTGTGATCCCAAGATAGCTCCCCAATGCATTGGGTAATGTGACAGAGGTAAATATGACTGTTTCTCTGAATATATTTAGTGAATATACTATAATGGGTATTCTAAATGTAACTCCCTACATGGATGTGAAAGCCCCAACATTAGTATGTTAAGGATGCCACAAGTTACATTTATTATTTTTGATTAATATTTGTTATACAAAAATATTATGATTTCATGTGGTATGTTAAAAAAATATGTTTTGTTGAACTATTGTTTTCATTCTTTATTTTATTAGCCTTACTAACATTTTTATGATTATCCCATGTTTTGAAATGTTTTTCACATGATTAAAGATGCAGAGGGTCAAGGATGGTATCAAGGAAAAGTCATGCATTCTATAAAATGAAACTAAACATAACCCCTTTCTTCAAGAGTTTATATTTTATAAAAGAATGGAATGTAAGTAGAAGTGTCTAGTTTGTAATTTTTCAGATGTAATATAATAGCTACTGCCTAATTCTCTAAAACATTAAACCTGAAAAGTTCCTCAATGTGAATTATCCCTTTAATTTAATATTATGTAGTGTTTTAAGGTTGGGTCCTTATAATTACATATATTTCACAATGATCCTCGACTGGAGAAATGATTATCTATGATTATGTGTACGCCATAAACATTATGTCAGTGTTATACTCTCATGGATCATGTTTTTTGATTCATTTATTATTTATGACTTAAAAAGTTTCATAACATTTCTTATAATTAAATATTATGATCTATGATATTATTGGTAAGGATTGTAAAATGATAATCTAACTTTCTTATACAAAAATTATCATGTTATAATTAAGTGATAATCAAAATAACTCTGGTTTTCCATTAATGGGCATATAAGCTCTCTGTTTCATAGTTTTCTTTTACTATAGTTATTGTGAATAGTTTTAAGTAGGTTGTGTCTAATAATAGTACTATGTGGGATGATCATTATGGGAAATATTGATTATCTTACATGAAATAAGAACACTATATATCTAGTCTACAAAGAGAAAAAACATTTGTGGTCTCCAAGTGTTCAATTTTTTTAGAAAAAAAAGTTCAACTATTGAGATTTAATATATATGTATGAACGGTAAGGGTCACCATAGTTTTTATCAGAGGAAATGTATAGCCTATAAAAAGGGATTATAATTGGAGAACAATTTATAAAAACTCTAAGGATAAATATAAGTATATCATTACATCCAAAATTTTTGATATGGAAGATATTGTGTAATTTTCCTAGAAATATAACGTTGTATGAATCCTACAACCTGATATGGTTTTGGAAAATATAAAAAATCGGGTAATTACATTAAAAAGAGTATGTTGAGTATATATCGTCCATCATTCTGGTGCACAGTGTCTGTTCCCATACTGATCACCTAGTTTGACAATCCAAGGAGATGTTCTTGGGTAAATTCAAATATTCTGTATAATTCATTAGGTAGAATTTCAATAGATTATGATCATGAATTACCACAATTAGATATAATGTGTTATTGATTGAAAGGAATGTTCTATGAGTTATACATCTGATGATTTAATTTTCATGATTTTTGGAATTGATGTTTGATGCACATGCTAACCATTTTGGTTTTTAAAGGGAATGAATATAGAACATAGATGTTGAGGTAGGGAAATAGACACTAATATATTCAATTATCTGATATGTGGTTATCCATATGAATTCTCTTTTTAATAAATAGTCTATAAAATTTTACTTCATAACCTCAATGATTAATCTATTGAGAAGTATCTTTTTTATTGAGAATATTTGGAAGGACACTCCCAAACAAATAATGAAAAAAACGCAATGGGGTCCTGAAATATTGAATTCCTAGAGAATATCCCCTAAAAATGAGATTAAAATAATAAAAAAGGGAACTATAACATTTATATGGGATTGAATTATCACTAATATCCCCCTTACTAGACAACTCATCAACTAAACATTACCTTCTCTCCATGTATAGAAAACCATTATTCAATGGATCAAAATTTTCCTAAACTTATTATTTCATTCAAGTCCCAATGTGGATTAAAGCTTCTGAGAAGCATCCCAACTAATTTTTTTTTTCAGAATCCACCTATATGATGTGGATATTAAAACATCTACACAACACAAGTCTACTGTCCTTGATCATTACTTCATCTCCTATGGATTTACTTGTTCCATATAAGGAGATTAAAACAAACAATATATAACCTAAGTCATCCTGTACAAGCCGACCTCCCATCATAGCCCTCCCAAATAATTTCTCTTGAACATTAAGCTTATACCCAGACATCAGACCCTTCCATTTATCCCACACCTCGAGATTATTAAAATTCATTACATCTACAATCATGACAAACAATGACATAATATTGAACAATAAGGTCAATAACCCCCCCCCCCCACCTGGAATAAGTGTCCCTAACTCTATCACCGCCAATTTCAACCACATATTCATGAAATGGTTGGAGTATACATAGATTTCGCTAGACTTATTTCTTCCATCCCTTATAACTCAACATCACACCAAAAAACCATACTTGAATCTTTCACATCAATTCCATTATAATCATCTCTCTTGAACCAGGTCTCAATGAATTTTGGATATCAAGTCCCCACAGACAATGAGTATAATACATTGGCCAAGGAGACTCCATATATTATGATATAATTATCCTCTATAGAACAGATTCAAATATGTCTCATAGATTAATGGGGCATAACACCATGACATGAATCCAATAGAACCCCCCTTCTTTTGAACATTGTGGTTAGATGGAAGGGAATCATTACTTAGGCGCCACAACAACATATTCATTTTTGGATAAATATATTTAAATATGAGCCTCAAAAGTTATTCTTCATTCCCATTATGAACATGAATTATCTCCCATAAGTCCTTGGTGTTAATGTTTATGGAGGAGGATCCTGAAAAAATGAATTTATCAAACACATTATCTAGGACGATATTCTTAATGATAATTTTATCCTTATTGTCATGATTTGTATTTATGAAATAAAGAAATAAAATTCTTTTTATAAATTATTTATCAGGGAATGGGAACAATGAAATATATACTATCTCTCCCACCCACTTCTCAATATAGTAACATATATCTCCATTACTGACAACCCACATGACTACACCTTTTAAGGCCTCCAGATGACCAATAATGAACTTTTTTATGGCTTAACATATCCCTACTATTTCATCCCACTCAATCCAATCGTCGCCATATCATTTTCTCATAAACTGTTTCCAAATAGAGGTACATTCAATATTTTCCTTGGCAAAATTATCTTGCATACTTTTCATGGTTTCTGATACATTGCATAAGTTAACACCACCATCAGCAATGGGTTTAGCCATCCTCATATATGAATCCCATTTTAATTGTCCTTTTTGATTCCCATACCATAAAAAACATGTCATAGCTGTTTGAAGTCAATGAATAGTCATTTTAGGAGTCATTATTATGGAAACAATATGCATGGGAATCGAGGATAAAACATTATTCACTAGCGTGATATGTCCACTAAATGAAAAAAAGGTTTATTTTAATTGAGAATACACCCCATAGTTCATATAAAATGTATTAAAAATGATATTCCTAATTAAACCATTCAATAAGGGAGCCCCTAGGCTATCCATAGGAAGATCACAACTCCACATGTCTTGTTTTCTGGATAGTACTGCATTGCATGTTCAATAATTTGTTGATGATATAGATATAACTATTTTATTTATTAATTAATTACCCATATAGATTTACAAAATGTCTTAAATACACTTTTATCCAATAAATGGACTTGTTCATTCCATTGATGAACAAAGAGGTCATCATCAGCAAACAACAAATGTGAGAATATTATGTTAGCTAATATTTCAGTAAGTGGTAGAATTGTTCCCTCGAATAGTCTACATTAATGGTCCCTAATGACCACATCTTGAGATGGATCGAATAATTATTGAGATATCTGGTGACCTTTCCTGAGGCCAAAAACCATCTTGTAAAAACTGAAACCCTTACTCATAATAGAAATATAGATTAATGGAGAGGAGTAACATTTGTAGACCATGTCACCAAATCATTCCATGAATCCAAGAATCCTTATAACTCTGATAAAATAATCCATTATAGTTAGTCATTTTATATATCGATATCACATTTATGTAAAATATTTGTACGAATAGTCATTATATTTTGGTTCTCTATCATTTCTTTCATTGTCTCATCCTTTGATGATCCCTTTTCATACATTATATATGTGTTTCATAATAATACATATAACCTCCTATTGTAGAGCCCCAAAATATTTATATATATATAATTACACAATCATTTTGGATGGTAACGATTAATGGATGTGGTTTTGTTCAAATTTGGTACATGAACCACTCTTGAGGCGCATACAACACATGGATGGGACCCACATTTAAAAAAGTATTTAATTGCGTCATTGATATAGTCCTTGATGATTTTCCATGTATCCATGATGTTAGAACATAGAAAACCATCAGGTAATCTGTACTATCTAAATTTATCCTTAAAAAATTGTGATTGATCTACTCATCCCAGAATTGTCCTAAGCTCCTCATTAATCTCATGATCAACTATACATGGGATGTTTTTCTTGAGAAATTCTATTTTTTGGTCTCAAACCATCTACCATTGGAGCTCCATGGCCCCACCAATAACCCATAAAATGGTTCAAGTGCCATTATATGTTGAAAATTGGTATCGCCAGTATAGGACACAACATAATGTCTCATGTTGATTCTTTGAGAAGCCTTTTTTCCATGATACATGCCTGAAAAAAATAGGACATGTTTTGGTCTCCATATTTTATCTATATAGGTCTTGATCTCGATGAGATAGTTCTTTCTAACTCTAGCATCATTTTAGTCCACTCATTTTGTTTATCCCTATAGATTGAGGAAGTTGTATTCATCCCATGTTTGTTGAAGACTATATCAGAGCATATCTAATTCCTTTTTATTTCATCCAAGTTTGTGCCATTATCGGGCATATTTGAGGGCCACCATTGAATCTCCCTTCTCAACTACATAAGAATCTTCGTCAACCCTACCCATGAAATTGTAGAGATAGTTTGATTCCAAGAATCCTAGACCTTCTTCAAGAATCCCAAAATATATTTCAAATTTCATGAATTAAAAAATCAATTAGATCTACTAAAAATCTTTATGACCTTTTCCACGGATGGTGCATGGTTTTACAGTGCTCATGAAAGATGAGAGACCAAGGTATAAGAAAAAAATCCATAACATGAAGTTTGAATAAGCTTATATACACTCTACACCATATACATCAATTTATTTTAGTGTTGTTACCTAAGGTGTATCTTATACTAAGTAATCAAACTTCCATTAATACAATATCATTAATGAAGTCCATGAATTTATGAATGGATGTTCTATAGTGATTTTCCCCCTTTTTTCGGGTACATCTACTAGGGAATTAATGTCACCACTTGTATCCTACTAATCCTCCTTGTATTGAAGTTATATAGGTTCTTGTAGAGTGTATCATGCACTTCAGTATCACATTTAGCATAAGTAAACATAAAAAGGATCGACTTATCACCCGATGAAACCATAATAGTTAGATGTTCTAAATAATGCATTAAATACACTTGGATAGTTCAGTTCTATAAGACCCATATATACTCATTGTGTGAACAATCATGCATGATCACTGGTAAACCAAAATGCATCTCATGAATTGGAAGTTTATCCATCCTTCACTTTGGATTCATAATAGAAAAAAAAACATACTCGTTGATGGCATGACTCATTAAAAATGTATTCACATTTTTCCCAAACAAAAAACCATCTTGTTTTCCATATCATCACAGATAAAATTAAGCTATAATAAATGTGGAATTACATTCAGAAGAAGAGGCCTGTGAAAAGGAAACATTCTAATTACCCACACTATAAAGGAGGGCGTATTTAGCTCAAGACCAAGCAGTACACCTAACGGTTTATGGAGACGAACATTCCTTTGATCATTCATCCTCCTTGGAGCCAAGATCCGGGGAACGAATCATAATCATCGAACACACAACGAGCTATGTAGGAAATAACCAATACTCTACCATTCCTTTTGACGAACCCTCCAAAATCATCATCAAAGGGGTGAAAGGATTAATGTTATTCTACAAATAAAATTATGTTTCATAGGATGTGTCCTCTGGGATTTCCATAGTCTTTGGAAGAATAATGGGGCTCGATAGAATATTAGGAATACTACCACCCACACTAGCCACAAAAGAAGGATAATGATTATCGGGGGATCCATAAATCTCATCTCGAATAGTGGAAGAATAAGGTGGCGGATGAATTAAAATTACATTTGAATATGAGTAGTTCAATATGAACAAAGCATTAGAAGAGGATTAAGAGTTTGACAGTGCTAATGGGACATCTGGAAGTGATGGAATTGACTTTCACTGAATATATAGAATTTTGAAGGAGTCCCTACATGTGGAGCATAGATATCTAATTTAAAAAGTTATAATTCACACCTATATCATCTAGATAATCCATTATAAGAAACATTAAGGCCAAATATGAAATATAATCCTTCTAAACCATCAAATAAAAACTAACCCAAACAAGAAGCGGGAGTAAAAAATATATTCAAGGCCGCATCACATGTAGAAGGAGCCAAACTCATGTGCCTACATACATTCACAATGTGTCCTTGACTATGAAATTGATCAAAAAACAAAGGCAGACCACTAAAACAACCCTTATTATTATAGCATAAATCCATTCTATATCTAATGAGAACATACGGTGATAGTGGATCCTCTAAATACAATTCCACACAGTTACGATATTCCTTGGACCATGAATTAGAAAAATCATCACAAAAGATGTTATGGATTTAGAAAGATAATCTAGAGATCAGAGATGTGTGTGAAAAGTAGCCTGATGTCATGGGATGAGAATCTCAGCACAATAGTTTACCCGTTTGGAACCCCATCCACCTCCATGGTGGGAAGGGTTCAACCATCCAGCTCTTCATATGTGAGTTTTACTAGTTTTATACTTCCATGGAATCAAAATGAGAGTGGAACCAACTCCAAACCAGTGGTTTCAAGAATGACCCACACCATCCTCCACATTGTCATGTAAACTCCCATCTCATAGATTGGGAAAAAACGAATGAACCACATCTTTTATGTTCTTGCTGGTGGTGGATAGGACCCCCATGATTGGGTTATGATATTCTCCAACCACCATTCCATGCATTCCCTCGTGTATTTAGGATCATGGACTCATGTATATCTGATAAATGGTCTGCTTCCAACTGACTGGCTACCAATAATTTCCTTAGGTGATGCTCCTTCTTTATCATTGGCATCAATGGCCAAACCACTCTTTTGGTCACAAACTACCTTGGTCCACCCACTCTATGAGTAGAAAATCACCTCAAAAAACCCAACCTTCATAGTGGTGTCTCTACATATAACATCTCTCGAGCACGACCCTATCTTTCATGTCACCACTACATGACACCATAAGACTCCGTTCCTACAACCAGGGTTATTCCAGAAGCATTATGAAAAACCATGAGGCACATTACGACTTATACCATGTGTCGTGGGAAGAGTATTTCAACACAATCGTTTTCCCATGTGGCCACCCGTCACCCTATAAGGAAGGTAGTGATCAACCATCTATCTCATTATATGTGAGGTTCACAAGTATCATCCCTCTATGGACTCATCAAGATAGTGTCCCCAAATCCCAACCAGGGGTTTCAAGAATGACACGCACCGCCATCCACTTTGTCTGGGAAATTCCAATCACTTTAATATGGACAAACTAGATTAACTGCTGCTTTGATGTTATGGATGGCGTGTGATAGGACCTGGATGATTGGGTTGTGACACTGAGATGACATAGGAGACCCGGTTAACATATATTTGAATAACAAGAAATCAGAAGTCCCAACTGAGGAAATTGTTCTTTTATCACCTGTTAGGGAACCTCTAGTAGAAGGCTTCCCTCCAATAGGGATAGATGATGTCAAATTATCAACCATAAGATCCATCGAGGATGATCCAGAAGGAATTAACAGAGGCACATATTATAGGATCATTATCCCACATTAATAAACACAAACAAAAAAAATATACTATTATTTAAATTCATTATATGTTAATATAGGCTACTGTAGAAAATGATAGTGGTGAAAATTACGAATATTTGGACCGATAATTTTATAAAATTCAATAATGATTATGTGGAAGAATATCTAAAAAATCATGATACATGATGCCATGATTCAATGGTGATGAATAATTATATTCAATGATTAAATGATGAGTTAACCATAAAACCCCTACTGTTATGATGATCACATCTCAAGTCTATCATTCATCTAAATGTAATGATTTCGGGAATATTATACATATGCTTGAATAGCCCTATGGCCTTCATTTTTATTTATTTTTGATAACCCCCCTTTAAAGGGGTAAGGGGGATCCCTTAAAAGGCCCGTAAGCTCCAAGATTACAAGGATCGTTGGCTTAGGCGTTTACATGACCCGAAGGAATTAAGGAATTCAACCAGACTGTCTAAAAGGAAATGCCACTTCCCGGTATCTACATCATTATAGTAGCTCTGAAGTTTTTCATGGTCGTCTGGCTAGGGTTCTTGTGGATTCACAGGCTGGTTCCAACGGTATATCTGTACCCTCTCATTCTAACAAATAAATTTTTCTCTACTCTGGTAAGTGAACTTGCTCTAAATCATTTTCTGGAGCTGCTCTTTTTTTTTTGTATTGTGTCTGGGGAAACTACATGTGTCCCAAAGGCCTTTTGGTAGACCAAGGGCCTTAAAGGTGGCCTGAAAACCATACTAACTTGAAGGCTTGGGTGGCCGAAATCATTAAGGACTCCAAGCCCAAACTAGTTGCACAAGGTGAATAGTCCCAACAACTACAATACTGAACAGTACCTGCTACAGTAACTACTACAGTAACTACAACAATACCCGCAACTTGTATAGTTTTCCTACAGTACTAGTACAATGTACAGTTCTGATAGAGTACCTGTAAAGTGTATAGTACTATTATAGTACTTCTACTGTACTGCTATAGTGCATGCAATAGTACACCCCCTAATATCCCTCTACCTAGTTTTAAACATGGGTCTTGGGGATTCACTTATGGATACCTCACCAACTGGGCTGAGGCTAATGTGCTAGAATATAATACATATAAATCATATTATTCTTCCTATAGTATAATTATATATAATTTTGGGGATGAATTGGATTTTATTATCTGATTCCTAAATCAATTTCCAATTAAGTCAATCCATATATGATATTTTGGACCAATATTTGATCATCTATTATTATAATGTTCAATAAGACCATATGATTGATGTTGTATCCATTGTATGGGTCTTCATTTATTTTAAAAATCTGTATTTATCTCATATGATTGAGGTTAAAATCAACATCAATGATAGGCCTATTATACATTAGTTGTTTGATATATTTATTAAATTTCTTCCTCTAATTGTGAATAAGACTATTCAATATAACTAATAACTATTTCTACACAAATTTCAAAAATTATTTATTGATTGGCCATGACTGAGTGTTCAAAATTGTAGTGGAAACACCTATAAAGTCAGTATTAGGGAATGATTTGGCCAAGAGAATCACTATGGGGGTGACCATGTAATTTTTATTAAGAAGAAAGGTAGATCAGTATGATTCTGCATTGATTAACAGGAACTGAAAAAGGTCACAATCAATAATTATAATCTTCCTTCTTTTAAAATTTTCGGTCAATTCCAAAGAGAATGATATATTTCCATGATTCATCTTCCATCAAGATGCTAGTAGTTGAGGGTAAAAAGTTAATAAATACATATGATATCCATATTTTTTTACTTATGTGAACTATGAATTTATTTTGATTTAATTTTTCTCACCAATTCCCATACTATCATCATTGATGTGTTTAATAGTGTCTTTAGATATTACTTTGATTAGTTTTATATTGTATTTATATATGATATTATTTTAATACTTTTTAATGATGAATATGATGAAAATTTCAAATAACTAAAGGTAATTTTAGTCAGCACACCTATTCTTACAAAAAAACTATAGTGGAGAAGAGTTTGTGAAATATATTGATGAAAAAAAGAAGGGACTAGGATGGGTCATATAGAATAATGATACAGTGATAGAATATTACTCACAAAAATTTATGGTTCATGAGAAAAATTAACCAACTCATGATTTGATGATTGGTGGAGTATTTTATTCATTAATATTATGTAGGAATTAAATAAATGGGGAAAGGTGTAACATATAAAAAAATCGTAAATAATATAATTATATATTAACTCACATAGAAAATAATATGTTTTAGATAAGGTAGTTGGAGTTGATTAAAGATTATGATTATTGAATAGATAAGCACCTTGTGATAAAATTTTCTTTTCTAATTCTTTGAGTTGAAAGGATCATTCAAGTGTATCTATGAGGTGGATAAAAAAGATCCAATATTTATGGATTTTTGATGGATGGATCAAAAAATATTTATGTAGGTATAGAAATTTTATCTTTCTAAAATGATTTTGTAACCTCATATCTAATATATGATTAATAATTCACAAAAGGAAGATGTAGAATAAAATAAGAAGGTAACAAATATTCTTGTGTTGAACCTCTATTGTTATGGAATGATAATGTTTCAGAACTGTTTATGTGTCCTATCCAATTCAAATTTGGTAAATGATCCATTGGATAGTTCATAATTTTAAATACATCCATTTTTTTAGAATATTTATATAGTTATGAATAAGTATTTCTAGTTTCACAATATGAATAGATATATTTTAGAGTGTGTATCTCTGTTCTTGGTATGTAAGTATGTTAAGGCTAATAGATAGTATGATAACTAGTTGTTACTGGCGTTACCTATACCAGAATGGAAATGAGAAATCATTTCCATGTTTTTTTTCAATTCACTTACCATAATGTCTAAAGGCCTTAATGAAATTTGGGTTATAGTCGATCAACATATCAAGTAAGAAATATTCATTGTTAGTATCGAATGTTACTCTATTGATCATCATGTGATCATATATATTATGTATGTGGTAAGACTATATGTTATTCTAAATTCTATTTTATCTATTTGGGATCTGAGGCTTCCCACATGGTTTTCGAAAATTTATCCACAACCTAGGGATTTAGGGATTTATTTCAGTATCGCTTGCCATCCTAAGTTTGATAGTTAATCCAATAGAACCATTCATGTACTTGAGGATACATAGTGGTCATACTCTATACATTTAAATGGTGGTTATAATCAAACCCATCATCTTGTACAGTTATCATATAATAATATATATGTATAGACAGTTCAAATGGATCCATCTAAATCACTGTATGGAAATAAGTGTAGAAATACAAAATGATGATATCATGTTTGTAAAAATATTATTAGAACCTTAGTTAACTATGAAAATGGTAAAGAAGGTTAGAGACATTTGACAACACATTATGGTCAGTCACAGTTGAAAAAATTGTTATAATGACAATAATTGGTAAGGTATGTTATTTGAAGATGGAGATAATGGATTCCTTCGAATTTATCTTTGAAAAAATGTAATGATATTCTTAAATAATGGAATGTGGAGCTTGAGGTATATTTTTCACTTTGAAATTATTTATTGAGATGGGGAAAAACATATCGATTTATGCTTCTACTAAGCCTCACTTATGTTAATGATGTGTTTTTGGTATCTCCCCTAAAGATATATATTCTTGATAATTCATATATACCAAAATAATATGATATACTATTTAGGACTTTCCTTTCCTAAAAAGATAATCTTTAATAAATAATGTTTTATAGAGGTAATTTTCTATAGAACAAAAATAGTCACATGGTTAAAGGTCAATGGATGTATAATAATGAAATATAATGTACTTATGAACATGAGGATCAAATGAAATAGAGATATCATCAATTTTTTATATCAGAGTAGTGAAATTTCAATGTTGAAATTCATTTTAAAGGTGGGGGTAGCACTAGTACCAACTATATTTATCACATCGCATTTTTAACATTCGTTATAAAAAACTGACATAAAAAAGGATTTTTCACATCAGTTAAATATAAAAAATTCATATTTAAAAGTTTTTCCTTTTCTGTGTCAGTTATATTGAAATGAAAATTGAAAATTATTTTTATCACATTAGTTTCAGGATAACTGATGTTCATTAATGATGTAGATCATAGTTTATTTGAAACATATATGATTTTTTTCAAATTGGTTATTAAATAACCGATGCGACATACCTTATAAATTTTTTTAAATCATCACGTGGAATCATTTTAGGGTCTTTCATACTGAAAACATATGTCTGGTTTCTTTCACATGGAAACAGTAATCCTTTATTTATTTGTTTTAGTGGTCACTAATCTCATCATTATAAGATACCATCGTCATTGACCTTACTGATTTATTAGCCACCAATATCGATCTATTTGTGTTGTATTTCAATTGTATTTTATTTTGCATTCATTCTCTGTCTGGTATATATTTTTGCTTCATGTTTATTATTTCAATTTTCCATGAAACATGGCATGTTTTAATTGATTAATGTTGATTTCGACTAGTTTTCTTGAATCATACCAACTTAAATATTTATTTTATGAAATATTATTATATATAATTTTAATTTAATAAATAATATGTATCAATAGTTTGTTTTTTATCACCATATAACTGTAATATCATTCATTGGGCATTACTAACATCATCCACCATTAGGTATCATCAGTCGTCCCTTTCATTCACATTGTGTTGTATATCCATTCTCTTCATCTCCTCATTCATTCATCGTTAAATATCAATTTTTTCTTATTTTTTTCTATAACAGAAGGTATGATTTAGTTGATCAAAAAGGAATTTGGATTGTTTTCGTGAATAATCCCCACCACTGCTAATATTTTTAATTTTTTTTGTATTTATATTTTTTTCTCCAATTATTAATACATGCGATGTATTTTTTTATTGATTTAAATTTATGATGTTTTATTATATGATTATTTATTGAAATCATATTTTAAATAATTTTAATTTACTAATAAATATGTATATATGGTATGTTTTGGTTGACAATGGGCTCTAATCTCATTCATTTGGCATTTCCAACATCATCCAACCTTAGGTATTGTAGGTTAATGATTTTAATGTAAGTGTGATATATTTCAATTCTCATATACTCCTCATTCATCCCCCGTCATGTAAATATTTTATGTTTTTGTTTCTTTCAATTATTTTCCTTGCATATTTTAATTGATGAATTTTTATTTTAAATTGTTTTCTTGAATAATAAATTCGTCAACTAATATTTTTTCATATCTTAAAATTTTTTATTTTTTGTTCCCATTATTCATGTATATGAGTTATTTTATACTGGATGTGTATTTGTATTCATATTTTATTATATTATTATAAGATTAAAATAATATAATTATTACTTTTAATTACTAATTAATGTGTATTTATGGTATGTTTTTTTCTTCATTGGAATGAGTTTTTTAAATGTATAATGAATTATTTTATTTAAATATATTTAGGATATTAAGATAATTTTATGATGAATTTTGGTTTTTCAATAAATGAATTATGAGTAAATGTATTCAAAGTAATAGTTATTATCAAATATGTTTTAATTATTTTAGTTGTTAAATTTTTTATGGTGATTTTTATTGCTATTTTTAAAAATAAATTTAAAATTATGATATGTTAATTTAAATTTATTTCATATTTTCAATAAAAAATAATTTTTTGAAGATGGATTCATAAACTTATAATATGTAATGTGTATGGGGAGGTTAGTGGTGAGTTTTTGGAATTTTATAAATGAACTTTTCCAAATTGTGATTTGTTTTTCTATCCAAGCATTAAATGTTTAAATTCAATGAATTTGAAAAGAATATGACTAAATGATACTTTAATTTATCAAGTTTTTAATATATATTAAATTATGTAGATTTGGCAAGGTAAATGTGGGGATAATTTTAAATCTATTGATAATGATTCTTTCCATGATGATATGTTTGATGAAATTGGAGAAATGAATCACGATATTAGAGTAGAGGCAATTAAAAAGGAATTATTAAATGATCATATATATAGTGATACTGAAATCCCATTATGACATGATTATATAGAATTTATTGTATTATCAACTGAGTTAATATTGATTTACTTGAGTGTGAGAAATGGATGAAGTGATAATACTCTTATATTGTTGCTATAACTGTTGAAAGACATTCTTCATAAGTACAATGATCTTCAAGATACAAATAATAAATAGAAGAAAATATTATTCCCTATTAGATTAGGGTATTTGAAAATACATTTCTACCTAATAGGATTCATTATATATATAAAAAATATGAATTTATATCAGTGTGTCCAAAATGCGGGACGTCGTGACATATGATGAAAGAAAAACCATATGCTGATTTAGTACTTATAGAAACACCTTCCAATGCATTTTAAATTCGTCCTATAAATTTTGTTTTGAAAATCTTATTTTCAATTTAAAATGAAAATATGGTTAATATGGATTGTAGATGATAGCATATGTGATGAAAACATAATAAATCTAGTTGTTTGTATACATTTGAATAAATTTGATCAACAATTTCCTTTACATAGAAATGAATTATGATATCTCATTCATGTGCTATGAAAAAATTGAATGAATCCATATCAATTCCTTAGTAGGATGCATATATCATGTAACAATTTATTTATAGTTTACAACATACCACCAGAATATTTTATGTAGATAACATATTTCATGTGGATTATAATGAACTCTGGTTTAAAACATCTTTTAAATAAAATTGAAGTTTTCTTGCTAAATATATTATTCATATGAAACTTTTATAAGATGAATGTATTGAAGTGTATGATTCTTATTAATTGGAATATTTTCATCTGCATGTAATGATTATGTTTGTAATAAATTATGTCCTTGTATTGGGAAATTTTTTAGGACACATTGTTAAGGGAAATAAATCTTGTCCAATTTGTGAACAACAAAACTCATATTATCAGCAACAACATGAGATGAAAACAGTATACATGGGTCATTAAGTATTTGTGTTTATGGATCACATATATTTATTATTAAGAAAGGTATTTAATTGATTACAAGTGTTTTATATTTCTATTAAACCTTTTTTCACTAATTTATATTTTTAGAGGGTGAAAAAAATTAATTTGATATTAAAAAAGACACAAAAATCATATAATGACAAAAGTATTTAAAATAAATTTTCAATATTTTGTTGTCTACCATATTGGATATATAATGAATCTAAACATAAAATTTATTTCACACACATAGTGAAGAATATCTTTGAAATTATAATTAGAAAGCTTTTAGATATTAAAAGAAATAATACAAATTAGTTGAATGAATGCTTGTTATTTATTTTAATCGGAATATATTTAGAGTTAGTAAAAACTACAAATAGAAGGAAATTATTACTACCCCTAGATTTTTAGACATTATCCAAGAGGGAGAAAATTAACATTTTTTATTGACATCATGATATTAATGTGACACATGTTATTCTTAATATGTAAACAAATTTGTTTTATTAATGGATTTGAAGTTGACAAGTATGAAATTTCTTGTTTTTCATGCCATGATGCAACGACTCCTACTATTTTAATTGTGTGGAATATTTCCAATAAATTTCATTAGTACTATCTTGTTGTTGTTTAATTTTTCAATATAATTTATAATAAGGTGATAGATATGATGGATTTGAATAGTTTGGAGAACCATGTAGTTTCTATACTTTATAATTAGAAATGTATTTAACTCCATAAATTTTTTTGATATCCTGGTTCATTTAACAGTTTATTTGGTCTAAGAAATAATTATTCGAGGACCTTAATAAATATATTGAATATATCATTTTCAATGGAATATGAAATAATGGGATGGTTATGTTAAGCATCAATTGTGATCAGAATCTTCCACTATTGAGGTGTATATTTACAAAGAATTTGTAGAATTTTTTAGAAGCTGCTTATTTACAGTAGAGAACACTGGTTCACCAACATCTCACCATGAATAGATAATTTATTGTAGAAATGAAACATTTGCCTTGAAAGTATAATTTTGGAGAGGTGAATTTTTAACGAAGGTACATATATACCTCTTCAATATCATATATGATTATAGTGCATATAAAACCGTTACTATTAGTGTTTCAAAATATTTTAATCCAATGAATAATGATATGCTGATTTGGAATGAGAATAACAAAACATTTTTTCTATGATTTAAATAGATGAAGCTTGGTTGATCAGATTCATTAGAAACATTGAAATGTTTAGTGGTCTATCCATGTATAAATTTGATAACAAGGTTATGGTATAAAATTTATGGATATACTTTTCATATGAAATACTAGGAAAACTGAATGGACTTTTAGTATAATATTTTATTGATGTTTGTAGAAGAAAGTCATTTTTTCATTTCCAAAGAAAAAAATACAATACTTGCATCCATAGCATATTATGAAGTGCTTAATAAAATATTGGAGGTTAATTTAATTAAATTTTATATTCCAATTTTGAAATGAAAACATTTATTGGAAATAATATATTCAAACATGCTGAATTTGGAATGACAATAGTTAATCTGAATTGATGTAACACATAGCAGATCCTTTTATAATGGAATCATATGAAAAAATTCATTGTTTTTATTAATCTTATATGTAGTAGTGTATTATTTTAAAATGAAAAATAGTATACTGGTGATGATAATTTTGTTGAATATATTGATTTATATAATATCCATACTTCTAATGAATTACTAATAAATAATATTGATGATCACATTGTAGATATGGCTTCTTCCATACAGAATGATCACGACAAAGGATGTTGGAGAAACAATTATTTATTACATTCCTAATATTACTTTTAACATATTGTAATTTTTCATAATTTTTTTATTTTTTTATAAAATTTTAGATGTATTAGTGTTATTTGCATTATTAAAACACAAATGATAACTAATAAGTCAAATTTAATGTTGTTATTAATTTAGTTTTATTCAGGTTATATTTCATACCCAAACATAACTTATTTATTCGATGATTTTTTTGAAAACGATTATTGTAATTATATTATGTGAAATCAAAATAACAATATTTTATAAAATTATTATATTCAAAAAAAAATCTTCAAAATTAATTATTTTTTTAGAGAATTTTTACTATTCACACACCATATTTCGATATGTATTCATTACTTTTTGTCTTTTCATCTCCAATTAATTAATCTATCTATCATTTAATTTATCTATCAAATATGAGTTAAATATGTTCATTTGAGTTTATATTTTATTGTACCATATTTCATATATTCAAAGAATATTATTTTATGTGTAAAAAATGGTTTTACATGTTAGAGGATTATTAGTATTCTTTCTCATTTTTTGTATTTTTTTTATTTGTTTATGTCATTTCATCTCTCAATAATGTTATTATCATAATAGTAAAATGTAAAAAATATGAATAAAAACGTGTATAGTTTAATTTAAGTATTTTGATTATTTATTATTTTTTATTTACATTTTTATTTAACAATGGGATTTTTATATTTTTTTACTAATTGGTTTTTCCATTTTGATTATCGGATAATGATATATCAAAAATCTGTTCCACCACAAACTTATGTAGAGGATCATACACATACGAATAAAGTGGAACATAAACATGCTTCCGTTAATGGGCCTCCCCATCCTTATGTAAAATAGGAATCTATTCCCATCGGTGAAAAATAGTTCGATGGTTTGTAAACATGGAAGGACACATTTAACAAAATTATCAGTCGCCCATATCCCGGACCAGAGGTTACCCGTAGACTTTGATGATAATGATATTCATTGATGTCCAAATTCAAAACAATTCAAAACTATTTTTATAGTACATGGTAAATGCAGTGTTATTTTTTGGATTAAGGATTGGGGATGTGTTTATAAAATAAAAATATCTCAATTATGGGAGATCATTTGATATGTTCAACTTTTTTATTTTATTTATTTTGAAATGTTTATATTTATTAAATTTCCCCCCATCTTATTAGTTGACATACGATATAACTAATACTGGAGGAGTACAAGGGAAATTCTTAGATTCTAGGAGATAAAGGGATATTAAATCATCCCTTACATAATATTTTGTTTTTTGGACCACAAAAAATTAAAATTCTTGTGAAATATATATCATTTTATAGATGAAGATACATTATAGAATTTTTTTGAGAGTAAAAAATGATAATAATTTTGGGAAAGGTCCATGTTACCTTTTAGAATTTTTAGTTATTAAAAATAATATTAATGATTTATTTATTACTATTTTATAACAATCAAAGAGATCTGATTAAAATATCTAATCTCTAATCATATAAATTTGTACTATATATTAGAGAAGGTATATATTAATGGTTGAAAAATTTATATCAAAAAATATTTATAAAAAATAGTTGAGACTTCAGGTTCCACATAGGTTAACCTTGCATCCCACAGCTAGACATGAAAAATAAAAGAGGGATCAGATGAGAAAAAAAGGAAAATATTTTCTAGAAGACACAAGGGTAATATCATATAGGATTATAAGTTATTTACTATATTTATTTATTCAAGTTAAATCAATTATTTATATATTTTTATTCAATATGGATTGTTTCAAATGTTTTATAAAATTATAGCATGAGGAGAAGAGCACACTAGGGGACTTGAAAGCAAATAGTTGGAAGGATATTTTAGATAGGTAATTGGGAAATCCCAAACACCTGGGTCGTGTATGAGGATATCCAAAATGTATATCAGTAAACAAAGTGTATCCACATTCTAATGAGTACTCAATGAGGGATGATTATAAAATATTAAATCATTGGAATATTAATTTCAGGATAATTATCGGAAGATGGATTATATGATCAGAGCTTCTGTATAGTAAATTTTTGTAGACAGGAAAATATAGTTTCAGGTTGTGATCCCTCTACTCAACCACTGCCAATATATCATACTCTTCTACCACTACCCGAAGATCTCACTCTGCCTACATTTCTTACTCCACCTAATCCTATAGATCCCACTATTCGTACTAATATTTCTCTAACACTCCCTCCATCACAACTTACAATTTATATGACTAATGTGTTTTTATTCCCCATCATCATATTATTTCGTATGTGATAGTATACATTATGGTAGATATCATTAATCATCAACATATAGTGATATAGAATCATAGGGTGACAATACAGGATATCATAGATATATCAGTAAGAATAGAATTTCCTACAGATGAGGTTTGTACAATTGAACAATGTATCAATACATTATTAGTTTGGCCATCTGGACTTTTTATACAAATTACAATAGAGATAGGTTTATATTATATATCTTACATAATTATTGTGTTAAATTATTTTTAATATTTATAGGTTTACATACTTATATATATATTTATTGTAATAATATAATGTAATGAAATATTTTATATTCCAAAATAAATAAAAATTGTAATTCCATCAGATAAAAATTATACTCGACTTGATAGATTGTCAATATATTCAAATTTTTTGTTATACTATTATTAGATTCCTAGAGAATATATATTTTGTGTGAGTTATATGACTGTTGTGCTTTAAAAAAATCATTATGGAAGTAGTTACTTGGGATGTGTTGGGAATGAACATGACAAATTTTTTTCCATGTATGTCAATTAATATAATTATCTATGTTATTTTAATTTATTCAAAATTTATAGTTATATTTAATTTGAATAATATACCTTTATACAATGTTTCAAATGTATTACATGACTAAAAATTTTGGATCTATGTACCCATAATTTATTTCTCCTTTATTGAAGGAAATGAAGGATTCAGAATGAATGGTTTATATTGAAAGAAGACTTCAAAACAATGCAATTATTCAGTTTTGGATGCTTTCTTATCATCAAGAGAATGAATCAAATATCTCATAAATTGTTATATATCTATTAAAAGAATAAATATTGAAATTATATTTTATTATATAATATTGGATATTGGATGTTTGGTTTTTTTCCAAGGGAGATACCTCTTTACTAGGTATACTATATCAATGGTGAAGTGCGAAAAAAAATTTAGATCGTATTGAACACATAAGATTAGATATATTAATAATTGTTTTTAATATAATTAAATATTAAATTATTTTATTAATATTATTTTCAAATAGTTCGTGAGTTTTATTTATAGATAAAATAACAAAAAATATTTTCATGGTAAGATATGTAAAATAAATTGTGGATTTTCATTCATAATTTTTAAATTTTTGATACAATACATAAATATGATATTTTGAATTGATTTTTAAACATAAATTTAATATGAAAGAAGAAGTAATGAATTATGGATAATATGATTTATGATTTCTGTAAGAAATCATTTCAACAGGGAAAGTTTCAAATTTCCAAAAGGTTATATTTTTTAATAAACATTAAATTTTAATTTTCATTATTTTTATTCTAAATACAAGTTTTAATATGTCCTTTTTAATTGTATTTTTTTGATGGACCTTGAAAATATACTAGATAATATATGGGAAACATAAAGGTTTAATATGTGAATAAATTCACTAGTTTAAATGGATTTTAGTTCATTTTATACTGACTATAAACAAGGAAATTCCAATTGAAAATGTTTATGTTGTAGTTGGATTTTGTGTATTGATTTTCTGATTTTTTATAGTTTTATCTTCTACATTAATGTTGTTATGGGTATAAATGTTATAATTTAATAAAAAAAATTATTTTTTACATCAGTAATTTTATAACCAACCTGAAAAATGAAAAATAAAACATTTACATATTAGGTTTTTGGAAAACTGACATGCAAAAAATATTTCACGTCTATTATATCAAAACCAATGGGAAAAGTGTTTGATAATTGATTTTTCATATTAGTTAAATGAAAAAATATGTAAAAATTAAACTATGACAAAAATTTCCAAACTTTTGTCATATAATCGATGTAAAAAGTATTGTCCACATCAATTATAAACAAAAAAATATTGTAAATCAAGTTTCACATCAATTATGAAATAACTTACATGAAAAATTCACAAAAAAAATTATTTTTAGCAACCATTATTATTATCTAACATTAAAATATTATTTATAATATTAGTACTAATAAATTATCATACTAACTGACGTTAAAAAGCATAAAAAAACAACGTGAAAAATTTTATTTTATACTAGTTTAGATTGAAACACCTTGAGATTTTATGATATATTTATTTTCAAATAAGATTAATTTGTTCAATTACTTGTGATAGACACAAATTAGTGTCACAGAAAACCTTAATATAATATAGAATTATATATTAGCCATTTAATTGGGGATACAAATTATAATGAACAAAATTTTAAATTTCTTTTTAATATTGTTAGATAATGGAATTATTTTATTAAATAAGTAGTCAATATTTAGTAATGCCTTTATAAGCATTAAAAGTAAATTGATCATAAAAAATGGTCTTTATTGTTTTATGTTATAAAATAATTCAATTAAATATTATCCCTTTTAAAAATTATTTCACAAAATGAATTAATTTTTTTAAATAAAATGATAAAATTATCTTAGAGTGAATTATTATAATTTATTTAAAATATTTTTTTGAAAATAATATTGAAAAATAATGATTTTAAAAAAAAAATTATTTTTTAGTGTCATGAATTTATAATGTTTCATTTGGTTATAAATTATTTAAAAATAATCATTGTATATTTATAATATTAATAATAAAATTATGGTCATTGAAATAAATTTAATGACGGATTTTATTAATAATTATTTTGAATATTTAAGAAATATTTTTTTCTAGAAAACATCTTTTCATCGTGATTTCTGTGTCTAATAATTAATTAAAATTTTATAATTCTATGAATTGAATTTTAAAAAATATATTCCATATTTGAAATAATAATGAATAATATTATTTAATAAGGTGTAATACTTATTTTGATAATCAGTTGTAAATACAGAAAAAAACATTTATGTGTCTAGTGTTAAAGTGGATTAACCGCGGGTTAAACAAAGGGATGATGTTATATTTACTTATTAACATTTCATAAATCCTATTTGATGTATATATTTTAACATTATCTTATGAGAACATTCAATGACATTCAATTTAGAATATATTTTTTTAGTGTGATATTATTTTTTTATAATCTGGTCTGAAATTCCATGTTTTTCATCTCCCCAATTTATAAAAGGACACCCTCATTCATATTCGTAATAACTCCTTCATCTTTCAATCTTAAAAAACCCTGAAAATTATCTTTAAAACTTCATTATCCTTGATTTAGAGGTGATTGTATTAATAAAACACAATTCTATCTATCCTTAAAATAGGATCTAAAGGAGGCCTATAGAAGAAGTGGTAATCATCATATCCATCTTCTTTGAGATTATTTCTTATGTTACCCCTTTAAATATCAGGTATTCATAATTAATTTATAAATTTATCAAAATCAATATACTGAAATTTCATTATGATTATGTAAACACTATTATTCAACACTTGTTTCCTTTATGTGATATATATAGTACCAAAAATTATATTGTATACTTATTATCTAGAAAATTATGGTTATTTATACATCTATATATGGTTATCTCTTTTATAAGGTGTTGATTCAGATATTACCTAATCGGTTCATTATTTATGTTTCAATATCATTATAATTTGGGTTATTATGCTTGAATATCCATTCAAGAATCTTATAGGATCCTTTTTTTTAGAAATCCTTTAATTTTAAATTCCAATACATATTTTTTTTACTTTTCATGTAATATAACATCTTTTACTCTTTTTTAATTTAAATGAATGTAAATTTTGATTACAAAAAATAGAAATTTTTTTACTTTATAGTCATGATTATTTTTCTTTAATGTCAATGATTTCTTTAATTTATTTTAGAGTGTTTTTTTATAATTTATTTTTATTTCCTAAATTATTTTTACATATGTTTTATAATTTTAAATTATTTTTTAAAATTTATATTTTTGGAAATTTTACAATTCCGTAATTTTTAATTTTACCCACTTTCATGACAAATCAATGATTTGAATCTTCCATAAAAGTTTCCTCAAAGAAATATTTTCCATATTAGTTTTTAATTTTATAGATTTTAATGTATTTATTCCAAAATTAGAATGGTATTTTCCTCAGGAAATATTATAAGTGATCTTTTAACAAAGTTTTTATTTATGTTAACAGTGTTTGATGTTCATTATCCTTTATTTAGGACATGATCATATAATATCATCTTTATTATTTCTTTTGATGGTTTATTATTATTTTTATGATATTTTTATGAAAACTATCTATTTTCCAAGGGTTATTATATGATAAATTATCGATAAAATTTAGGAAACCTATTTCTTTTCCATGGGTTATTATATATAGTAATGTTTTTATTATATTATGTCACTAATAAGAGTATATTATGATTATTTTATTGGTGGTAAAATAGTTATATTTATCTCTAATACAATGGGAAAATATTGATATCTCATGAACTAAAAATTATTGTAATGGGGATCCCACCATGTTAAGTAAGGGACTATGTCAACATTGATAATAATGGGAGTTAAACATGATTAAGGATATGTTGGAAGGTAGAGAGAACCAAAAAAACAATGATAATATTGGAAAAGATTCTTGAAAAAAAAAACTGATTTTATTTCATTCATGTATTTTGAAAAATGATTTCATATGATATTTTTATGCTATCATGGATCAAGTTCATTGATTCCATTATGATTCATATCATATGAAATATTAGTAATTATTACATGATTGGTGATTATAATCTATGAAATTATATGAATGGGTTTTCGAAGGATAAGAATACATTATCATACCATTATTATCATGTTCTGATTAAGTGATCATTAATATCTCCATTTTTTACACTTAATGGTCATCTAGTCACACACTCTAATATGATTCATTTCCCTATGTTATAATGAAAATATATAATTAGGGTATTTCTATATAGAGTACTCTTTGGGATTATCATTTTAGTATATTATAATGAAATTTCAGAAAAATAATATGATTTTGTAACTAGTCTCTAACGATAAACAAATATTTTTGTCCCCATGTATATATGTATAAAATATATTTATTATTAATTTATTATGATTTAATTTAAATTTATGAAATGTATAGGTCACTATAGTTTCCTATATCTGGGGGTACATTTTTTACATTGGTAGTTGATATAATTAATTATATCCTAATGCATCCATAAATTTTTTATGAACTTGGTTCTTCCATTCAGATACGTTTAACTTTTATGGTTGTTTTTTAGAAAAAGTGGAGTTTCCATACATTTTGGGAGTACTCATTGTATACTTTAAGTACACTCCATGTAACTTGTTTCCGTGGGTGACCATGTATTGGCTGTGTAAAGGCCGACTACATGGTCACGTGTGGGGACCCAGAGACCACCTAATGCGGAGGCCAGAAAACGAAAGTACATGTTATGTACATTTAAATTATTTCCCATGTACATTCCTTTTTTTAAATTAAATGGGCTGGGGTTGCATATGACAGACATAACACACTACATCTCTATCCATCTCATCCTGGAGCATCTGTACGACCGCATGTTTTCTCCAAGCCCCCGACCAACCATTCTTTCTCTGAATATTTTGTCATCTATTGCGTTGGAATCGCCACAGTGTGTTGATCCATCTTCTAGAACATCATATTTTTATTTCTTCTCTATCATGAGTTATCCATTATTGATGATTTTATGCATTTTTTTATGTATATGGCGTTATAGGGTGATTCAGGGAATGAGGTTCACATATATTGACCTCCCAATGCAAGGGTAGGTGGTTTGTTCATTTCCATAGATATTATTTGAGTTATATATGAAAAAGTACCCAATACTATTATTTGGGGTATTGTGTGTTTAGGGTTTTTAGCCATGTTATTGTCTTCGATACGTTGTTTTTTTGGACAGAGGTTTATTGTTGTGAATAGGGTTAACCATTCCATTAAATTGGGTGTTTTTCATTTTTTCTTGCTATTGTCCTTTTGTTTTGTACGTGTATGTTAGGAAGCTGCTTGATTTCTATGCCCAGTATTGTTAGGATGTGGTGATTTTTATCTGACATGTTATACAATGTTTTCGTTTGTTCATCGAAGTAGTTCTTGAGGTTTAAATTGGCTATAGATTATCATTTCTATACGACTGCATTACACGGGGCTGTAGGAACCTAGTTTAGTGAGACCATAGGGGAAAATTACATTGAGGGATTTCCCAGGGTGTTTGTAATAATTAGCATGATGCAAGACAATAGGGGGGATTGATGTTGAGTTCTCTCTTAGGTTGTCTGTAGTTACTTTATATGACCACATGAGGAATTTATGTTGAGTGGTACTTAATAGTGTTAATACTTTACTATTAATAGAATACATGGAGAATTGACGGTGAGTGCTTCCTCATAGAGTCTTCTCTTACACGCGACTATATAGGGAATTGTTGGTGAGTGCTTCCTCAGAGAGTCTTCGTAATATATTTGTTGGTAGATGATCTAGAGGGGAGAGGTTGTGAGAACTTTCCAATAAGTTTTTTGTATTTGTAATTGGTTGACTAATTTTTTATATGAAAATTGAATGTAATTAAATTAGTAGTATTTTATCTTTTGAGTACTTCCTTGTTTACAACTTCATTTTTCTTATTTCCTACCATATATATATTCACTGACTGTTAGGTACAAAATTTTTTGTGGTTTCTTACTGGGATTACTCTCACACCCTGTTTTGGTCATGCATTTTGGATGAAATAGATTTCATTTTTGCATAAATAAAAATGGGATTTCACTGTTCTACATCGGGTACTTGATGGTTGTGAAGCTGGGGAGCATAAGACCAAGCTGAGGCTTGCAATTCTATAGAGCTGTTTACTTGATTTTATTTTGTACTTTGGATTAGTACTATATTCCATCATTGTTATTTGTTTGGCAGAATTCCTTGACATATTTATAATACATCATGTATATATATGTGTGTTCTCAATTTTTTGTTACTTCTGATGTTCACTTATTCCATATTTTACTACGTCCACTATTACTATCTGTTTTCATGTACTCCTTTATTAAGGCAATGTAAAACCCCAAGATTTTATTAGATATATTATTCTTAATTTCATTGATGTCATCTATTGTAAACTACACCAAGATTAGATTGTATTTTATGAAGAATCATAATAGGTTGCAGTATACACAACACTATTCGTGGCTCGTGTTACACACAATTTCAAGTTCGTTTTGTGAAAATTATTCTACACAACATTAAGTATATATATTTTTTAATGTATAAATGAAATATGTTTTGATTATGTAATATGAATTACCAATGTGAGAATTCACTACATGCAGCCCTGACATGGCTTTCATCACATGCAATCATGACCTTCCTCGATAGCGTGTGTATTACGCAATACCGGGTTTCACTAAACAAAGATATTTTATTAAAATATTATGTAAACTAGCTTTTATGATTATTAATACAAACTTTTTTAAATTATATATATTTAACCATTCCAAATGGACTTCATTTTTGGATTTAGAATATCAAAATTATCCAAGGGTGAATTTTTGGTATTTTTCAACAAACATTCAATTTCGATTAATAGAGAAAGCTCTGGGTTACTATTTGAAAAATGACATTTTATTTAAATATTTATTTATTTTATTTAAATTAATTTTAAGTAAATATTGATACATAATACCTATATAATTTCAATATAATTCATTGGAGTCATTTTAATATAATTTTAGATATATAAAAAGTTTATTGAACTTTTCACCGTCTTTTACCCACCTCCTAGGAGGATTTGTAAATTTACATAAAACATAATTTTACCACTTCTGTGAGTGGAATTTCGAAAATCCAAAAGACACGGAAAATATCAATGAGTAAAATGTGGTTCAATAAGATTAAAATAATATTTGGTGAATAGTAACTTCTTACTTTTATTTACCACGGTTAAAATTATATATGGTAATTAAGGGTAAAAATGATATTATTATTACCTTAACACATTTCCTAATTCTATTGGATAAGTGTAATTCGACCAAATAAAACCTTAGGAGTAAATTATTACCCTTTAGGTACACATGGATTAGATTATGACACTTATTATTATTTTATTTAAAGAAGAGTTAAAAGAGTTAAAATGAATGTTTAATAACTAAAACATTTTTAATATAGGGTTATACATAAGATAACTTCGACTATAAATATTCATTAGAAATAGAAAAATATTTCTTACATAATGGTATTTTATTTATAATTTTTAAACATTAAATAAATTAATTTATTTAAGACGTGATGATGATTCAATAATTACCTTATTAATGAAATATTACCATAATTGATGATCTAAATACCCAAATAAATGTTATTTGAGACTTTTTATATATTCCACTAATTTTCTAGGTTAATATGACATTTTATTATCGATATAATAAAATTTTTGTGAACTAGTAATGCTGTTATAATTTTCACAAAAAATAAATTATGAAATAGTTTCAAACTTGACATAAAATAGTTTTTAAAACAAATCTTATATTAATAATTTTTATTCTATTCATAAAATTCTAAGGATCAGCCAAATGACTTAGATAAGGTTATATATATTAATAATTAACCACATGGGGTTCGTTTGTCTGGTTATTGTAATATTATTAACCATATAGTGTAAGAAAACATTAAGGCATGATAAAAGTTAAATTATTTAACTTAGAGTTAAATCTAAATGATTAGGTTAAACAAGTAACCTAAACTGGTCTAAAACCTATTGGATGAGATTATTGTGACTCATCCCTACTTTAGCTTCAAAATAAATCAATTTCGACCTATTATAAACCGAATATGACTTTATTATAAAATAATACTTTATATCTTCCCTAAGGTGCCCCTCTCCTCCTTTATAAAAGGGAACCTCCTCCCTCTTATCTTTACACAATTTTGAGCTTTCATTCTTGGAAAAACCCTTCCAATTTACCTTTAAACATCCCTAGAAATATTATAGAGGTTCTGGTCTCCTCAAATGCCCAACTCTAGTGCCTTAAGCAGAATCATAAAAGAGGTGCGTTGAAGAAAAGGTATTCTCTTCTGCCGATTCTTTAAAGTTTATTTCTTCTTCCACTATTATTATTTAGTTTTTTCATTACAAAGTAATAACATAAGTATCAATAATATACTGACATGTTATTTTAAATATGAAACGACCCCATTTCACCTTCTATCCATCCTACGGAAAATAAAATCACCACGCGTGCGTACGTACGGAATACCGTCTCCACGCCGTGGTGTAATCTGTTTTTCCACCACCACCATACTTGGATGGGTATAATGGTGTAAAAAATAACTATATATATTTATATAACATAATATTGATTCTAAGATATTATATCATCCAATCAAATTACACTCAATAATTATGGGAAGGATATCATCGCTCGTGCGTACGTACAGATTACCATCTCCACGACATGATGAGATTAATTCTCCATGTTAACCATTCAAAAATGATTATAAAGTATATATAACGAATAATAATGAAATATATGACATGATAAATCTATATAATTTATGTATATATATATATATTACATCTACTTACTTTAAATTAAGACAATACGGAAAGGAAAACAATGTTCATGTGTATGTACAACCTACCGTCTTCATGAACGTTGTATTTTGTTTCATTTATCTTTCGATTATATATATATATATATAATGAATATATATGATTTATAAATCATTATTTACATTCTTTATGAATTTAAATCATGATATATGGAATAAATATTAGGAACAACAAGTCAAAACATGTATGATAAATAAAACGATTTTACCCAAAACATTGCTTTAACACAGAATTTACAAAAGAACGGGTAATATAAAGTTATAAGTCAACCATATATGATATCAAACAATGAATATGATTCAATAATAATTCAATGACATAATTTAAATCATTATACAGGAGGATTGGATACATTCAAAACAAATGGGACCTAAGGTAAGGGATAACTATTCCAATCTCGTTCATATCTGAGATTGTTTAATCGTAAGTATTTATTGGGTTTATAATTATCATCCATGTCCATAAACAACATTTTTCATGATGTTTTTAATATTCATGCATGTATGTTTAAAGTCAATTTTACCCCTCTTATACTTTTACATTGTGATATAGAAGGAACCTTTCTTTTGTTAACATATGTGGTACTTTTTAATTTTTCCGATAAAAGTACGAGGAGAATATTTCTTTAACTTATACGGCTTGAACAGATTTTTTCGATTTCATAAAACCTTATTTTAATGAAGTTTACTCTACAAGTTTTGATGGTTATTTTCAACAAAATCCGTTTCCTCTAAAATTGTGTGGCATTTTCTGACAAGAAAATGATTTTTAAGAAGAAATGATATTTTACTCATGAATTCTTTTCAAGTGTTTTATCTAATCCATTTTCCATATAAGATGACATAATTTTATAGGTGTATGTTTCAAGTATTATATCAATTTTATTTACATGGTTTCACATTTCTTATGATGAAATGAAATCAATTTGTTTTATATGGATTATGTTATGATGCGATGATGTCTATAAAACCCATTTTCATTCTTTGGGTTATGATGAATGATTTATGAATATGTTGTGGCACAAGTAAGAATGATTTAATTATGAGATGGGTGGGACCTATATATCCCTCCAACTCATTGTGTAAAGATTTATATATCCTGAGATATACATGGATGGAATGGTAAGTTAATCTGGTTCAGTGATACAGGGCTGGAACGAGGAGTGAACTCAATTAAGAAAGGGACATTGTCCACTAAGATGGTCTTTGCAGCAATGCCTTGGCCACAATGGAAATAATATCATGTGCGTAATGGTTTTACACAATTACATATTTTATTTACATACAATTTTATATTGATTAATGTTTCTTTATGATATATGCCTTACATACTACCATGTTTTAGATCATTGCTCATGATTCTGATGTTTAAACATTATGTTCATATTTTTTTTAAATTCAAATTTATATGATTTGTCCTATTTTCTTCATTCATTAATTTACTGAGCATTTGAGCACAACCTTTGTATTTTTTCCATACCCTAGGATTTAAAAAATGGTTTTAGGTAAGAAAACAAAAGGGTATGACCTTTATGGGAGATGTTGAAGATATTTCACCATGATTAAAAGATTATATTCCGAGTTTCCAAAGAAACTCAACTATTACTATCATTGATTCGTGGTTCCTATAATGTACTAATTATTCCACAAAAATAATATAATTTCTATGTACATCAATATTGGGTCACTACAGTTGGTATCAGAGGAATGGTTTATTAAACCATTGGAAACTAGGATGTGAAAAGATTAGTGAGATCCATAGAAATATTTCTAAGGTCTGTCTAGGGATGTCCCTAAGGTTAAGTATATGTATAGGTTACAGTCCTAGAATTATTAGAACAATATAATAATTAAACCTAAGATGTTAGATATTGAAGGTACTCACCCTTTATTATGTTGTTTTCCTAACATGAATCTGCCTCTCACACTATTCTTTTTGGGTTTTAGATGATGGTTGGAACCCGAATGAACTGTGTTGATCAATGTAATGGACGATGCAATGATTATACTCCTGAACAAAGCAATGTTATGGGAGATGGAGTGAAAAATATTAATTCTATACCTACACAAGCTAAGAATCAATCTAGACTTCAAAATGAGCATAGAAGGGAATAATATTCGATTGAGTCCTTCATGAGGAAACATCCACCTTCTTTCAAAGGGTCTTGTGATCCACATGTTGATGAAAAATGGATCGGTACCATTGAAAAGATATTTTCCATACTACGTTGTTCAGAACATGAAAAGGTAATTTTAGTTGTTTACCATTTATAAGGTGAATCAGAATAGTGGTGGACTCTAATTAAGAAAACAAGGCCCCAAGATGAAATTGAATCCATGGAATGGAATGAGTTCAAGAACATGTTTTTCAATAATTACATCCCCTGTATTCTTTGAACAAATATGGAGAAGGAGTTACTTGAGCTTAAGCAAAATTATGATGAATTTGTTGGTATATACAAAGCGAATTTTATAAGGATTTCAAGGTATGAATCTGGATAAATCATCCATCCTGAAAGTAAATTTGATCGATTCTTTAGTGGCTTAAAACCAAGACTTCTAAGGGAATTAGATATAAGAGACTTCATTATCTATGACCAAATTGTGTGTTGTGCTATTAAGTTAGAAATGGAATTTGTTGTTACATATACATCTCATGGTTTTAATAATAAAAGAAAGATGGAGTTCAAGGAGAAATCTCAGAACAATGGTAAAAATAAGGTTAATGCTTCTTTATGATCAATGTGTGGAAAGAAGCATGGTAGAGATTAGCTAAAAGGTACTAGAACATGTTTTAAGTGTGGAAAATATGGTCATCGAGTAGTTGAGTGTCGATGTAATTGGAAAAAGGTATCTAATTATTTGAATAGAGAAAATATTATAGAGAACGCTCCACCGACACTTCAATGCTACAATTGTAAGGGAATGGGGCATTTTGCTAACCAATTCTCTAATACAGGGGTTAACGATGATCAACATTAGCAACCTATTAAGGAAAAGGACAAAGGGAAGTCCCATGAAATCACTATTGGAGACGTTTAGTATGAAAATGATGTTGTGTTATGATTAAATGTTTATGTAATTGGATTCCAAAATAATGTTGTGGTATCTCATTTATATTATCCTGCAATATTGGAATATCTATGTATTGTCTTAGTGTGGTTTTCAATAATATTATGGTATCGGTAAACAAGAAAAGTGATTGAAATATTTTTGGAAAGAAGATGATATTCACATAATGAAGGGATAAGGATAAAATAATATGTTCGATAGTATTCATGAGCCCATGACTCATATAAGGACAATGTGATATCATGGTTCGAGTATATAGATATATTGGGATTTTGGTATGTGGATATAGTTAACTTTTGATAGCATTCATGTTTTTAATAAGGTTCTATGGTAATTCATGTTTCAAATGAATACATGATTAAGGTATTCACATATTTGTAATGTGACCAACAACATATATCTTATGATATATAGGGTTTAAATGATCTTATTCATGTGCTTGTTATGTGACCTTTCAAGAAATGATTTTTTTTATACTATGATCTTAAACCGAAGTATTTGGGATAAGCCTAAAGATAGGAATGAATTAAGTTACACAGAAGTAAGTATTGTTTAAGGCTAGAACATTTTCTGATATTATTGCAGGAATGTTACAATAATGTAGTTATAGAAAAAGGGACAACGTGCAAGATGGGAGACAACCCGTCACTTCAGACAAGGTTGTAGGAATTGGACCCACAATCGAAGTGCGACATGCCTTTATTTCCTAACTTTTCCCTACATGAAGTCCCTGGTTAGTATAAATTAGTTTCAATTTATTATGTGGTATTATATACGAATTATACATCAATTTTAGGAACCATATATTATTAATCTCATTATAGATGGACTTATGTACATTTAACAGGTTTTTCTAGCCTTTTATTTGAGATAGATAGAATAACCCACCATTCAATCACATGATCTACTAATGATTCATGAATGAAAAAATCAACTTAATTTCTTTAATAGATTATGTGGAAATTTTTCAAGGCACGAACAACGATGAGATTGTACCAAAATCATGTAAGTATTTTATTTAATTCAACAATTCTTCAACTTTAGGGAAATGATCTTGAAAACCAAAAATGTTTTCCTCGTGTCCCTATATCCGATGAATTAGATGGTACCTTAAATCATTTCAAATTTATGGCTTTGTGATTGTTGGATTTTTCATAGACGTGTTCTCTACAACTCTCAATCAGAACATGACGGTTAGATTTTTTTTCCATATCCATATTTTCACATATGTTCTTCTATGTGAGAACCCAGTGATGAGTTAATTTTGGTAACCATTATGTTTCATACATTAGATTTTTAAATTATGTTTTAGTATTCCTTTTTACGATGTGGGTTTCTATGAAAATAACTTTCAGGTTAAAACCCATTTATAACCCTGACGAATTTTGAGGGCGAAATTCATTTTAAGGAGGGTAGAATTGGACACCTCGAGATTTTATTAGATATATTATTTTTAATTTATTTGATTTATTCTATGTACACTACACCAAGAGTTTCTTGTACTATTCGCAACATTGTATTAGCTTGCAGTATAAGCAACACTATTCATGGCTTATGTTAAACACAATTTTAAGTTTATTTTGTGGAAATTTTTCTACACAACATTAAGTATAGATTTTTTTTAATGTATAAATAAAATAAATTTTCATTATGTTATATGCATCAGCAAAGGGATAATGAACTACAATCATCCCTGACATGGCTTTCATCGCACGTAATCACGACCTTCCTCGATAGCCTGTGTAGTACGCAATACCGAGTTTCACTAAACAATGATATGTTGTTAAAATATTATATAAACAAACTGTTATGAATTGTAATACCCACATTTTGAAATTTTATATATTTTATCATTCAAAAGGGACTTCATTTTTTATTCGGAATATCTAAATTAGCTTAGGTTGAATTTTTGTTATTTTTCTAAAAACATTCATTTTTTGATGTATAGTGTATACACTAGGTTACTATTTAAAAACCAAATTTTTATTTAAATTATTATATATTTTATTTAAATTTAATTTAGGAAAAAATTGATACATAATACCTATATAAGTTCAATGTAATTCATTGAAGTCATTTTATAATAATTTTAGATATATAAAAATTTTATTGAACTTTTTACTGTCTTTTACCCACCTCCTTGGAGAATTTGTAAATTTACAAAAAACAAAATTTTACCGCTTCTATAAGTGTAATTTTGAAAATCCGAGAAACGCGGTTTATATCAAGAAGTAAAATGTTGTCCAATAAGATAAAAATATTTTTTTGTGAATAGTAACTTTTAACTTTTATTTACGACGGTTAAAAATAAATACGGTAATTAACAGTAAAAATGATATTACTATTACATTAACACATGTCCTAATTCTATTGAATAATTTTAATTCGACCAAATACAACCTTAGGAATAAAATATTACCCTTTAGTTCCACATGGATTAGACTATGACACTTATTATTATTTTATTTAAAATATATTTAAAAGGGTGAAAATCAAAGTTTAATAAATAAACTATTTTTAATATAGAGTTATACATAAGATAAATAAGAATATAAATATTCATTAGAAATATAAAAAGATTTCCTACATAATGGTATTTTATTTATAATTTTTTAACATTAAATAATTTAATTTATTTATGACACAAGGATGATGAAATAATTACCTTATTAATGAAATATTAATATAATTGATGTTATAAATACCCAAAATAATTTAATTTGAGACCTTTTATAAATTCATCTGATTTTATAGTTTAATATGACATGTTATTATTTATTTAATTAATTTTTTTAGAACTAATCATGCTAATATGATTTTCAAAAAAATCAACTACCGAATAGTTTCAAAATTGACATAAAATAGTTTTGAAAAAAATTTATTATTAATTGTTATTATATTCCTAAAAAACTAAGGGTCAGACAAATGACTTATATAAAGGTATATATATTACTAATTAACCACTTGGGGTTTGTTTGGTTTGTTATAGGATGTTTATTAACCATATAGTGTAAGAAAACTTGAAGACACTGTAAAACTTAAATAATTTAACTAATAGTTAAATCTAAATTATATGGTTAAAATAGTTACCTAAACTTTTCTAAAACATATTTTTGGAGATTATTTCTACCCATACACACATTATATTCGAAATAAATTAATTTGGATCTATTAAAAACCGAATATGACATTATTAGAAAATAATAATTTATGTTTTTCCTAAGGTGCCCCTCCCCTCCCTTATAAATGTGCACCTTCTCTATGTTCTCTTCACACAAATTTGAGCTTTCAAGATCTTCCAATCACTTCCCATTTCCCTTATCAACTTCCCTATAAACATTATAGAGGTTCTGGATTCCTCAAAAGACCAACTCTAGTGCCTTAAAAGGAAGCTTAAAAGAGGTGCATCGAAGGAGAGGTAATCTCTTCTACTGATTCTTTCAAGTTTCTTTCTTCTTCAAATTCTTCTTATTTAGTTTTTTCATTAAAAATTAATAAAGTCAGTATAAATAATATACTGATACATTATTATAAATATGAAACAACCCAATTTCACCTTCTATCCATCCTAAAGAAAATGAAATCACTGCGCGTACGTACGTACGGAATACTGTCTTCACTACGTGGTGTAATATGTTTTCCCACCACCACCTTACTTGGATGGGTATAATGGTGTAAAGAATAACTATATATAGTTAATAGAACAACATATGGATTCTGATATATTTTATCATCCACTCCAATTCCTTTTAATAATTATGGGAACGATATCAACGCTCGTGCTTACGTACGTATTACCATCTACACGACGCGATGAGATTCATTCTCCATGTTAACAATTAAAAACTGATTATAAAGTATATATAATGATTAATAATGGAATATATTACACTATAATTCTACTTAATATATATATATATATATGACATCTACATACTTTCATTTATGTCAATAAGGAATGGAAAACATCGTTCATGCGTATGTACGACCTACCGTCTCCATGAAAATTGTATTTCATTTCATTTATCTATATTATATATATATATACTGAATATATATGATATATAAATCATGATACAAATTCTGGAAGTATGTAAATCTTGATATAAGTAATAAATATCATGAACAAAAATTCCAAACACATATGATAAATAAATTGACTTTACCCAAAACACTACTTCAACATGGAATTTTCAAAAGAACTGGTAATATAAAGTCATTAGTGAAACATATATGATATCATAACAATGAATATGATTCTGTAATAAGTCAATGACAATATTTAAATCATTATACAGGAGGTTCAGATACGTATGAAGCATATGGGACCTAAGGTAAGGGGTAACTATTCAAATCTCGTTCTTATCCGAGATTGTTTATTCGTAAGTATGTACTAGGGTTATATTTTTCCTCCATGTCCAAAAAAATATTTTTCAAACTGTTTTTAATATTCTTACATGTATTTTTAGAGTCATGTTTACCCCACTTTGACTTTTACATTGTGTTATGGAAGGAATCTTACTTTTGTTTACCATATGTGGTACTTTTTGACTTTTCCGTTAAAAGTACGAGGAGAATGTTTTTTTAACATATATGGAATGAAGATATTTTTAAAATTTAATAACGCCGTATTTTTATGAAGTTTACTAAAAAATATTTCATGATTATTTTCAATAAAATCCTTTTATTTTAAAATTTTGTGGCATTTTGTGAAAAGAAAATGATTTTTAAGAAGAAAGGATATTTTCATCGAAAATTATTTTCATGTGTTTTATCAAATCCATTTTCCATCTAAGATGACATTATTTCATATGTGTATGATTCAAGTATAATATCTCTATGATTTACATGGTTTCAATTTTATTATCATGAAATGATATCCATTTGTTTTATATGTATTATGTTATGATGGGATGATTTTTATGAAACCCATTTTTATTCTTTGGGTTATGATGAATTATTTATATTTATGTTGTGAAACAAGTATGAATGATTTCATTATGAGATGGATGAGACCTATATCTCCCTCCAATTCATTGGATAATTTTTTATATCTCATGAGATAGACATGGCAAGAATGGTAAGTTAATCCGGTTCAGTGATACATGATTGGAACGAGGAGTGAAATCGATTCAGAAAGGGACATTGTCCACTAAGATGGTCTTGGAAGCAATGCCTTGGCTACTATGGAAATAATATCATGTGCTTAATGGTTTTCCACAATTAAATGTTTTATTTACATGATATTTTATCATGAATAATGTTTCATTATGATCTATGCCCTAAATACTGCCATGTTTTATGTCATTGCTCATGATTTTGATGTTTAAACATTATGTTCAAGTTTTTTTTAAAATTCAAATGTAAAGGTTCTGTTCTATCTTTTCCATTCTTACCCTTACTGAGCATTTTAGCTCCCCCTTTATTTTTTTTCATTTACCCATGATTTAAAGATATGTTTTAGGTAAGAGAAAAAGGGGAAGACCATTATGGGAGATGTTGAAGATCTTTCAAAATGATTAGATGATTATGTTCCGTGTTTCCAAGGACAATAAAATATTACGGTCCTTGAGTGTTGGTTATTGTTATGTATTTATTATTTCGCAAAAGTAATGTAATTTCCATGTACGTCAATTTTGAATCTCTGAAGGAAATGTGGGAGTAGTATCCTCACTATCACACATAAGGACCTCATAGCTTTTCATCAGCCTCTGGCATTCAGGGAAATGTGCTTGAGTCCATGTTACCAATCGATTAAGGGGTACCTCTAGGAGGCTCCAGGAACGCGAACATTACAATGTGTTATCAAAGGAATTATTTTTTTCTTGACTTTCTATTTCAACACTATAGAACGGGATATGAAGGATTATTTACATGTTAATAAGCGGGGCTTGAGTATATCTAACCCGTGTATAGGGAAAATACAATCTACTTCATTATGGAAAATATTCTTGGTTTTTCAATTCTACAGTTGATTTTATTTCATCATTGGATGATTCACTTGTTTTATGATATTATCATTTATATTATTCAGTTTATATTTTTATCTACAACCCAATGAGATGAGGGTATTCCATCTCATACATCAAATATGCACTTGTTAAAAATCACATGTCATACATTCCTTCCATGCCCTTTAGGGTGCTTTAGTGATTGCATGTTGTGGTGATAGATATTGGGATAAATATTCATGTTATTGTGATATATTCCTTGATATAATGCGTTCTTTTGATAGTGTATTGCTTTGTCTATGGTTTTGTTTGAATGAATTCAAAACATTGGTTCTAGAGGTGTTTTGGGCCCTCATAGATCGGAATTTAGTGGATCAATGTATTGTTATTTCTTGTGTATAAAATTTATATGAGGCCAATCATTGACTAGTGGGGTGTATAGGCCCTCAAAGATCAGAATTTGGCACATTAATGATCTTTTATATGTTTTTTGGGCTTAGAATAATGTTTCTAATGATTAAAATTTAAAAAACGCAGAACACAAGGAATATAATGATGAATACATGACATTTGTCTTTTTGTTTTGGAAGGAACTGTTTTTCTTAAGTACACACCTGTACTGAATGTACATTCCATGTAGTCTCTAACCGTGTCACTAGTTGTTTTGGCAGAGACACATGGTTGGGAAATCTAGGAGGGGCACATTGTGTACCAGATGTACACGTTATGTTGTGGCGACCATGTATCCTTCAATGTGACTAATGACATGGATAGATAAAAAGTAGATTATACATGCCCTGCCAAGATTAAACAGGTCATATAGTGTGACCCTTGTATCTAGACATGTGACTAACAACATGGGTTAGTGGAATACTTCAAGAAAACACCATGTGTATCTTGAACACATTGTGTATAGTGATCCATTTAATAGGCCAGGTGACTAACAACACGTGTAGGTGTTGTTTTTCTAGAACACACCGTGTCTGGAACTAACAAGCCGTGTAGTCTTGTTCGAGGGAAACCATGTGGCTTATCCATGAAAAATAACTTGGGTAGGGGAAGAGGATTAAAGTACACACTGTGTGTTAGGACAACATGTCATGTGAATGGGGTGTTACATGACATGGGCTGGAAAAAGTACATCCCATGTAAAGGATTAAGGGAGCACACCATGTACGCATTATACATGCCATGTATACATGTTCTGTAAAACATTAATGATTTTTTCCCATGTTCCCTTCATGAAATTCTATATTTCTATCCTTTATAATATTGATCTAAGGTGCGCACTTGACCTCACAGAGTCATGCTACCGAGACTTCCTCCTGTTGTATTCTAGATTCAATGTGGAGATCTCACACCGAATATGGCTGATCGGTGACTACCATTAGATCCTCTAGTTGATCCAATCATGGAACCAGCTTTTATACCGGATACAGGTGTTAATGCATAGTTACTAGAAGGATTTATGAGGTTTATGTAGACCATCCAGGGAGAATTGCCTCCAGAAATGTTGCTGGAAGAATTGATTTGGGTTTTCCAGTAGCTGCATACTCCCACCATCATAGTGGAAGAATGACCGTAGGCTGAAGTGTCATGGATATGAGCCATTCTGACAATCTTCGAGCTTTTGGAAATTCCTCTGGATAGGTCGTTAGAGGTCACAATAGATATGATTCAAAATTCCGCCATGAGATAGTGGGATGAGATCTCGTAGGTGGGATGCTAGCAGGTTACGGCGTGCTACGAGTTTCAATGTGCCTTCTATGAGTTTTCTACGAAATGACATTCAGTGTTGATCAAGGTCGAGAGTTCATGATTTTAGAGCATGGTTGTCATTCAGTAATGGAGTAATCTTCTCACTTCACAGAGCTTCAGTGCTTTACACCCTTTCTTGTGGGATATTATTAATTCCTTGCACGAAAGTTTGAGGATGGTCTCAAGTAGGATATTTGGACTCAGGTGAACATCTTCAGGTTGGCTTCTATATCATCCATAGTCAAGTAGATTCTGATCACAGAGTGTGACCTGAGGGATTCTAGAAATGTGGGATAAGGCAGTTCAGCATCCAGAGATGGTACATCTCCCGCCGGTAGCAAGAAGCGCTACATGGAGTCTCCACGTGGAGATTACAGGAGGGGTGATGCACCTCTAGGGAGCCAGATGGTATTCTAATAGTGAGACATGGTAGGGAATACCAGGCCACATTTGTAATTTCCCCACCCCAGTTACCAAGGGTCAGTGTATTAATACATAACATTGGCATGATACAAGGAATCACGTACTGAAATAACGATCAGTTTAGTAGCCTTGTAAGTAAATGAAACATTCAAAAGTTTTACATTACATCATGAAATAAAAAAATCATCAACCTTTTTCTCCTTTTGAACACACTTATATAATTATCCCATCCCAATATTTCAACAATAAAATACTTCTTCACATCCTGGGGAAAATACAACATAGAAAGGGGTGTGGTCATATACTCTGTAACGATAACAATATAGATGAAATTTCATAAATAAGCATAAACATTTACATCAATTTAAAAGGATAAAAAACAATTTTAAACATAAATATAAGCATACTATAGAAAAGATAAAATCAAATAATTCCATTAACATATTCACATGGATTATCTACAAGTGGAATAATGACATGCAATATCAATAGCCACTTTCATAATGATGGAATTCTTAATGAAAAACATCATAACCACATAGTTAAGGTGTTATGCCAAGAATACAAACAATATTTTATCAAGGACTTTTTCGAAGACACTTGTTTGTCTAATGAGACCTACTGATAAATCAAAGAGCTATAGTTGGATCCACCAATCTCTTACAATGTCCAACTCATTCCTCATATGAAAAGTTTAAAACATAACATAAACATTCGTAATAAAACTAGCATAAAAAATGTCAATACGTTATCCATAAACCATGAATGGTGTAAAAATAACACATCCAAAGTAAAAAATATCACAAAACCATAAAAACATATGGAATGTTTGTATCATAATAAATAAAATTCAAACATGTTTAAAATCCATCAATGGATGTTGACAGAGATTAAATGAAAATATGTGAAATAAATACCACTTTCTATTTTAAAATCATTTAAAAGTAACATAATTATAAAAGAAAACATTTATTATTAAAATATTTTAATGAGATTGTATGGGATTCTTCGACGATGATATAACTATGAAAAATAGGCACACATTCCAAATAAGTTAAAAAGGACAATCTTACCGTATTTTTGTCAAAAAGATCGTAATGTACCTTGTTTGGAAAATAATGGAAAGATTCCATTCAAACCATTTTATAAAAATGAAAAAAGGGGGAAATGACTTTATCCCATATTATATTAAATAGAAAAAATGTTTTTAAATACATTTATAAGAAACAAGGATGTGGATGATAAAGAGGTCCCAGTAGATACTTATGTATTAACAACCTCAGATAAGTAAGGAAATTGTATAATTAACCCTTAACTTATAATTTTCCTTGGTTGAGGGTACGTTAACCTCCTATTTAATAGTTATATAATAGTTATTAAATTAAAAAATGCCTATATACATAAATATGATATCATATATGATCTTCTAATATTTCTTTTTTAATAATATTTTAGTAGTATCATCATTTTGGATATTATCTAATTCGTTTTCCTTTATATTCTTGGTTACGTAAGCCATTTTTGTTAAGGATAGAATGTATTTGATTCAAATCCAGAATGATATTATGTATATAAACATTATTTTTAATCATGAAATTAAAATATTTCCTCAATGATTACGATGGGGAATGAATCTCATCGAGTTCATGGAGATGATAATCTGTATGTACGCATGAGCAACAATATCATTATATTGATGGGGAAATCGTATGTAATTGGATGCTATATCTTATATAAAAAATCATTAACATGGTATATTTATTATTTACATCAGTTAAAATAATTATTATACCCAACCGAATAATAAAGTGTTTGAATAACAAACTACACAACGAAGTGGAGACGGTATGTGGTACACACGCACGTATGGTGTCTTTGTCATTCATATTATTGATATAATAATCTATATGGTTATCCCATTTTTATAATAACATAAATAAATATATAATATATAGGAATTACTATTTTAGAATAGAAACCACAAAGAAATAGTAAGTGGATGAAGAAATGAACATAAAAGAGGTGATGTAATATCTACATCTAATTCTGGTTCTTCATTTTATTTAATCAAAAGGGCACCATTGGTTGGATTTGGGATCAATGTAATTCGTCTATGATGAAGTGAGGGATTTTGGGAGTTTATTTAGGAAGGGTTTGGGACATCCAAACGGCTTTGCAAGCGTGAAATTAAGAGAAGGGGCAATACCCACTTATAATAGAGGTGAGGGTTACATTTGAAAAATAATGAAATATTATTTTATAATAAAGTAATATTCAGTTTATATGGGATAAAAATTTATTTATTTAAAGGATTAGGTAGGTATGGGTCGACAACCTCTCAACCAGTAGGTTTTATATAGGTTTAGGTCACCATATCAACCATATCATTTAGATTTAACTCTTATTTAAATCATTTTTTTTACCATGTCTCGTTGTATTTTTATATAATACTATTAATAAACATACTATAATACAGAAATATAACCCATGTGGTTCATTATAGAAATTAATAAATTTATCTAAATCCATTGGCTAAACACTAGATTTTTAGAAACATTATATCAATTAATAATATAGTATTTGTTTTAAAAACTCAATTATGTCAATTTTGACATTATTTAGAATTTGATTCATTGTAAATCCATAAAAACTTTATCACTTAGAATAAAATTATTTTAACCAACTCTAACATGTCATATTAACCTATAAAATTTGTGGTATTCATCATCAGTCTCAATTTACAATTATTTGGATATTAATAATATTAATTATTCTAGTATTTCATTAATAAGGTAATTATTACATCATCATTGTGTCATAAATATGTTAAATTATTCAATTTCTAAAAATTATATATAAGATACAATTATGTATGAAATATTTTTATCTTTCTATTGAATTTTTATAGTCGAATTTATAATGTCTGTAACCTTATATTAAAATTGGTTAAATATTAATCGTTGAATTTAACTCTTTTAACTCCTCTTTAAAAATAATAATAATAATCTCCCTAATCAAATACAAGTGGTCCATAGAGTTTCATACTTTATTCCTATGGTTGTTTTTTGTAGAATTATATTTATCCAATAGAACTATGACAAACATTATGATAATTATGATATCATTTTTACACTTAATTACCCTATTTACTTTTAACATTTGTAAATAAAAGTCAAAAGTTACAATTCACCAAAAAAAAATTTAATCTTATTTAACCAAATTTTACTCACATTTATTAACCATGTCTCTTGTATTTTTGAAATTCAACTCACAGAAGAGGTAAAATTATGTTTTATACAAATTTACAAATGCTCCTTGGAGGTGGGTAAAAGATGGTTAAAAGTTAAATAAATATTTTATATATCTAAACTTTTTATATAATGAATCATATAAATTACATTGAACTTATATTGGTATTACGTATCAGTTTATAACTAAAATACATTTAAATAAATTAAATAATTATTCAAATAAGTCTGGTTTTAAACAATAACTCTGTGTTTTTAACTATTCATTAAAAATTGAATATTTCAGAAAAATATCAGAAATTCACTCTTAGCTAATTTCAGTATTCTGAATCATAATATGAAGTCCATTTTTATTGATAACAATTATAAAATTTTAAGAATTGGGTATTACTATTCATAACGGCTTGTTTGATTGGTTGTGGTGTGATTGAACTTGAAGTTGCGTACAACACAAGCAATTGTATTATTAAAGGGAAATGTACAGTGGATGTTTGAGTTATTACATTATCCCCTAATTAAAATAATTTCATGCTCTAATTTTATAGAATATTACTGCATAAAATGATTCAAGCGGTTCTTCATCATAAGATCCTTGGCTTCCCATGTTGCTTGTTCCATCTTATGGTTTCTCCATTGAAATTTTACCAGACGAGTCGTCCGGTTTTTCAGCACTTGTCCCCTATTATCAAGAATTCAGATAGGCTCTTTGTAATAAGATAGACTAGGTTCTGGTTCAATTTATTAATAGGTGATTACATGCGTTGGATTAGGCATGTATTTTCTCAATAGTGATATATAGAACACATCATGATCTTTGGATAGATTATGAGTCATTGGAAAACGATAATCTACAACTCAAATTCATTCTAGAATTTTGAAAGGTTGGATATACTTGGGACACAATTTAACCTTCTTAACAAAACATATATCACCCTTCCATGGAGGTAGCATCATGAAATAATTATCTCCAACTAGAAATTGAAAATCTTTCTTATAGATATCGGAATAACTCTTCCTTCTACATTGAGCTCCATATATGTGGGTTTGGATAACAGTCACCTTTTCCATTGTTTTCTCAACATGTTATGGGCCTACTAGTTTTCTTCCACCAACATCATCCCAACAAGTTGGTGGGTGACAACTCTTTCAATATAATTTTTTATATGGTGCTATCTGAATATTTGAATTGAATATATTGTATTATGAATATTCTACTAGAGGTATATATTGATCCCACATACCAAGAAAGTCAAGTGAGAAAGATCTCAACATGTCTTCTAAGGTTTGAATTGTTTATTGTCATAGTAAATTAGTTTGAGGCTGGTGGGCTGTACTCAAACGATGTTCAATATCAAGGGAATTCTGAAGAGTTTTCTAGAATCTTGATGAAAAATGGGATCAAGATCTGAAACAATCGATAAGGGTACTCCATGAAGTATTACAACTTCATCAATATAGATTCTTGCTAAATGTTCAATTAGTAAATCATCTCTTATAGAAATAAAATGCGCTGACTTTGTAAGGAAAATCAACAATGACCAATATTTCATCATTCCTAATTGGATTCTATGGTATCCCCATGACAATGTCCATCTTAATATCATCCCATTTCCACTTAGGTATGGGGAGGGGTGGAATGAATCCACTATGATGTTTTCTTCCATCATTCATTTGTTGTCAAACCATACCCCTCAACACAAAATCAGCAATCTCTGTTTTCATGTCATCCCACCAAAGAATGTTCTTTAAAATATATATAAATCATCGTGATACTAGGGTGTATAGAGAAATTGGAGCTATGAGAACCATCTAACAATTCCCATATCAGATCACAAATATTTAGAACACAATTTATCATCCCAAATTTCAAAATACCATCTTTATATATGAATTAGATCAATCTCCCATCGTTCACAATATTAAATTTCTTTTGAAAAATCTCATAATCAGCCTGAGAAATATTTTCCTTTCAAATAATGATTGTTTGAAGCCATTTAAAAAATATTCCATGTTTCACCTTCCATCATTATTCCCATACCGATTTTTATTCGATCCATGAACATATGATCTCTTTCAACTCTCATCTTATTCTGAACTCCATTATTTTTTTCTACTCAAAGAATCTTCTACATTATTTTCTATCCATGAGTGGTAGTTAATAGTGAAATCATAATCATTGAGTAGTTCATGCCATTGACTTTGCCTCAGGATGAGTTCCTTCTATGTGAAAATATACTTGAAACTCTTGTAATCAGTATATTTATCACATTTTGACCATAGAGATAGTGTCTCTATATCTTATGATCAAATATTACAGCTTCTAAATCAATTTCATCAGTATGATTGTTTTTTCATGGATTTTTAGTTGTTGTGATGCATTGGTAATAACTCTATCATTCAGTATAAAGACACAACCAAGTCCTTTCTTTCAAGCATCGTTATAAATAACAAACCCATCATTCACTGATAGTAGAGTCAATATAGGAGCATTTAATAATATTCTATTTAGTTCTTCAAAAAATTCTTCACATTGTTCTGTCCAAACAAATTAAACCCTTTTACATTTGAGCTTGTTCAATGGGTTAGCCAACTGGGAAATATTCTAGATGAAATGTCAATAATAACCTCTTAATCCAATAAAACAGTGTTCCTCAGTTATGCTCGTTGGTGCTGAACATTCATGGATTGAATTTGTATTTTAAGAATCAATAGTGATTCCATCCGGAGAGACAATATGACTTAGAAAAGGAATCTATTGAATCCAGAATTCACACTTGCAAAATATTCCACATAATTCATTTCTTTTATGGGTTTTAAGAATAGTGCACAAGTTATTTTCATGATATTTATGGATTTTTGAGTATAGCAAGATATAATCAATAAATACCACTAAATTTCATTAATATATTCCTTGAAAAATCTATTGATTACATCCATTAAGATAGAGGGTGAATTAGACGATCCAAAAGGAATCACTATATGGTCATAATGTTGGTACCTGGTTCAAAATGAATTTTTTCTGAATGTCCTCCTCCTTCATGTAGAACTGATGATATCTATATCGAAGGTCAATATTTGAAAAATATTGAACTCTATGAATTTGGTCAAATAAATCACCAGTGTGAGGTAAAGTATACTTTTTATTTATTATTATAGAATTGATCTCCATGTAGTCAATGCTGAACCACATATATTTGTGTTTATTTTTAACAAAAAGGACAGGTTCTCACAATGGAGAAACACCAGGGAGAATAAATTCCTTGTTTCTAAATTTATCTAGTTTTCTCATTATTTCAACTAATTCCATAGTGGCTATACTATAAAGGGTCTTTGATATGGGACTTGAACAAGGAATTAAATTAATGGAGAACTCAATTTCACGTTCTGGAGGATGTTAAGCTAAATCCTATCAAAACACATTGACATATTCATACACAATAGGTATGTCCTCTATTCGAACATGTGTTTCCTCACCAAAAATTATATCATTTTATTACTCCCCAATAATTTAATTTAGTAGATATTCTAGGGGAGGATCTAAATAAAAATCAAATTGTGAAAATTATGCTCTAAAGATAAGGTACTCATTATCATCATCGACAATTGTCACGTTTATCTTCTTAAAATAATTTTTATCATCATGGTTTGGAATCCAATCCATACCAAGGATTATATCATATATAGTAATGGGTATGACGAAGATATTAGTATATAAAGAACATTTACAAGCCCTGATGGGAACTGATTCAAAAAATATTGTTGTAATGATACATCCCTTTGTATTTTTGAATGACAAATCCCATGTTAAATCAAACTAGAAATATCTAATTTTCATATCAAACGTAGTTGATAAGAAAAAGAGATGATCCAGAAAAAATAAATCATTTCCTAAACTTGTGGAAACCATTAAATTACCTACCAACATTACTTTTAGAGTGTCAACATTAGCAGTAGTGATCACATACGCTTGGCCTTTCTCCCTTGTCCTTTTCTATGGTATGTTTCCTTGGCACTTAGGAAATTCATTTGGATAATGGCACTTTTCTCTATAATTGTAGCATTCAACAATAACAGCCTCTTTCATCCCCATGAAATCACGAGCTTGGTGGCCTTTTTTACCACACTTGTAACAGACTCTCACTCCCTTCAGGCACGTACCTGGGTGTTTCTTACCACATTTACCAAAGTATGGATATTCAACCTTTCCCTTTTCCCCCTTATTTCCATTTCCAGAGTGTTCAGTAGATCTCACCTTATATTGATTTTCCTTAATGCCGTAATAATTAAAGAATTATAATTCTATTTTGATAGCACATGAGACAATATCTTCATATGAAAAGAAGTATTTTGAGACTAATTCTCACTGGAGAAATGTTTTTAACCCATCAAAGAATAAATAAATCTTAAATCCTTGGGTTACGTATATAATTTTCAACATACCATGAAAACCTTGTAATGATAGCCTCATACTTTGCGTCATTCTCAACCTCCTTTTTCCTCAGACTCCGAAATATTCATTCCAAATCCGCTCGATGGTCACGAGGAAAGTATTTTTCTATGAAATTCTATTCAAAATCCCTCTATTACTTGTTTTATCCATTATTGTATTCCTTTGTATATTGGATTAAGGACCACCATTGATCTGCATCTCCTATGAGGTGATAAACTGCCATGACAACTTTTTCCCTTTCATTACTCCCCACATCATGAAATATTTTTTCTATGGAATTTATCCATTACTTAGCTAATAATGGATTTGTACACACATTGAATGTTGGAGGTTGTTTCATCATGAAGATTTCTAACATTGATCCCATGTATTGTGGATCAGGGTTCTCCATAGGGGTAAGGTTATTATTCATAACCAAAGTGAGTTATACCAGTATGGGGATAAGCTGATCATCACCAGTTGCATAACCAACTCCATTATATTTCTCATGTGTAGAAGGGAAATGCCTACATCGATTATCTGCATTGATATGATTTATATTTCTTCTATTAGGATCCATTTCAAAAAAATGACATACAATATATTAGTTTATGAATCAAGATGCATAATCACAAACTTGTAAATCACTTAACATAAACTGACTAGTTTATGGTTATAATCCATAATCATAAAAATGTTTTCTTTGAGGAAGTATATAATCATAAACCATTCATAATGGGTTGTAATGAAAATTTGAATTATACTGAGCATATCCCCCGGGAGTGTCGTAACCAAGAGTGAAGCAAGGCATTTTATCGTGCACCAGTTCCCGTTAGAGTCTAGCTCAAAGTGGTGTTTTCGGGTTTTACCCATAGGTACATCTGTTCCAGAGCTAACTCTACATGCTTGTATCCAGAAAAGGATGTTTTTTGGAAAACTCCTAAAATCATTGTAGTTCCAAAATTCTTGAAAAATCTTATATACTAGTCCTCATATTCTATCTTAGGGTAGTGTTCTCTAACCGGAGTTTTTCTAAATTAGTTTACAAGGATTGTAATAAACGTTCTCTGATAACAAATGTAATGCCCTGACCCCAGTATCCTAGAGTTTGTGAATTATTATATAACATTGGCATGATATAAGGAATCCTATCCTAAAATACCGATCAGTTTAGTATCCATATATGTACTAGATACATTCATATGTTTTACATTAAAACATGAAATTAAAACATCAAAAAAAATTTGTCCCATTATTAACACACAAATATCTTTATCCAATCCATGCAGGTCAACCATAAAAAACATTTTCACATCCCTGAAAAGAAAAAACCTAGAAAGGGGTGAGCTCATATGGTCAGTAAGGATAACCATATAGCCGAAACATTCATAAATATGCATAAACATTTAAGGCAATGTAGAAGACTAAAACAAAAGTCATTTAAACATAAACATCAACATAATATGAAAAATATAAAATGAAATAAATTCATTTATTTCTTCTTATGGACATTATACTATTCAAATAATCACATGAAATATCAATAGCCACTTTCATAATGACGGAATTCATAATTCTAGACTTTATAATTACATAGTCAAGGCATTGCACCAACACTACAAAAAATATTTTGTCAAGGACTTGTTCCAAGACACCAGATTGTCGCATGAGGCATACCGATGCATCAAGGAGCTATTTCGGGCTCCACCCTACACTTACTAAGTCCAATGAATTTATCATCTGAAAAGGTTTAACCATAACATAAACATTCATATTAAAACTAGTATACGAAATGTCAATACATTTCCATAAACCACGAATGGTGTAAAAATAACACATCCACAATCAAATAAATCCCAAAAATATCAATAAAATATGGAAAATAACTAAAATTATAAATCAACATCAATCAAGTTTAAAATCCATCAAAATAAGTTCACACTAATGAAATGATAAAAATTTGAAATAAATACCTCATTCTATTTTGAATAAATATAAAATTCTCATAATTATAAAAGAAATAATTTATTTTGTAAATATTCTTATAAGATATTATGGGATTCATTGAAAATTATATATTGGTGGAAAATAGCCACACCAGCTATATACGTTAAAAAATAAATTCATACCAAAATTTTGTTGAACAGTTTATTATGTACTGTGTTTGGAAAATGGCGAAAAAATTTCTTTCAACCCATTTTATAAAAATTAAAACAAGGATATTCATGATATTGACCATAGTATAGTAAATAGTAAAATTATTTTGAAATAAATTTTTATGTGACATGGTTATGGATGATATAGAGGTCCTAGTAGATACTAACATATTAACAACCACGTATAATTAAAGATATTGTAGAATTGACCCTTAACTTGAACTTTTCCTTGGTCAAGGGTATTTTAACATCATGTATGATATTTAAATCATGGTTATTAAATTATTGAAGAACCATAAGTGTAATATGATATCATATATGATCTTCTAATATTTTATTGTTAATTATAGTTTAGTAGTATCATCGTATCGGGTGTTGACAGATTTGTCTTCCTTTATATGATTGGTTATGTATGCGATGTTTGTTAGGGATAGGATGTATTTGATTCATATCCCAAATAATATTATGTTCATAAAAATTAATTTTAATGATAAATTGTAAATTATTTTTGAATTATTACTATTGGTAATTAATCTAATCGTGTTCGTGGAGAAGGTAATCTGTACGTACGAACGAGCGACAATATCACTATATTGATGGGGAAATCAAATGTAATTTGATGGTATATCAAATATAAAGAATAATTATATTTCTATATTTATTATTTACATTAGTTATACTCATTATTATACTCATCCAAATAATGATGTGTTTGAATTACAATATATACCACAATGTGGAGATGGTAAGTCGGACATACGCAGGTATGGAGACTTTTTCATTCATATGATAGATATATTAAAGAATATGGTTGTAAAATTTTTATAATATCATCATACGATATAGAATATATTAGATTTATTATTTTATAATGGAAACAAAAAAGAAAGTTGTAGTGGATGGATAAATGTACATGAAAGAGGTGATGGAATATTTACCTCCTCTTCAGGTTCTTCCTTATGATTGGATCAATACGTCTTCATAGGGAGGCTTTCTGATCAAATTAAGGCTACTAGGTTGATGTGAGGGTTGTTTGGAAAATATATGGGCTTGGGTTGTCCGAGACAAATGGATTTGGAGATGTGAAATTAAGAGAAGGGGATGTAACATTTTATAAGAGAGATGAAGGTTACTTTAGGAAAACATTCAAATATTATTTTATAATAAACTCATATTCGGTATATAATGGATAAAATTAGTTTATTAATATGATAAGGTTGGGATGGGTTCAAAGCCTCTCAACAAATAGGTTTTAGATAGGTTTAGGTCACCATATTAACCTTGTATTTTAGATTTAACTCTTAGATAAATAGTTTGTCACTTACCATGTCTCTTTGTGTTTTTATCTTATATGGTTAATAAACATAATATAAAAACTCAATCAAACCCCATGTAGTTCCATATTAATATATATATAACCATATCTATGTCCTTTTCAGAACCATATATTTTTAAAAATATTATATCAATTAATAATATTGTATTCGTTTTAAAAACTCAATTATGTCAATTTTGATATTATTTAACATTTTTTTTAAATCCATAAATACTTTATCTCTTAGAATAAAATTTATCTAACCAACCCTATAGTTTTATATTTACATATAAAATTATTTTAATTCATCATAAATATAAATTTACATTTATTTGTATATTTATAATCTAAATTATTTTAATATTTCATTAATAAGATAATTGTTGCATCATCATTGTGTCAGAAATAAATTAAATTATTTAATGTCTAATGTTTATAAAAAAATTTCATTATTCAGGAAATATTATAATAATTCTAATTAATATTTATAATCTGATTTATATTGGGTGTAACCCTATATTGAAAATTGTTTAGTTATTATACATTTAATGAAATTCTTTGAACTATTCATTAAATAAAATAATAATATAGTCCTAATCTAATCCAAGTGAACCAAAGAGGATCATATTTTAATCTAAAGGTTGTTTTTGGTCTAATTATACATATCCAATATAATTAAGACATGTGTTAGGGTAATGGTGATAACAATTTTACACATAATTACCCTATTTACTTTTAACCATGGTAAATAAAAGTCAAAAGTGACTATTCAACAAAAATAATTTTCATTTTATTGAACCACATTTTAATTACTGATATTAGCCGTTTCTCTCAGATTTTTTTAATTTAACACACAAAAGTGCTGAAAATATTTTTTTCAAAAATTTTCAAATACTCTTAGGAGGTGGGAAAAAGACAGTAAAAAGTTCAATAAAATATTAATATATTTAACAATATTATAAAATTAATCCAATGAATTGAATTGAACTGATATAGATATTATGAATCTATTTTTACATGAATTAAATTTAAATAAAATATATAATTATTTAAATAAAAAGTCAGTTTTAAATAATAACTCAGTGTTTTTCATTATTCATCAAGAAATGTAATTTTTTAGATAAATAAAACAATTCACCGTAAGCTAATTTTGATATTCCGAATCCAAAAATGAAGTCCATTTTGAATGTTAGAATTTATGAAATTTCAAGAAGGGGGTATTTCTATTAATAATGGCTAGTTTGACTGGATGTGGTGTGTTTGAACTCAATGGTTTATACAACACAAACTATTGTATTATTCAAACGTAAATATACCATTTTAACTTTGGGTGTTACAACAATACACAAGAGTTCTAGTAGAGTACATATCTTGCAGCCTAATGGGTCATCATCAGTGATTCTGTCAGTTTTTCTCATTGGCAGCTACTGATAGGGGTTTTTCTATGACTCCTTGTTCGATAGAAACACCTCTAGTTTCTCACCAGTCTGGGATCTAGAGTTCTTCCAGCCATTCAGGCTAAGTTGGAGGTCAGGGCAATGGTAGATAGTCACTCGGCTTTTAGAGACAATAGGGCGGATCAACTCAGAGTGGCCAGACGGGGTCTTAGGGCCGCGGTGCAAGTCATAATTTTGTAGTAGAGAAGACCTAGTAAGAGTATGATCCCTTACCCTCTACAGTTTGAGGTATGATCCTAGTTGGCTCAGTTTTTGTTTTTTTCAACTTTTGAAATATGGGAAGCATGTATCATTATATTTGTTGTGGTTATGGAGAGACTTGGTCACTATATCATTTTTTATTTTAATATATTTGTGTTAGAAACTCTTTTGGGGCCAAAAACTGCTAGTGTATGATAGTGCAAGGAGTGCCCCTTAGAGGATGGTTGGTGTCACGTATTTTGGGACCTATCTTCCCAAGAGATGAAGAGTTATTATTTAATCCTCGTAATGGACTAGTTAGTTCCTTCCAAGCTTTTTTCAACTGCTATCGTTGTAGGGTCAGTTTCACATCACCAGAGGGCATATCATTTCTTCATAAGGGCGTATGGGATATTCTGGAAAACATAGTGGGACCATGAATCATGGGTTAGGACGAGTTATAGCCAATATTATTAGTCTATATTTGTATGACCAGTGGACTTCAAAGATGGAAATTCCTCCATTGGTGGATCACTTCATGGTCGTCTTTCCAAAGGACTTTTCAGGTTTTCCTCAGAGTGTGAGGTGGAATTATCTATTGAGCTTGTGCCTGGAGTGGAACCGGGGTCCATTCCTCATATGATGTCTGCAATGGAGATACATGAGCTCAAGAAATAGTTAGAGGAGTTACAGGAAAATGGTTTCATCTGACCCAGTACTTCACCTTGCAGTTCGCCTATCCTATTTATGAAGATGGCTGATGGTACCCTCAGATATTGTGTGGATTATCAGATGTTGAATCCGTTGATTGTCAAGAACCGATATCACATGCCGAGGATTGATGTTCTCTTTGATCGGCTTCGAAGAGCTCCATTGTTCTCAAAGATTGACATGAGATCTAGTTATCATCAGTTGCACATTAGACCATCAGATATACCTCTTATATCCTTTCAGAGTATGTATGGTCTACACAAGTATTTGGTTATGCCTTTCAGTCCCATGAATGTGCCTATGATTTTCATGGAACTAATAAACCAAGCCTTCCATAAAATTTTTGATTCTTTCATGGTGGCCTTTGTGGACGATATCTAGGTGTACTATCACCCTCGACATGACCATGCAACACATATTGAGATCATATTTGGTACACTGAGAGGGCATCAATTATATAATAAGCTCTAAAAATTCTACCTTTTTATGGACCAATTTCACTTCATGGGTCATGTAATCTCAGAGATATGAGTATGACTAGATCCAGATAATGTGAGAGAAGTTGATTCCTAGGATCATCCAAACAACTTCATAGAGGAATGATGTTTTCTACGGTTGGATGGTTGCTACAGATGTTTCATATATGAATCTTCACACTTAGAAACACCACTAAAATGCCTGACTCAAAAGGGTGTGATGTACTTATGGTCAGAATCTTGCATGTCAACCTTTCAAAAGTTTAAAGGGAGGTTGACATCAACACTGATACTAGTTTTTCCATAGTTGTGAAAGATCTGTACAATTTACTGTGATGCAGATGGTATCAGGCTGGGACCAATGCTTATTCAGGGAGAATGGGTCGTTGCATACATGACTCGACAGTTGAGGCCACATGAGAGGAACTACCAAACATACGATCTCAAGATGACTGAAGTTATTCATGCATTAGACTGTTAGAGACATTATCTTCTGGGAGAGCATTTTGTGGCTTTCACCAACAAAAAAAGTCTCAAATATATTTTCACTCAGTGCGATATAAATATGAGACAATGAAGGTGGGTTGATTACTTTCAGTCCTATGACATTGAACTTGCCTACACGCCTAGGAAATGCAACACCATGGATGATGCATTGAGCAGGAGGACTCTGGTATATGTAGTTTATGAGGCCATCAGGGAGTGATAGCTTACGGTTCCTTTCTCTGTAATGAATTTATAGTTTCATGATAGACATGGGGAGACATTTTTATCTTATGTACGTATTACCTATACTCTTAATGATCAAGTGTGAATGAGGAAGCTATCTGATTTTGAAGACCTAGTCCCACTGGAGAGTGTCTGATGAGAGGACCGTATTATTGGATTGGCAGTAGGTGAGGAAGAGATCTTTCATTTTCATATATGTGTCGGGGTTCTAGTATACATGCGTGAGGAGCTAATACGAGGCATTAATTCCACAATTTGGGTAGTTCATCTTGGTGTGACAAAGATGTATCTATATATGCATCATCGTTTTTGGTGGAAAGGTATGAAGAGAGATGGTGCTGGTTTGGTAACGACATGTTCCAAATGTCAGCATGTGAAGACAGAGCATCAATGACCATTTGGGATTTTTAGTAGTTACTAATTATTGAGTTGAAGTGGGATGATGTCACAATGGATTTTGTGATAGGTTTACCAAGGTCAACTCGAGTGAATGATGCAATATGGGTTGTCATTGACATGATCATGATGGTTTCCCACTTCGTACTGATTAAGGAGACCTTCAATGTTAATGTGTTGGAAGGTTTTACATCTGTGTGATAGTATGATTACATAGAGTTCCACAATCGATTGTTTTAAATAGATATGTCTATTTTACTTCCTAGGAATGGTATTGAATTCATAGGGCTTTGGGTATAAAAATACTAATGTGTATTTCTTACCATCCTCAGACAGATGGCCAATCCGAGCATTCGATTTAGGTGATTGAGGACATCCATTGAGCATGTGTTCTGAATTTTGGAGGTTCCTGGGAGTATCACAAACTTCATGTAGAGTTTTCCAAAAATAATTTTTTTTTTCAATAAACTATTCATATGGTACCATATAAGTCCACATACGGTAGGCCAGGCCGATCTGCTATATACTGGCTGGAAGCAAGAGAGGTAGCTATGTTGGGACCTCTACTTATCCAAGAGACCATGGAGTAGATAGAGTTGATCAGGAAAATAATGGTTACTACTCATTCATGAATGAAGTCTTATGATGATCAACAGAGAAGACATCTAGAGTTCAAGTACGGAGACCATATGTTTCTACATGTCACACCGAGGATGGGACCCATGACGATTATGAGGTAGGATAAGCATTAACTAAGGTACATCAGACCATTTGAGGTGTTGGAGAGAGTTGGTCTGGTTGCTTATAGGATTTAGTTACCTCAGAGGTGCCGGACTATGCATGATTCCTTCTATGATTATCATCTTCGACGTTACTTACCAGACACGTCTCTTGTTTTCCATCCATGAGGACGTTGGGTTCAATGTGGATTCATTATTAAATGAGTTTCCTATCTGGATTGTTGATTGAATTGTATCAGTACGTTATGGTTGGTCTGTTCCTTTGGTACCAGTGCTCTGGTAGCACAGGGCGATTATAGGGAGAGACATGGGAGAGGGATGTCGATGTACGGTTACAGTGGCCAGAGATGTTTTAGGATTCTCCTACTACGCCACCTTGCTAATGAAGTTATTGGATGAATTTATTTAAGGGGGTAGTTTGTAAGAGCCTATACCTTCTTTTAAGGCTCAATTTTCTTTGAAGGCATATTTTTGAGAAAAAATAGTGTTTCTAGAAATTTTAGGATTATAGGCCATGTACTTTAAGTACACACTATGTAACTGGTTTCTGCAGGTGGTTGTGTACTGGTCGTGTAAAAACTATGTATTTGAACGTGTGTGGTGACCTGGAGACCGCCTAAAAAAAGGCCAGAAAAGGTAAGTACATGTCATGTACTTTTAAAGAACACAATCTTTACTTTCATTTTATTCATTAAGGGGATCGGGTTCGCATCTGAGAACAAAACACACTTCTTCTTTTCCATCACATCCAAGAGCATTTGTACGGCTACATATTTTCTCTGATCCCCACCTCACCATCAGTTCATTGAATCAACCATATATGATGGCCTTTTAATTACCACGGTGGTTTATTCCTTCTTATAGAAAATCATATTTTGGTTTCTTCTATCTCATGAGCTATCCACGAATATTTCATTAAGCATTTTTGTATATATACAACATTCATGGGTGATTCAAGGCCCAACGTTCATGTATATTTATCTCATGACACTAGGGTAGGTGGTTCTTTCCTTTTTAAAGATAGTCTTTGAGTTATATGTGAAACAATTTAAAATACCATTGATGATGGTATTGCAGGTATATGGTTTTTATCTCTTTTATTGTCTCGTATGCCTTGTTTTTTTGGATTGAGGTTAATTGGTGTGAATATGGTTAACCTTACCAGGATATGGATGTTTTTCCATCTCTACATATCATTGAATATTTGGTCTAGCCTTGCATGTTAGGAAGTTACTTTCTTTCCATCCCCGTTATTGTTAGTATGAAATGATTATTATTTAACATGTTATTCCATGTTGTTGATTGTTTAGCCATGTAGTTATTGAGGTTTACTCTGGTAGCTGATTATCTTTTGTTTATTATTTCAATACACGGGGATGCATGAACCTGGTGTAGTGAGACCATAGGGGAAATTAATGTTGATGGATTTCCCATAGTGTCTGTTATAATTATCAAGCTGCATGAAAATATAAGGGATTTCCATTGAGTTCTCACTGATAGTGTATATAATTACGTTACGATGACACATGAATAATTAACATTGAATGCTTCCTCAGACTGTCTGTATTTTTTCATTAAAAGACATTAGGGGGGATTTATAGTCGGTGCTTATTTAGAGAGGATATTCATACAGATGACAATAGGGGGAATTGACGGTGAGTGCTTCCTAAGGGCGTCTTCTCTACATCCATGTTTTTAGATAAACCATAGCGGATAGGTTGTGAGAATGTCCCATAGGGTTTCTTTTTTTAATAGGTTGGCTAATTTGTTATATGTAAATTGATTGTAATTGAATTGGTAGGATTGTTACATTTGAGTACTTCCTAGTTTTCTGCTTCCTTTTTCATATTACAAGCCATATATATATTCACTAACTTTTATAAATAGATCATTGGGTGGTTTCCTACTAGGATTTGTCTCATACCCTATTTGGGTCATGCTTCTGGGCACAAAAAAATTTTCTTTTTGCAGGAATACATAAGGGAATGCTCCTTTCTACTTCGGGTACCTGATTGTTGTGCAGTTGGGGAGCATGGGACCAAGCTGAGACTTGCGAAGCTATAGAGATGTTTACATTTTTTACTTTTTTAATTTGGTTTATTATAGTATTCTATCATTCTTATTTGTTTGGATGATTTCATACACACATTTATCATGAAACATTTATATATATATATGTGTGTGTGTGTGTGTACTCCGGTTGTTTATTACATCTTTTGTTTACTTATTACATGTTTTACTACTTCTGATATTGTAATCGGTTTACATCAGTTGTGTAGCTCTTCCAACGAGGGAATATTTTTCCCACCATCTCACCCAATGCCCTTAATGAAAATTGGAAGCCTCTAGAGTTCGTTGAAATTCTCTTGAGGCCTTGTGACCGATCGTGTATGAGGCACCACTAGGTAACTCCCAAAACCCAGACGTTACAATTTTGGTAAACATAGATGAAAATATACATTTATAAATCCCAAAAAACATTTTAAATCTTAAAATAATGTATTTTATTTTATTTTTATGCCTTATTATTATATATAACCTATCCAAAAATATCACTCCTGTAATACTTTCAATAATTTATAGGAAAGAAACTAAAATAAATGTTTGTTCTTAGATGCTCAGTATAGGAATTTGAATTATGGAAGATATCATAGGATAAATAATCATTGAATAAAATTTAATTACTTAATAATGATCAAATATTTTCATATAATCAATCATAAGAGATTTAATTTTTCTCTACATAATATAACTATTTGAATAATTTCATGGAAATATTTAACAAATTTCAAAATAATGGAATGCATAATTATGTTCATACTAAACATTCTATTGAGGACTCATTCTATGAAAACCTTAATAGGTTGGAAAAGTATATTCCAAATAAAAAAACCAATTTATCTCAAGAAACCTACAGATGAAATGGGGGACATATTATTCATAACCCTACCAATCACTTAATAAAACCAATTCATTCATCATTTGAATAAATAATGAAACACAATACACATTACGTAAAATATAAGAAATATCCAAACTAGAAGAATTAGAATACATAATTCCAATACATTACTAAGATAAAATGTCCATAATCCATAAAAAAATAATATCAGGGATTGAATCATTAAATTATATACTTATTAAATAATATTATTGATCAAATTAAATTTAAATAGATTAAAAAAATTCTAAAATAACAGTGGACCTTTTTTACGTAAAATGATCCATTAACATTATAATTAGTAATTTTGAATAAAATAATTTCCATAATATAAAAGAAAAAATATTTTGAAAATATGGGAGGAAAATTTTATAAAAAGATTCACAGAAAAGAGTATTCTTGATTAAGGGAAACATCGTTCATGTTGTGTGTGTTAAAAAATATTTTCCTAACACATTTTGCAGTAGCAACCTTAGTCAATATATGATAAAAATATACAATTTAAATAATTATATAGATAGTCAATCATGGTTAAAATTCAATTTAATCAATCACTATATAATTTTTAAAAATATTCTTTAATTTTTTTAAGGAAATTATTGATATAGACGAAAAAGATTACCGAATGAATAGAAAAACAGAGTCATCTTTTTGTAAAATCAATCCTTCGGATTTGAGAGTACATATAAAATGATAAATAAATGGAAGAAAATTAATTTATATAAATTAATTTATAGTAAAAATTATTTCATAGATTGAAATATCGAATAATTACCATAATGTAAACTTAAATATAAATGATCTCGAATATGGAAGAGATTGTGAAACCAACATTTACATTACTACTAAAATACATTATATTTCATTTTAACATCATATATTATAAATTTAAATTTATTATATATAAATAATATATGATTATAAATACTTATTATAATATATATGATCTAGTTATAACATTTCAACTCCCATTTATGCAACACCCTGAGATTTTATGAAAATATTATTTTTAATTTCATTGATGTCTTGTGTTTTACGGAACACTAAAAAGAGATTTCACTACAATCATCCCTGACTTGTCTTGCATTACACGCAATCGTGACCTTCCACAATTGCGTGTGTTGTATGCAATAAAATGTTTCACTAAACAACAATATGTTATTAAAATATTATATAAACTAGCCATTATGAATAGTAATACCTACATTTTGAAATTTTATTTATCAAAATGGACTTCATTTTTTGATTCGGAATATCAAAATTATCCTGGGGTAAATTTTTGGTATTTTTTTGATACTTTCAATTTTTGATGAATAGTGAAAACACTAGGTTACTATTTAAAAACCACCTTTTTATATAAATATTTATTATTATTTATTTAAATTTATTTTATTTCAAAATTTATACCGAATACCTATATAAGTTCAATGTAATTCATTGATGTAATTTTATAATAATGTTAGACATATAAAAATTTTATTGTACTTTTCATCGCCTTTTTCCCACCTTGTATGACAGTTTGAAAATTTACAGAAAACATAATTTTACTGCTTCTATGAGTGGAATTTAGAAAATTCAAGAGGCACGATTAATATTAAGGAGTAAAATGTGGTTAAAATATAAAAATATTATTTTTGTGAATGGTAACATATTACTTTTATTTACCACTGTTAAAAGTAAATAGAGTAATTAAGGGTAAAAATGATATTATTATTACCCTAAAACATGTACTAATTCTATTGGATAAGTGTAATTCGACCAAAAACAACCTTAGGAATAAAATATTACCCTTTGGGTCCACTTGGATTAGATTAGGACATTTATTATTATTTTATTTAATGAAGAATTAAAATAGTTAAAATCAATGATTAATAACTAAACCATTTTTAATATAGGGTTATACATAAGATAAATTCAACTATAAATGTACATTTGATATCTAAATATATTTTCTACATATGGTATTTTATTTATGATTTTTAGACGTTAAATAATTTAATTTATTTATGATACAATGATGATGTAGTAATTACCTTATTAGTGAAATATTAACGAAATTGATGTTATAAATACCCAAATAAATGTAATTTTTGACTTTTTATGTATTAAACTAATTTTCTATGTTAAAATGACATGTTAGTAATGATTTAACTAACATTGTTCATACTAATCATGCTGTTATGTTTTTCACAAAAAATCAAGTTACAAATAGTGTGAAAATTGACATAAAATAGTTTTTAAAACAAATATTATATTATTAATTGTTTTTATTCCTAAAAATATAAGGATTGGTAAAATGACTTAGATAAGGATATATATATTAATAAGGAACCAATTCGGGTTCTTTTGGCTGGTTATAGTATGTTTATTAACCATATTGTGTAAGAAAACAAAAAGACACGATAAAAGCTAAATTATTTAACTTAGAGTTAAATCTAAATGATAAGGATAAAATATTAACCTAAACTTGTATAAAACCTATTGTTTGAGATTATTACGACTCATTCCCACCTTGGCTTCTAAATATATCAACATGGAGCTATTAATAACTGAACATGACTTTATTACAAAATAATATTTTAAGTTTTCCTAAGTTTCTCGTCTCCTCCCTTATAAAAAGACCACCCCTTCCCTCCTCTCTTCAGACCCTTTCGAGACATGAATATCGGCCAAACCCTGCCAATTACTCTTAAAAATCTATATAGTTATATCATAGTGGTTCTGGTATTCTCAAAATACAAACTCTTGTGCCCTAAGAAGAAGTTTAAAGGAGGTGCGTCGAGGAAGAGGTAATCTCTTCTACCGACTCTTTCAAAACAAATTCTTCTTCTACTTCCTCTTCATTATTTATTTAATTAAAAATAATAAAATAATTATTACATATATACAGATATGTTATTATAAATATTTAAAAACCCCATTTCACCTTCTATCCATCCTGTGGAAAACTAAATCACCGCGGGTGCGTAAGTACGGAAAACTGTCTCTACGTAGTGGTGTAATATGTTTTTCCACCACCACCCTACATGGATGGGTATAATGGTGTAAATAATTACTATATATTATTATTATAACATCATAATGATTCTAAGAAATTATATCATCCACTCTAATTACATTAAATAAATATGGGAATGATATCATCGCTCGTGCGTACGTACGGATTACGGTCTCCATGACGTGAAGAGATTAATTTTCCATGTTAAAAATTCAAGAATGATTATAAATTATATATAATAAGTAACCATGAAATATATGACATACTATTTCTACTGGATTTATGTATATATATATATTTATTTCATCTACATAATTCCATTTATGTCATTAAGGAAAGGAATACAATGTTCATGCGTACGTACGGCCTACCGTCTCTATGAACGGTGTATTTCATTTCATTTATATATATTATATATATATATACCGAATATATATTATATATAAATCCTGATTTGAATTTTTGAGTTATTAAATCATGGTATATGTAATAATAATATCAAGAACAACAATTAAAAACATGTAAGATAAATAAAATGATTTTACCCAAAACGCTTCTTTAACATGGAATTTAGAAAATAATGGGTAATATAATGTAATAAGTGAACCATATATGATATCATAAGAATGAATATGATTCTGTAATAATTCAATGAGATTATTTAAATCATTATACAAGAGGTTGGGATACGTACGAAGCATATCAGACCTAAGCTAAGGGATAATTATTCAAATCTCATTATTATCCGAGATTGTATATTCATAAGTATTTACTGGGGTTATGTTTATTATCCATGTCCATATGTTCTCAAAATGTTTTCATAAAATGTTTAAATTTATTACATGTATTTTTAACGACATTATTACCCTTTTTTACTTTTACTTCATCGTATGGAAGGAATCTTTCTTTTGTTTACCATACGAGATACTTTTTGACTTTTCTGGCAAAAGTACGAGACAAATGTTTTTTTACCTTATAGGACATGAAGAGATTTTTACGGTTTCATAACACCTTATTTTCATGAATCCTACTCTAAAATATGTAATGAATATTTTGAACAAAATACATTCCTTTTAAAATTTTGTGGCATTTTGTGAAAAGAAGATGATTTTGAAGAAGAAATGATATTTTCCTCAAGAATTCATTTCAAGTGTTTTATCAAAACCATTTTCCATCTAAGATGAAATTATTTCATATGTTTATGATTCAAATATAATGTCTCTTTTTTTCACATGGTTTCACTTTTTTTATGATGAAATATCCATTTGTTTTATATGGATTATGTGATGATGGGCTGATGTTTATAAAACCCATTTTATTCTTTGTGTTATGATGAATGCTTTATGTTTATTTTGTGGCACAAGTAAGAATGGTTTCATTATGAGATTGGGGGGACCTATATAACCCTCCAATGAATTGGGTAATGTTATATATCTCATTATATAGACATGGATGGAATGGTAAGTTAATCTGGTTCAGTGTTACAGGACTGAAACGAGGAGTGAACTTAGTTCCGAAAGGGACTTTGTCCACTAAGATGGTCTTGGCAGAAATGCCTTGGATACTATGGAAATCATATCATGTGATTAATGGGTTGAAAAAATTACATTTTTTCTTCCCATTCTATTTTATCATGATTTATGTTCCATTATGATATATTCCCTACATACTTCCAAGATTTATGTCCTTTCCCAAGATTTTGATGTTTAGATTTTATGAACAAGTTTTCGCATTCAAATGATTATGGATGGTTTTATATTCTCTATGTTTACCAGTATTGGGAATTTGAGCTCACCCTTTTTATGTTTTATTTTTCCCATGATTTAAAGAAAAAATTTAGGTAATAAAATAAAAGGGGATGATATTTATGGGAGATGTCTATTATCTTTCACCAAGATTAGAAAATTATATTCTGAGTTACCAAATACACTAAACTGTTACGGTCCTTTGGTGTCTATTTTTGTTATGTATTAATAATTATTTGAAAGTAATTTAACTTCCATGTACATCAAGATTTGTGTTTCTACATTTGGTATCAGAGGAAAAGGAGTTTGGAATGAATCTGATCCTTGGAAACTCTCACATGTGAGCGTTGGACTAAGCATAGCTCTCCGCCCAAGGGCTTCCTGACGAAATGGCTGCCCCTGGGGATGATGGTGTGTCCTGCCCAAGGGGTGTAGCCGCCCCTGTATTGCTATGATATTTATCAATTATAGTCTACTGGAAGTAATTCCAGAACGCTACAGTTGGTATCATAGGAAAGGTTTAGTTAACCTTTGGAAACTAGAATGTGAAATCATTAGGGATATCCCTAGAGTTATTTCTAAGGTATGTCTAGGGGTGTACCTAAGGTTAAGTATAATTATAGGTTATAGTCGTGGAATTATGGAAACTATCTTAGAATTAACCCTAAGTTGTTAGATATTGAAGGTACCCCCCATTTATTATGTTGTTTTCCCTAGCATGATTTTTTCCTCTAACACTATTCATTTTGGGTTTTAGACGATGGATGGAACCCGGATGAACCATGTTGATTAGTGTAATGGACAATTCAATGATTGTCCTCATGAACAAACCAATGTTATTGGAGATGAAGTGAAAAATATTATTTCTATACTTACACTATCTATTTACCATTTATAAGGTGAAGCAGATCAATGGTGGACACTAATTAAGAATACGAGGCCCCGAGATGAAATTGAAACCACATAATGGGATGAGTTTAAGAACTTATTTTTCAATAAGTACTTCCCTCATATTCTTTGAACAAATATGGAAAATTATTTCCTTGAGCTTAAGAGAAAAGGTGATGAATCTGTTGGTATATACTAAGCAAATTTTACAAGGCTTTCAAGGTATGCATTTGTCTTTATCATCCAACCTGAAAGTAAAGTTGATCGATTCTTCAGTGGCTTAAAATCAATTCTTCGAAGGGAATTATCTATATGAGACTTCAGTAGCTATGAAGAAATTGTGAGTTGTGCTTTCAAGGTAAAAATAGAAGTTTTTGTTACATATCCATCTCATGGTTTTGACATGAAATGAAAGATGGAGTTCAATGAGAAATTTCAGAATAATGGTGAAAAAAAGATAAATGTTTCTTTATGCTCAATGTGTGGAAAGAAGCTTGGTGGACATTGTCATAGAGGGACTAAAAATGTTTTAAGTATGGAAAAGATGGTCATCGAGCAGATGAGTATCGAAGTAATTGAAAAAGGGTTTCTAATGATTTGAATAAATAAAATACTGCAGAGAATTCACCACCAACACTTCGATGCTTCAAGTGAAAGGAAATGGGGAATTATGCTAATCGATGCCCTAATCCAAGGGTTAATGTTGATCAATGTGAGAAACCTATTAAGGAAAAGGACAAAGGGAAGTCACATACCATCACTATTAGGAATGTTGAGTATGAAAACTATGTGGTGGAATGATTATGTGTTTATGTAATGGGATTCCAAAATAATGTTGTGGAATCACATTTATAGTATTGTGGAACATTGGAATATCTATGTAATGGTTTATTGTGGTTTTCGATAATTATATGGTACCGGTAACCATGAAAAGTGATTCAAATATTTTGGAAAGAAGATAATTTAAACATAAATAAGGGATAAGGAGATAATGAAATGTTTGATTGTATTAATGAGCTCATGGCTAATATAAGGAAAAAGTGATATCATGGATTGAGTATATATAATTTTTTGCATTTTGGTATATGGAAAGAGTTACCTTGTGATATCATTCATGATATCACCATGATTCAAGATAATACATGATTAAGGTATTCACATGTTTGGAATGTAACCAACAAGATATATCATATGGCATATGGGGGATAAATGATGGTATTCACATTCTCGGTAGATGACATTTCTAGTAATTGTTTTCTTTATACTACGAGTTTGGACAAAAGTTTTTTGGATAAGCCTAATGATTGGAATTAATTATGTTAGACATAAGATAGTATTGTTTAAGGCTAGAACTTTTTTCTATTTTATTACAGGTATGTTATTATAGTGTAGTTTTCGAAAAAGGGACAACCTAAAGGACGAGAGAGAACCCATCCGTCAGACAAGGTTGTGGGAATCAAACCCACAACTGAAGTGTGATAGGACGTTATCTCCTACCACTGGCCTACAAGAATACCCTAGTTAGTAAAAACTAGTTTTTTTATATTATGCAGTATGATAGATGAAGTATATGTCCATCTTTGGAATCATATATGTTTAACCTCACCATAGATGGACTTATGAATATTTGATAACTTTTTCTATTCTTTTGTTTGAGACATATAGAATGAACCATCATTCTATCACATGATCTGTTAACACCTCACGAATGAAAAATTCAATTTCATTTCTTTAAGAGTTGAAGTGGAAATTTTTCACGGCATGAAAAATGGTGAGATTATACAGAAATGATGTAAATATTTCTTCCAATTCAAATTCCTCAACTTTAGGGAAATGATCATGAAAAACATAATTTTTATCCTAGTTCCCTTATATCAGATGAATCAGATGTTACTTTAGATCATCAAAAATTTATGGCTCTGTGATTGTTGGCTTTTACAAAGCCATTTTCTCTACCACTCTCCATCAGAACATGATTGTTAGATTTCTTTTTCATATCCATATTTTCACCAATGTTCTCTTATGTGGAAACCCAGTGATTAGTTAATTTGTGTAACTGTTACATTTCATACATTAGTTTTGAAAGATAAGTTTTGGTATTACTTTTTATGATGTGGGTTTCTATTAAATAAATTTTTTAGTAGTAAACCATTTATAACCCCAATGAATTTCGAGGGAGAAATTCATTTTAAGGGGGGTAAAATGTAACACCACAAGATTTTATGAAAAAAATTATTTTTAATTTCATTGATTTCATGTGTTGAACGCTACAACAAGAAGATCTTTCACTACACACATCCTTGACTTGGCTTGCATTATATGAAATCACGACCTTCCACGATAGCCTGTGTTGTATGCAATATCTAGTTTCACTAAACAATGATATGTTATTAAAATATTATATAAACTAGTTGTATGAATATTAATACCCACTTTTTGAAATTTAATTTTTTAAATTGGACTTCATTTTTGGATGCGGAATATCGAAATTATCCTTGGGTGAATTTTTTATATTTGTTGTGAAAACTTTCAATTTTTGATGAATAGTGAAAACACTGGGTTACTATTTAAGAACAGTCTTTTTATATAAATAATTAAATAATTTAATATAAATTTATTTTATTTCAATATTGATACATAATACCTATATAATTTCAATTAAATTCATTGGAGTCATTTAATAATAATTTTAGTTATATATATATATATATTGAACTTATCACCGTCTTTTACCCACCTCATAAAAGAGTTTCAAAATATACATAAAACATAATTTTACCAATTCTATGAATAGAATTTAGAAAATCTGAGAAACATGGTTATTATGATAGAGTAATATGTGGTTCAATAAGAAAAAAATAATTTTTGGTGATTAGTATCTTTTTGCTTTTATTTACCACAGTTAAAAGTAAATAGGGTAATTAAGGGTAAAATGATATTATAATCACCCTAAAACATGTCCAAATTCTATTGGATAAGTTTAATTCGACCAAAAACTACCTTAGGGATAAAATATTACCCTTTATGTCCACTTGGATTATATTAGGACATTTATTATTATTTTATTTAATGAAGAATAAAAATTGTTAAAATCAAAGCTTAATAACTAAAACATTTTTAATACAGGGCTACAAATAAGATAAATTTGACTATTAATATAAATTATAAAGATAAAAATATTTCATATATAATGGTATTTTATTTATAATTTTTAGAAATTAAATAATTTAATTTATTTATGACACAATGATGATGTAGTAATTACCTTATTAATAAAAAAATATTAACATAATTGATGTTATAAATACCCAAATAAATGCAATTTTATACTTTTTATGAATTAAACTAATTTTCTAGGTTAACCTGACATGTTAGTATAATTTAAATAACTTTTTTTGAAATAATAATGTTGTTATGATTTTCAAAAAAATCATGTACCATATAGTGTCAAAATTGACATAAAATAGTTTAAAAAAATATTATATTATTAATTGTTATTTTATTTCAAAAAATCAGAGGGTTGTCCAAATGACTTAGATAACGATATATATATTAATAATTAACCACTTGGGGTTCGTTTGTCTTGTTATAGTAAGTTTATTAACAATATAGTGTAAGAAAACAAAAATACATGGTAAAAGATAAATTATTATACTTGGAGTTAAATTTAAATGATAAGGATAAAATACTACCCTAACTTGTATAAAACCTATTAGTTGAGATTAATTCGACCCATACCCACCTTTTCTTTGAAATAAATTAATTTGGAGCTATTAATAACCGAATATGACTTTATTATTAAATAATATTATATGTTTTCCTAAGGTGCCCCTCTCCTCCCTTATAAGAAGGGCACCCCTTCCCTCTTCTATTCAAACCCTTTTGAGCCTTGAAGCTCACCCAAACCCTAACAATTCCCTTTCTAATCCTCTCTAGTTATATATTAGGGGTTCTGGTATTCACAAAAGACCAACTCTAGTGCCCTAAGAAGAATTTTAAAGGTGGTGCGTCGAGAAAGATGTAATCTCTTCTACCGACTCTTTCAAGTTTATTTCTTCTTCTACTTCCTCTTCCTTATTTTTTCATTATAATTTAATAAAAAAATTATTAATTATATACTAAAATGTTATTATAAATATTAAACAACCCTATTTCACCTTCTATCCATCCTACAGAATACTAAATCACCACGCGTGCGTCTGTACGGAGTACCGTCTCCACGCTGTGGTGTAATATGTTTTTCCACCACCACCCTACTTGGATGGGTATAATGGTGCAATGAATTAAGATATATGATTATTATAACATCATACTTATTCTATGATATTATATCATCCACTCCAATTACATTCAATAAATATGGGAATGATATCATCGCTCGTACGTACGTTCGGATTATCGTCTCCACGACGCGATGAGATTCATTTTCTATGTTAACAATTTAAGAATGATTATAAAGTATATATAGTAATTAACAATGAAATATATGACATAATAATTGTAATGGATTTATTTATATATATATGTATGTCATATACTTAATTCCATTCATGTCAATATGGAACGGAAAACAACGTTCATGTGTACGTACAGCCAACCGTCTCCATGAACGGTGTATTTCACTTCATTTATCAATCTATTATATATATATATATATATTCCTAATATATATGATATATAAATCATTATTTACATTATTTAAGTAATTAAATCATGGTATAAGTAATAATAATATCATGAAAAACATGTCCAAACATGTACGATAAGTAAAACAATTTTACCCAAAACGCTTCATTAAAATGGAATTTACAAAAGAACGGGTAATATAATGTCATAAGTAAACCATATATGATATTATAAGAATGAATATGATTCTATAATTAATCAATGAAAATATTTAAATCATTATACAGGAGGATCAGATACATACAAAGCATATCAGACCTAAGGTAAAGGACAACTATTCCAATCTCATTCTTAACCGAGATTGTTTATTTTTATGTATTTACTGGGGTTATGTTTTTTATCCACCTCCATATGATCTCCAAATGTTTTCATAAAATATTTAATTTTCTGACATGTATTTTTAATGTCATTTTTACCCTTTTTTTTACTTTTACCCCATCGTATAGAAGGAATCTTTCTTTTGTTTACCATACGAGGTACTTTTTGACTTCTCTGGCCAAAGTATGAGAAGAATGTTTTTTTAACATATACGGCATGAACAGATTTGTATAGTTTGATAACGCCTTATTTTCATGATTCTTACTCTAAAATATGTAATGAATATTTTCAACAAAATACTTTCTTTTAAAATTTCATGACATTTTGTGAAAATAAAATTATTTTGAAGAAGAAAGGATATTTTACTCTACAATTAATTTCAAGTGTTTTATCAAAACCATTTTCAATCTTAGATGACATTATTTCATATGTAAATGTTTCATGTATAATTTATATATTATTTACATGGTACACTTTTCTTATTATGAAATACCCATTTGTTTTATATAGATTATTTGATGATGGGATGATGTTTATAAAACTCATTTTATTCTTTGGGTTATGATGAATGACTTTAGTTTATTTTGTGGCACGAGTAAGAATGGTTACATTTTGAGATTGGTGGTACCTATATATCCCTCCAATTCATTGGGTAATGATTTATATCTTATGATATTGACATGGCTGGAATGGTAAGTTTATCTAATTCAGTGTTATAGGATTGAAACGAGGAGTGAACTCGATTCAGAAAGGGACTTTGTCCAATAAGATGGTCTTGACAGAAATGCATTGGCTACTATGGAAATCATATCATGTGATTAATTCTTTGACACAATTACATGTTTTCTTCCCATTCTATTTTAACATGATTGATGTTCCATTATATTATATGCCTTACATACTTACACGATTTATGTCTTTTCTCATGATTTTTATGTTTAGATTTTATGTTCATGTTTTTGCATTCAAATGTTTATGGATTATTTTATGTTATATATGTTTACCCTTAGAGGGAATTTGAGCTCACCCTTTTTATTTTTTCCTTTCCCTAGGATTTAAAGAAAGGTTTTAGGTAAGAAAATAAAATGGGAAGATCTTTGTGGGAGATGTTGATGATCTTTCACCAAGATTAGAAGATTATATTCTGAGTTTCCAAAGACACTGAACTATTACAGTTCTTTGGTGTCTGTTTTTTTATTTATTACGTATTCCACAAATGTAATGTAATGTCCATGTACATCAAGATTTGGGTCACTACAATTTATTAATAATTCTTGATTAAAATCTCCACTTTTTGAGTTTTATCTATTTCTAATTTCATGTATGTTTCAGATTAGTGGTTTTAGTCCATTAATCTTTATCATGGATAAAATATATTTATACTTTCAATAATTATAAAAATATAATTTATTTTAATTATATACATATTTATAATCATCCTTTAAAGGTGAACATGTAAAATAAATAGCATCTCTTCATAGTGGTGGTACTCCACAAATACGCACAAGCGATGTTATAATTTTTTAATAGGTCAAAGAGTATGAAAATAAATTATATATTATATTTATTGAATCATAATTATATCATAAATATCATATATATTTGTTAGTTTTATATTTATAACCATTTAAGAAATGCGAAAATGAAAAATTAATTACACAAATATGTGGAGACAGTATGACATATGTACGCACGAGTGATATATTTATTTATTAAGGGATGGAAAGATGGTGATAAGGGGTTTTAACCATAATAATAAAATATTGGTATATTTAAGTTACTTATGATGTCTTATGATGTAGGATATTGTATATTTTAAGGAGGTAGAAGAAAAAATATAATGGAAGTAGTATGTTATGAACTATACGTACTATCTAGGCAACCTATATAGGAATATACCTAAATTTTTATTGGATGGTATTATGATAAAAAATATACCTGAGTGATGTGGTAATGAATTTTAGTAATGTATTCAAGAACTTCATTGGGGATATATAATGTTGTTGATGTGTGTATATGAGAGGATATGTGGTTCCCTTTTATAGGAGAGGGCGAGGATAAACATTGAATTTTCTAAATGATTAGTGTATATTAATGTCTTACTCAGACCAAAAGTAATAAAAATTTCTAATAATGGAAGAAGAAAATATATTGAGTCTAAATATTTCAATAAAATAAAAATTTGGAATGTTTTTAGAAAAAATTATATTTTATTACTAATGTTTGAACCTAGTAAACCCGTTTTATATTTTATTGTGTTATCAAACAATTTTTTACAAAATTTACAATATGTAATGACAAAAAAGTAATGTAATATAATTAAAAAATTATCCATTATGAATTTACATATAAATTTTATTTTATACAATTTAATTTTTGGAATAAATTAATTTAATAAAAACCACATCAAATAAAATGGAAACAGTTTTCCAAAAAAAATCATTTCATGTATAGAAATATTATTATATAAAATTCAAGAATAATGATGATGAAAAAAAATTAATTGAATTATGTATTATTAAAATTATTTAATGGAATTTATAATCATATAAATTAAATGTATCTTGTTAAATACTTGAAAACAAAAAAATAGATTTATTATAAATTAGTATTTTCACTATTCAAATAAATATAAATTTTTCCAAAAAAACTGAAAATATCTCCCTTAGTTAATGATAATATTATTATATAAAAATGAATTTAATTTGAAAAAATAATATTATTGAAAATGAAATTTTAATAATTTTATTATTGAATAAACCAATGTGAATGGAGTAATTATTTCTTCATAATGAATAGTTTGGTATTATTAAAGATAAAGTGTTACATATTGTTTAACTGTTATCTCATTCACTAAAATATATTTTTATAAAATACTCAATTGGATAGATTTGAAGCATTTTATACTGAAAAATTCATCCAATATGAATTCTCATAGAATGTTGGAATGGTGGTGAGAAGATTTCCTATATAATTATTAGCCTAGAACCTCATGTAGTATAAGAGAAGGTGATGAATGATCTGCACTGAGAGAGAATGGTCATAATTGTCTAGGATATTGATATAGAGGTTACATGATGCTGTAAACTTTTATAAAATATTAATATTGATTTTATGTAGCTGTACCCATCAATTTTGTCTTGGGAGCGCGGTCCTTGGGATGCATATTTTTTCACAGTGTCTATCCGAACTATTTTTGATAACCTAGTGACAAATCAGGATATGTTAGAGACTCTTTCCATATATATGCTTCAAATATATGAAAATTGATGTATGAAAAATATATTAGAAGAATAATAATACATATTATTTACTTGGAAGGATTTTAGGAACAATTTTATTAACAATATCTTCTCATAGACCATTTGAGTTGACTGGACCATGGAATATATGCATATTATATAGGGAACTATGTCTGTCATGGATTATAAATATCATTTAAGTGAAAATATATCATATTATTTATTTTAAATATTATTTTAAAAAATAATGTATACTTTAATGTAACATAAATATAGGAAAAGGATTAAGGGAGTCTACTTATGCTAGGAGATTAAGTGAGGTGTCTTCAGGGACAAATAAGAACAACTAAGAAGAATCATACTAAGATGTTTTTTTGAGTAGTAAAAGTTGTTGTTTTACTCCCTCATCCCATGTGGAATGGATTTTTGAGTACTATAAATGTGGTTTATGAATCTATACATTACCTATATTCCCTCGACCATTAGTTGAGGGTTAGTCTTATTTAATGATGGGACACCAACAATGGTTTTTTCAGAAATATTAATGAGATACTATTAGTGGAGCATAATCATTGGAACAAATATCATGAGTATGATCAAATATACCATGAAATATTGGTAATTATATATTCACTGACTGTGTAGGTCAGTTCAGAGGATATAGTTCTTAGGTGAAGGGATATCTGCAATAGTTGGGTATTACTATGTCATGGAGTCACACTGAAGGCCAGATTTATAGTTCTGGCCATTTTAATGTTAGAATGGCTAAAAATATTGGACTATATAAATTGTTATCAATGGTTAGAGGCATGATGTTAGTAGATTCAACATTATCAGTTTCATTATTTTATATAGTGACATTACATTCCATTAAATATGCTCGGTTTCTTAATATCCATGGGTTACTTATTATCAAAATATGGTAGGATATCTTTTGCCATTTTTTGGGTTATATCAGAGGTAATTCACCAATGTATGGAATTGAAAATAGATATTAGATGTTACTGATGATTATGGTAATTATTCATATTAAAAAAATAATTTCCAACCTATTCTTAAATATGGATTGGTAAGTGATATACCATGTTTTCTTTGATAGTTAATATATATGATGATTTTCCACTTCCTCTAAAGGTTGATAGTATGTTAATAATGTATAATACATATTAGAGGAATGTAACATAAGAATTATCCATATGAAAACATGAAATATTATGACATGGTTTCTAGTTTTCTTGTAAAAAATTGCATTCCATGGGTTGTATTTCCATTATTGGTGAATCAATTTCCATATGTTGTTTCTAATAAATTCTCATAATTTATTATAATGAATTATGTAAAATTTTTATTGAAAACCTAATATTACCTCATCTAATTTTTATTCTTCCTTAGTAGATTTACATTACTGAACATTGTGGGAATAATAATCTAGTAGAGGACATAGAGGCCCTAGTTTTTTAACCGAGCATGTCTAATTTGGGATATCTATTCATTTTTTTCCAAAAAGGTAGATGGATCTCTGTTATTATACAAGGTCCCAACATTAAAAATTATTTAATCTTTCCATTTCACCTATATTTCCCATATTTATAATCCCAGAGAAATTGTTTGTCTATAGTTTTATTAATTTTGGAAAAATATCATTAATATCAACCCAAAATCATTCCAGGTGGGTACCATTAAAATAGTATCCATTTCGTCCAAAACATAAATTTTTTAACACAAAAAACAACATTATATCATGGAAAAAACATCATAACAATTAAATTAACATGATTATTTATCTTCAACATTCTTATAACCTACGAAAAACATTTAATAACATGACATGATCATAAAAATCTCATTAATGGATATAACAAGAAGGAAAGAAACCAATAGACCATGAATACATAAAAAATACAAAATAATTTCCACAAAGACATAATTCTCACCCATATATACATTTTTTGTGAAACATGATATTTCCATTAAACATTTTATAAAAAATATAAAACAATAAATCTATATTTGTTAATTAATTACTTATATTTTAAACCTCATGGCACCCTTATGATTTTTAACCCTCGTAACTACCTGACAATGTAACCATCATGACTACCTTAGGGTGCAACCATCTTAGTTATACTTGGAGTTGCCATACAACTAACCTACATATTAAACATACTAAATGAATTAGAGGGAGATATAGGTCCAACTATCATTCATAAAAAATACCCAAGAACTACAAAGTAACATAAATCATGAAAAATTACATGAAAATATTCTTTTTAGTATTGTAAAATATTATTTTTAAAGTCAATTTTTAAGGAAAATCCCCTTTCAAATATCATAAAATTGAAGTGAGAATTAATAAAATTAATGTAATATGTGTATACACTATAAATACTCATAATATAACATAAAATGAATTAAATTAATTTCCCAAATGATCTTAGTACCATATAATTAATGAAATAAATGGTTAACATAGATAATGGAAATGAGTTTATAAATTCTGTTACACCAGGTTTGTCTTACATACAACTTGTTTGAAACTCGTGTATAATGGATAAGAGTGTGTAATGAACAATTTAAATAAAAATATTCATGTTTATAACACATTATAAGGTCATTTCATAACATTATTCAACCCATTTATAAATATTATTATGTTATTTCTTTTTTCTGGGTGCATGCTGTACATGATTTCCATGGTCAGTTCGTATATATCTTCTCTACGAATGGAAGAAAATCTGAAGAAGTTCAAGGAGTTGTTATTAAAATGTTTCAAAATATTAGATGATTCCATAAATCATTTTTATCTTACCATATGTATATGAATTATTATACAAATCATTAGTGATATTTGTTTTGACTATTTTGGTGGTTCATTGATAACCACAAAATTGATTCATCAAAAACCTTTTATATTATGAGTATAAGTTTATTAAAGAACATAAGAGAGGTAAAATAATACAGTTTAAAATTTTTTCAACCATTAAAATTATTTTACAACCAGATTTAATATAATTAATGGTAATTTAAGACACATTGTCCATAATGTCAGTAAATCGACACATCAGAGATAATGTTTTTATTTTTAGAATAAGAAGAATATGAGAGGAATAATGATGATTAATATTTACATAAAACTAAAAAAAATTCATAATATTTATCATACTAGAGAATTCATTCCTCCTGGATAATGTGAGGTGAATAAATTATAATAATATAAAATAATTGAATAGAAAACATAATAAAATAAAAGTGGATATTTATCTCTTGATATCTTTTCCTTGAGGACATACTTATGGACCTTGGTTTTGGTTTTTTGATTGGACCAAAAGGACATGGATGTTGGGAAGACACCTGGGAATGTGATAGTGTAGAATTTTGACTATTTTCAAGTCTTGAGAAGTTTTATTGGGAGAGGGGGTGAGGGAGGTATTTTTTGTGAACGTGTGGGGATTTTTAATTAATTTTAATGGACACCTCATTAGTGGTGTTTGAAAATAATGGGCATAACTAGGATTTTTCTTATGTTATTGTCCACATGGGATACCAAATATCATAATTTAATCCTCAAGAGTCTACAAGAATGTTTAAATCATTATGATATCTTTAAAAACACCACAATACACATAACTGTATTTTTACTATTCACCCAATATTGTAATATCTCAAAAAATCCAAAATATATAACTTGACCATATAAAATGTGTAAAATTCAAAAATAATTACATTTTTTTGAAAAAATTTTTCTAAATATGATTGATTTAATTTATTTACAAAAAAAATATTTATTCAGAAAATTACATTTTTAAAACTATAAATAATTTAATATCACCTTGAAATAATAAAGAAGATCTAATTATCTTAAAAACACATTAAATTAATAAAATAATATTATTTTATATTTATAAGGGAAATATTACTATTCATGTTACTATTCCTAAGGGTATGATATTATTCACCAAAACTCATGTTGGTTCCATCAGACTACAGATAACATACTGATCAATATGGTAGATGACATTTTTTCAAAATTAAAAACCTAGAAGTTGGAAAATTATGTTTAATTACAAGTTTATAACTATTTCCTTAAAATAATGTTTCATTATTTATAGATTTAGAGTTTTATTAATTTCATATTATTCCTAAAACCTTGGGGTGTTAAATTCACCCCACCTTCTAGAAATTGTATCCTGACACCATTATTTGCTTATTAAACAAGTGTGGGTACCTTTATATCACAACATTTTCATATTACAATTGTAATTCATTAACACGTGATTTCACCACAAAATCATTACTCGATATATTTCCTTATTCTACAATACTTGTTAACATTGATCAATAATATGAATAGGTTTATTTTCTTAAGAAAGTTAATCTTCCAACTGAATTATTTCTGGGATCAAAACATCAGATGAATCTAGAACATAATTTCTCAATATCCATAAATGAAATACATTGTGTACTTATGTTAAATTAGATGCAATGCTACTCAGTATTCAACTTGTCCATCTTTTTCTATGATATCATAAGGTCCATTGAACCGTGGACTAAACTTCCCTTTCTTACTAATATAGATAACACTTTTCCATAGTGAGATCGTAAAAAACATAATCACCTACCTTGAATGAAATGCATTTCCTCCTATTATCTATATAACATTTATTCCTTCTCAAAGATTTCCATATTTGTTACTGAAGAATATTCATTTTCTTAGCCACTTCCTCTACTAATTTTGGCTAAATCAACTTCCTCTCACCAACATCATCCCAAAATGATGGAGTTTGAAATTGCTTCCCATATAATGCCTCAAAATGTGCCATCTGTATACTAAAATGAAAAATTTTATTATAAGAAAATTCCACTATGGAAATATGATGATCCAAACAACCCTAGTAATGTATTGAATAAGCTTGAAGCATATCATCTAATGATTGTATCTTCTATTCTGACATCCCATATGATTGAGGATTAAAAGTTGTACTAATATTTCATTCTCTTCCCAACGACTTCTTATGGTCTTTCAAAAAGTTAGAAGTCAACTTGGGATAACAGTCAGATACAATGCAAAGAGTAACTCCATGTAACATGACATTCTCATTTAGTTATTATCGAGAAAGCTCGTCCGATGAAATAATATATCGAATATTAATGAAATGATATGATTTTGTTAGTTGATATATAATAATTCATATTGCATTGTTTCCTTGAGATGTATTTGGTATAACCACAATATGGACTGTGTATATATTTTCCTATTTCAACTCTAGTACTGGTAATGACAGAAGCATCCCCTTCGGAAACTGCCATTATGATTTAATCTATTGACATGTCAAACATTTAATGGTAAAATAAGAATTATCTATTTTCCATCTATCCCACCAGTAATACATTTGAAGGTCTCTATATATCTTAGTATTATCTAGATGAATAGAAAATAGAGAACTATGAGATTCACACAAAAACTATTTTCTCAGCAGAAAATCATAAGTCACACACAATATTTTTTCAAATCTTATAACACAATCTTTATCAATGTTAAATTATCATAAACTACATATTTTAACCAATTATATAGTTTTCTGTAGCTCCCCATCTACATTCAGCAGTTTCTTAATTCTTTCTCAAAAATATGAATACAATTTAACCTAAAACGAAATAGAGGAATTTCATACACCAACAACCTCCAAGAAAAATTTCATTAAATCATTAATCAAAGGGTCCTTTTTCCAGCCTTATCATATTTAATGATGCATGATGTTTTCAGATCACGTCTTTAGCCACTTTGTTTCCTTTTCCAGGATGGTAATTGATCATGAAATCCTAATACTTTATAAATCCTGACCACCTTCTCTGCATTATGCTTAAATTCTTTTGAGTGAATATATATCATAGGAATTTGGGGTCAGTATATATTTCACATTTTTATCTATATGAATAATGCCTCCTAATTTTTATATGAAAACCAACATTTCTAATTCCAAATCATGTGTGGTATAAATTAACTCATGATGTTTTGGTGGTCATGAATAATCAAAAATTACCTTTTCATTCTGCATCAGAACACAACCAAGTCTCATTAAATAATCATCACTATATATGAAAATAACACCATTTATAGAAGGTAGTTTTAGTACTAGAGTATTCACCAATATTCATTTAAATTCTTGAAAACATTCATCAAGTTATTTTTTCTATATGAATTTAACTCCTTTTAGAGTTAACTTATTCACTGGACTAGATAACCTTTCAAAATTTTCTACAAAACTCTTCTATTATCCAAACAAACAAAGAAAAAAATTAATATCGATTATATTTGTAGGCCTTTTCCATTATTCAACACCTTTTGTTTTCACAGGATCAACATTTATTCCATCCTTAGAAAAAATATGACCAAGAAAATAAATTTTTTGTATCCAAAATTCACACATACAGAATTTTTCATATAGTTTATTTTGTTTTATAGTTTTCAAAACAATATTTTGATATTTTTCATGGTCCCCTTTAAATCTATAATATACTATAGTGTCATCAATAAATGAATCCACAAACATATCCATGAACTCATGAAATATTCTATTCATAAGGCCAAAGAACACTACAGGTGCAATAGTTAAACCAAACAACATAAAAAAATCATAATGATCATATCTAGTTCAGAAATCAATTTTTGGAATGTCATCCTCCTTATACATTAGCTCATGGCACCTGGATCACAATTCAATCATGAAAAAATATTGAGCTCCCTAGGGCTGATCACAAAAATCATTGATATTAGAAAAATGATACTTATTATTAACATTAATGTTACTCAAAGATCTATAATCAATGAAAAGTCTCATGGAACCATCTTTTTTATTACGAACAAAATCGGTTCTCCCCGTAGTAAAGTGATCAGATGAATGAAGCCTCTATCAAGAAAATACTACAATTGAATTTCCAATTAAAGAAGATTCATTTGAGCCATCCGATAAGGGGGTTTTTAAATTGGGCAAGAATTTGGAAATAAGTCAAATTTGAATTCAACTTCTTGATTAGGAATAACACCAGGTAAGTCATCATAATTAATATAAACATATTAATTTACCACTATCACATCATAAATCTGAACAGTTCCATTTTTTCTGTAATATGAGTAAGATAACTTTCATTTTAATATTTAAATAGTTGTTCATTTTTCTGATATGTTATCAATTGTATGGGTTCATTCATGTATAAAAACTCTAATTCTATCTAAAAAAACTTAATTAGCACTAAATTAAATATTATAATGATAAATATAAAGAATATCTATACACATAATGACATAAAACTATACTAATGGTAAAAAAAGGTTCTTAGATAATGTATTTACACATATAACAGTAGGACGATCCTTAAAATTCATTTTTTTGTAACATTTCTCCTAGTGTTTTAATACTATGTTCAAGTCTCATTTTTTGTGGTGATATTTCCAATTTCCAAAAAATTTCTTACAAATAATTGAATATGTAGACCATGTATTAAACAAGTCATTTGAAAAATCTGAGTAAACAAACAAAGTACCTGATACAACTTCATTAGATGGCCTGACATCTACTGATGTAGTTGAAATGGATTTCAATACACCTTCTAGCTTATAACTGGGCTGCTTTCCATCACTCGCATATTTCATTGGGTATGAATTTTCATAATGACACATCTCACAACATTTTGGATCACTTTATAGTTTTATTAACAGGATTAATCATAGGATCATTTTCATTACAATCTTGGCCATATGTCCAAACATACCACACAAAAAACAATCCTAGTTTTAGCAAGGCATTCCCCGGTGTGCATTTTACCACACTTTTAACACATTAGAATCCAAATTATCTTGCCATCAGATTTCACTAATGGATTATTACCCATCACTTGCCATCTGGACCACTTCTTCTCTTTTTCCTTTATGTACATGTGATCATTAGTGAACTCCATTTCAACACTCTCATCACATAGTACATGATTCTCGAAACTTTTAAATTTTCATGAGGCCAATACCTTTCGATATCTTGTCTTTAATCTAATGTAAAAATAATTGATATGTTTATAATGATACTGAATAATATTTGAAGTGTACCATGACTGTATGGAGATGTTTTTCTCATACCTGGCCACCATATCTTCCCCATTTTTCCTCAAATCAAGGAATATCTTTTCTATCTTATGTCAACCCACCTTAGGAAAATATTTTTCCATGAAAAAACATTTAAATCCATCCCACTCTATGGATTCAATATCCCTTATATCCCTAATATTCATGGACATTGGCCACCACTAATCAAAATCACCTTCAAAACAATAAATGTTAAGACTAAAAATTTTATTATCTTATCAAACAAGAAAATTGAATGTATTTTCAAGGGATTGAATACAACTTTCTGCCTCTACTAGCTCAGAATATCCACTGAAAGAAGGAGGGTGTTGCATCATAAAATGTTCCACAATCATCATCTTCTGTTATGGTAGTTATAGTTGTCCTCTTATGTGGATTACACCACCATTTATCGTCTGAGTCAGGTGATCTATTACTATAAAAAACATCCCAGCCTCAATTCCAACCATTCTTGGGTGGTGGTTTTGAAGGTTATTAGCCTCTCGATTCCTTCCAACTTCATCATTCCTATTTCATCTACTGAAAACCATTATGAACAGACATATATTAGATGAAGAAGCATGGTAATATTTAAATTATATTCTATTTCAACATAAAAAATGTAAAAATCAATTACTTTATTCAATTAACATCATCATAATACTTAATGTAATATAAACTGTTCGCGATACCAACTATTAGGAACCGACCATAAACATTACACAATCTAGTTACTTCACCTAGATTTCAATTCGTTAAAATCCCAAAGATATTTTTGTTTTAGTGTTTTATAATGGTATGAAGAAACTCATAAATATCAACCCACAAGAATATAATGTTAGTACCATTAACATAGTATCCATTTCTTCTAAAATATTATTTTTTAACACTAAACAACTATATGATTTCTTTGACAAAACTTCATAAAATTTTACTTGACTTCCTAATTTCTGTTAAAAATCATTATAAAATAGTAAAATCTTTCAATAATAGGGTTTGAACCTAAAAAACATATTAAGGGACATAAAAAGAAGGAATGAAACAAATAGACCAAGAATACTTAAAAACATAAGAAATCATTTCAATAAAGACATACTTCTCACTAATATATACTTTCTTTGTGGAAAATGAGATTTACATAAAACATTAAATAACACATATAAAACCATAAATGTATATTTGGGAATTAATTACATATATTTTGACCCTAAAAGTTACCTTTTAATTTGTGACTCTCATAGATACCTTACAATGTAACCTTCATGACTACCATATGGTGTAACCATTGCAATCCCACTTGGAGTAACTATACATCATAAATCCTACATACACATAAGCAACACATTGGAGGGTGATATATGCCCCACCATTCTTCATAATAAAATCCCAAGATCTTTAAAAATTCACAAAACAGAAATAATTTCATAAAAACATTACTTTTGAATTTTGTAAAATTGAATTTTAGAAGAGATTTTTTGTTGAAAACCATTACAGATATCATATAATTTAAGTGAAAATTGATAGATTGAAATTAATATGTGTATAAAGTATATATTTATATAATGAAACAAAATTTCTATTAAATCCATTACTCAAAAGTTCTTATTACCATATAATTAATGAAATATATGGTTAACACAATGAATGGAATGTATATTAAGAATTCCCAAACATACGGATCATCTTAGTGAAAACTTTTTTAAAACAACTCTATAATGTTTAAAATATTTTTATTAATATTTCAATAAAACATATTCATGTTTATAACTCCTTATGTGATCATTTAATATCATCATTCTACCGATTTATAAATATTTTTTGTTATTTCCATTGTTTTGGGTTTGTATTTCACACGATTTTTGTGGTATGTTTGTAGATAATTTTCATTAAAATAGAAAATAATATCCATAAGTTGAATGAGTTTTTATTAATATGTTTCTAAAACATTAAATGATTCCAAAAATCATTTTTATAATGTGGTTTGAGGATGAATCATTAGATAAATCATTAGTGATATTTGTTCCGAACAATTAGGCGGTTCTTCAATAATCACGGACCTATTTCAAAGAATACCTTTAATATTATGCTTATAAGTTAATTATATAATGTAAATGTGGACATATAATAAAATTTAAAATCTGTTTCAACCATTAAAATGGGTTTACAACCATATTTTATGTAACTGAAGGAAATTTAAGACACCTCATCCACAATGTCTATAAATCGACAAATCACAAACAAATTTTTTATTTTTAGAAGAAGATGAAGAAGAGAGGAATAATGATGATGAATTTTCCAAAAGCATGATGAAAATATATAATGTATATAATTTTGTATCTATCATTACTCTTATATAGGGGTAGTCAATGAGAGTATAAGAAAAGATTATAATTGAAAAGAAAACATACAAAAAATGAAAGAAGATATTTACCTCTAGATCTCTTCTCTTTGTGATCCTCCATAAGGCCCTTGTTTTTATCCATTTTGTGAGACAATATAGTCTTTAATGTGGCTAAGAGCCTATGAAAGGTTAATGGGTAGAATTTAGACAATTATCCAGTCTTGAGATGTATGAGAGCAAGAGGGGGTAGGTGAGGGTGGTATTTGAAAAACCACGGGCATGCCCATAATTTTAACCAAGATATTTGTCACTTAGATTACCGAATATCATATTTTAATCCTAAATCGTAATCCATAATTATTACATCATTATTATATAATTTTGATGTCCTTAAAAACACTGAAAACATAAAACTATATGTTTACAATTCGCCAAAAATTAAATTATGTAAGAAAAATATAAAAAATTCACCCTACCCATTTTTTGATGTGTAGAATTAAAAAATGAATTGCATTTATTGAAAATAATTTAATAAATATGATTAATATAATCATTAAATAAAATCATAATTTATTCTAAAAATACAGATTTTAAAACTAGAACTCATTTTATACCACTGAGAGAAATTAATCAAGATCTCATTATATTATACCCTTATGAAAATAAAATAATAATATGATTTACTACTTATAAGTGTAATATTAATATTCATAAGGTTATGTAACTATTCAAAAAAATGAATTTTGTTCTATCAGATTCCAAATAACTATGTGTTAATAACTATTGATGTCCAATTTTCAAAATTGAAATAATAGAAGATGAAAAATATTTTTTAAGGAGTAGTTAATAACTATCTCATTAAAAAATATTATTTCAGTAGAGATTCAATGTTTCATGAATTTCAAATTATTTTTAAAACCTAGGGGTGTTACATGTTATATTTCGTTAATTAAAATTTAAACCATATTTAAGTAAAATTTTTGAATCTTATCCTAGATTCTAGAAACCCGTTCGATTAGTGGTGGGGGACCAATTATTTTCAAATATTGAACTAATATCATGGTACTTTCATTTGATAGTGATGGAATCAGATGCACCATTTATTTATTTCAAGAGTAGATATGATCTTTATGAGTACATAGTGATCTTGTTCGACATGATATGTGCACCAATTATATTTATATATTTTATGAATGTTGGTTTTAAATGGTATTGTTAAACTTTTATTATTCTATTTATAGATGACATTATAATGTAATAAATAGGAAGGATTTTCAAGATAAAAACATAGAGAAAATTATATGTACACATTATGAAATAAATATACACCAAGATCACAATGTGAGGTTTCTTGATTAATGATGTTCCGTTTTTTGTGACTAGTTATTTCTGTGAATGGAATATCCATAGACTTTGAGAAGGTCTAGTAAGTTTTTAATTTCGAGTGTCCCAAGAATTTCTTTGAAAAAAGTAGAATTTTTGGGTTATCATTTTATTAATTAAGGTTAATCAAGCAATTTTCATGGTGGGTAGCACCAATGAATGTTTTTATTTTGAAGTGAGTGATGTTCGAATTGTATGATTAATTTGAGAGGGATATTTTATAGGTTAAACAATGAATGAGTACATCAACATTACAAACCCTACCAAAATCTATTAAGGAGTAAACTGTGTATTTTGAGGTATCATGAATTGTGTTAGGAGTCGTTTTGATACAGGGAGATCATCTCATCACCTATATTTAATGTATGTTGAGACCTCACATGTTGAACTACCGAGCCCATGACATGGAGAAGGAATAATTAATTCATTCATTGAGATAATGGATGCATTACTTGTTGAGGGATAAGATATTGATTTATATAGTTCACCATATCCTGATATAATAATCCATCCAACATGTTCATAACCACTGGTAAGAAAGAATGTTTGTTTCTTTTCAATATATTAACATGATGTTGGTATATAACGTAGTAAAGGGGAATGTTGTTATAGATTCATTAAGCTAGAATTTTTTAGAATAGCTTATTACTGAATCTAGTAGTGATTGGATGTTCATGGTATTTTTTTTATTAATATTCATTTTCATTTTATAATGATACATGTATTAATTAACATTATACATTTATCAATTTATCCTTTATTACAATATAATATATAGATAAGAGAGATGTATTACCTAAAATGTTTGTCTATAAGGTACACAATACATTGTGGGGAGATGCCACCAAACTGGAGATTAGTTTTGGTTGAAATTCACTATGTTCATAGTCTTATAATGGATCCCACAAACATGTGTAAAGAGTTGATGTGCAAGTTTCATACCTCAAATTAGGTACTTCCACATGGTTTTACAATGATTCCCCGAGACATGGATGAACTTATTGGTCGTCGAGAATGAAGAATGAATTTTTGGGTTTTGTTATGAATTTATCCACAAATCAATATGTGATGGATGATAAAAAGTTGAATTCTATCCTTTTTCATATATTTCAGATTCATGGGAATAAATGATATTATGTTATAATGAATTTTGTGATGAATTTTTCAATGATTCTTCAGGGTAGTCAGCCAATTTGGGTGATAGTTTCTCAACTGAAAAAAATTGGTTAGTTTTTTCGATTAAAGAGACCTTTTATTTAAACAGTTAGGTAAGATTTAGACTTATTATAGTGAAATTTCATTGGTTTCCTCAATATATTCTGAATTGGATATTCATTTCACATATGGTTTCAGGAATGGATGGTAGAAATCACTATCAATTAAAGTGAATATGTTCATTTTGTAATATCGAGAGTCTAATATATTGTTCTAATAGACTAAATTGATTTTAGAGGGCATACATAGTGCATTTACAAATGATTTTGGGATTTCTCAATAGAAAAATATGGATTTGGCAGAGTAATCTTATAAAAAAGGTTTACATTTTTCAATCAAGATAGATCCTTATGTGGCATTGTATGGTAAACATTTCCACATGTATATATATTAGTTATAGTCTCATGAGTTATCATTAATTTTATCCTGTCAATTGAATGAGGCATTAGATAATTATTAATTTATTTGGAAGTGTTTGGATATTTCTAGAAGAAGATATATATCTTATGTGGATTCAAAATTATGACCTATTGAGTTTAGGGGTGTTAGGAAAGTGGTCTTGAGAGTGTCACCAATAATGGTGAAATGATATTTTGAGAAATCATGTAAGATGAATCCTATGTTTATGGGGACATTTTGCGATTGTTAATATGATAATTCTAGTGGTGTACCAATTAGTTCATGAACAAAAATTCAGTTCTATGAAGGTTTTCTTCCATGTTTCATAGTTGATATGATACCATCATAATCGATAAGAAGTGACCAACATGATGTTAATTAACTAAATGATGATGAATCCTTTAAATAGATTCAAATTTTTATACTAAATTTGAGTGAGATTACCCTTCAAGACAGAAAATTATATTAGTATGACTGAGTTTGAAACACAAATTAAACCTAATAGATGCTTAATAATTAGAGTCGTCCATGGCTACTCAGTGTATTTGTTTTCATCGACGAGTCATTGTGATTTTATTGGATAAAAATGAATGTTAAACATCTATATGTTGGTTGTGCTTTAATTCCAATGCATAAAATTTGAATTTTAGATTATATAAAATATTCTCTAAGACGAGGGAATTTAAACACTCACTAGTTTTTTTACAATCATCTCTCTAGTTGAGAGGTTTTAAAACAAACATTTTTTGTTATGGTGGATGGTTATTTAAATTTTTACAAATTTTATTTTTCTTCTTGATTAAATATGTTGGATATGATATTGAATGATAGAATGTATCTAATTTTTTTGGGAGCCTAATGTTCATAAATATTGATAGTTATTCTAGTTACAACAATGTTACATGGTAGGTACTAAAATTGTGGCAAAACATGCATATGGGTTGGGTATATATAGGGAATATGAAAAAATATAGGTATTCCAAGGAATCCATCCAAAACCATGAAAGGTGTTACCATGATATTTTAAATGTTTGGATCATGATTTGTTAAACCCTCTAGCCTAACCATGTAATGTGTTTTGACTCAGAGAATGAGGTCTACATGTTTAGATAATAGTTTACTAAAGCATGTAGACAAACCATGGAATAGTATAATTAAAACCAAAAAATTATATTTTATTCTACAAATGAACAAAATAACATTAATTAATTATTCATTCACCTTACGGTCAGTAACTAAAACCCTAATTTAGGATAGCTTTTTTTACACCTATTTAAGATTCTAGTATAATCCAATCAGGTTGCATTGGACCTAATGAATAAAAGTCACGAATAATCATTATATTGTTTTCACTTTATCATAATGTATTCTATTGAGAGAAACCCTATAATAGGGCCATCATTCCTGGGTTGACGGTTTGATTCAAATTTTGAATGATTTATTTGAGATCTATTGATGTAATTAAAATAAATGTTCTAATCTTGAAGACTATGGGGTGATTCCATCAAAGTGATTGAGTTTTGTTATATTTGAATTAGGTGGTCAAAACATTATCAAATATAATAAAATTTTTTATAGTACAAAGATGGTGAAGTTACCCCATATTTTAGATAAAGAATCCAAAAAATAAATTAACTCTCTATATAAATGTAAATGAATCTAATAATTAATCCTTAAGACATAAATAAAGAACTGGATATCATGCATTTGAGATGGAAAATAATGAAAAATTAATAGTGTCTAAATTAAATATTGAAATTTTTTGGTAACGAAATTTGGGATGATATGCTGAGAGATGAAATTATGAGTTGTTTATTACTAAATGAAATATTTATTAATAAATTTGAATTGTATTTTTACTAAATGATAGTGACTAGTGATGAGAATCTAGCATGCAAGATTTTTGGGATGGCGTATCCAAGGAAGTTTCAAAAATGTTTTGGGAAGAGTATTTTTCCTTAGGTGTCAATATTTTTCAGAGAGGGATATATTTCATTGAATGTGGATTTTTTTAGGATTAGTATATTTACCCCAGTAGGACCATTATTCTATGATGGCTATATTTTCCCTGGTGTGACTATTTTTCTTGGAAGGGTATATTTCCCCGGGTGGGACTATTATTCTTGGATGGGTATATTTCTTTTCATGTAACTATTATTAAAGGATATTTATACTTCCTTGGGTATGAATATTTCTTCATTAAATAAATAATTTCACTAGTGAGATTTATAATTTGGTGTGGGTATATTTCAATAGTATTTATTAATCAAATACCTCTAGAACATGCCAATATTGGTATAGTTTTTCTCTGGTATCATCATGTAACCCAATGATCAATTATATTGTTTATTTACATTATATTATAGTTATAATCATAAATATTTATCCCCAATTATAATAGATATTAATTTAACTAGGTATATTTATAGACAACATTGGTGATGGCATACTAAAACTTACACAGACCCTACTTGGACCCCCATTGATTCTCGAGTATATGTCATGAATACAATACTCGAAAAGAGAAAGAAAAGTCTAGAAAATAGGTTATTTAGGATACTATGATAGAGTATTCGAGTTTGGGAAATTTAATTTTGTGTATTATTGTTTTTTTATTTTTTTTATTTGGGATATTTATTTTGACCATTCTTATTTTCTTTTTACATAGATGCATCATTTCATATTATAGAATTAAATTTATTAAATTGAAGTTTCCTATATTTATTATTTATACTCATTGTATTTTCATATGAGATTTTACTTAGACATACTAGTATATTACGTGAATATATAAATAGATATTATTTATAGTACCATTATAGTACTGGGATTCTAGTTTTCAGCCACTATCATATAGGGAGTCACTATTATATTTACCTAGGGAACACTGTCATGGCTCAAATTAGTGGTTACTTACTGAGAGGTATTTGATTTTAGACTCATAAAAATTTTATCAATTTTTATAACATAATAATGTAAATAATATTATCAATGATAAAATATTTAATTATCAGAAACATTGAACTACAATAGTTGTCCAGAAGTCATGATAGAAGGATTTGTAATCTAAAAAGAGCATTATAATACCATGGAATTAGAAGAAAAAATTAGAGATAATTAACATGATTAAATGGGCCTAATCATTGGAATATGAAATAAAATTTTAACGTAATTGAGAAAGTCATAATAAGAAAGTATGTAATGTTCTATAATCCTAGGGAAACGTCACATTGTGAGAAACACAATCACACTTTGCAATTATATTGTTAAAAAATCATAGTATTTCACCACATTATTTTGTAACAAATATAGGTTTTCCCAATCTCTATTATATAATGTAAAATAAAACCATAACAAATGTATTTTTCGGTGATATTGGACAACACCTATCATTATACATATCTATGTGATCCATATGAACTTAATGATTAATAATATAATAAGGAAAACCTAGATTGAATATATTATTCTAATCATTTCCAATTGGTATAACATAATTAGATCTATCGATACTAAAATTTCAATCACCATAAAATTGTATTTCATAATAGAATATATAATGGGATTCTGAATAAATAATTCCATAGGATTGATATATTTTGGTGTTAATGGACAAATTGGATGCAAAACTAAAAAAATAGACTTTAAAAAATATATATTATCATCTTATCAATGAAATTAAGTAATGAGTCTCATAAAAAATATAGTTTTTATGATGTTTTAATAAATATTTTTTTTAAAATTATTTTTGAAAAATATTAATTAAGAATCCATCAATATGATATTAATTTATCCCAATGTAAATATGGAGTGAATTATAAAATATATGATCATGAAATGAAAGCCATGTCAATATTAAAAAACCATTATTAAAAAAAAAATTATAAAAAGTGATACAAAAAATCCATTTGAAAAGAGGTGATGTTAAATTTGAATATCACTAGAGAAAATATATATTTTTGTTTCAAAATAATAATGGGTATCATTAGTATGATGAGTGAATATGGACATAGAGTAAATAATGATTATTTGTAGTGGGTAAGTATTTTTCTTAACACTATAAAATTTAATGATAAATGAAGTGCATAAAAGTAGATGTGTTTTGTATGAAAATATAATTCTCCATAATTTATGTAGTGAATATAATATAATATTATAATAAGATATATGAAATACATATTTTATAACCAACTTGTAGAGGAAGAATTATGTATCTATAAAAGGAGTTGAGTTAAGTAAACCACTTACTATTGAACTCGACATCCACAATGGTGAAATAACTTCTGTAGAATAACAATAAACATATAAATATCAAATTTTAAACACATATTCATATTTTTTACCCTATATATCATTTATTTATAAAATCTTATTACTTAATAATAGTTTATTTTCTTTATTTAATTTTAGATATTTTGATTGTTTGGAACATGTGTTAAAATATTGATATCTGAATGAATTTATAAATATAATTTCATCATTATCATATTATCCATGTTATTATAATGTATAATTTATTATTTATAATTATTTATTAAATTAATTCTATGAGAGTTTTCTCAATAGTTTTTTAAGATGTAATTAGTGACAAGATATTTTTGATAATTTTTTTATGAAAAACATTTGTATATAAAAGCCCAATTAAATATTAGTATAAATTCTAAAGAACCATTATAATGAAATAAAAATAATATTTCTTCATTAAAATAAATATTATAAATTTTCAAGTATGTTGGTAATGAAAACTAAAAAACATCATTTCTTGGAGGTAATAGTGCACCAGTATACATGAACATAATTTTTCTTTGTTAAAGAACATATTGAATGCGGTAACTGTTTTCCCTTTTATGAATCATATTCATGTTATATATATTATATGTTGATGATGATATTGGTGTTATCCGATATGTTTATGATGATATCGGTGTCATCCGGGGTTGCAACTCAATGCAGAAAACTATCTCCCAATGGAGAGGTAGTCTGGGGACATCCTACGAAAAGACGTCCTCATACTCATCCACTACTGCTGGAAACTGGAAGCTTGTAACATATTCTTTACCAAGTTGTAGGTCAGACAACTGATGTGAAATTAGTTGTACCTTCCTACACACGATTCCATCCTGCGCTGCCTCATTCTCCTTTTCACCGACGAAGGAGAACCTCATACCATCACTACAGACACACAACACCCTTCAACTAAAAGATTAAATCTAGGAATGAACTATGGATAGCCAATCTATTCCAAGAATCAAATCATAAGGCCTTGACGCTACCACAAAGAGGTTCCAAACGAAACTCTCACCTCCAAGGGTCAGGTCACACTATCTGCAAATGTGTGTGATCTCTGAATCTTCTTTAGTCGGAGTTTCTAAGCGTAAGGGTTGATTCAACGACTCAACTAGAATATCAAGGTCTCAAACAACATAAGAAGAAAGAAAATAATGACTACCACTTGTGTATATCAGTACAACATCCAATGCGAAAAAGGCACAGATTATACCTCTAATCATTCCGGGAGTACCTGGGTCATAAGCCTCTGCTGCCTGCTGCTTTCCCTTCCTTTGTCCACTAGCTCCCTGAGCCAGGGTTGGACCTCTTGGGGGTGGTGCTGGTAAAAGGTAAAAACTTCGTCCACCTCCAGCTGCTCTCCCAGCTCCTCTACCATGTCCTCCTCCCCACAGATCTGTCTTCTTCACACGTTTCCTATGCATCGGTGTTCCATCCACTTCTCCCATGTCATTAGTACGACGGGTTGGATAATCTGGAAAAAGATTTCCCCTACCATAACAAGAGTAGCATCACCTCTCTTGAGGCTGGCTAGACGCTCCCTTTGAACCATGTACGGTAGATCCTATATCCTAGGATCTCCATTAAAAATGTCTCCCACAGCTGGGTCCCTGACGTTGGCTCCCTGTTGGGGAGGTCTCTACTCCAGCTCGCTCACTACTGATAACTGTCAACTTTCTCTCCTCTGCCAAGAATCTCTCAACCACCAAAGCTCGTTTGAGCCCCCTAGTATAAGTAGCAATTCTCATAGGGATGATTCTATCTTAGATGTCTTTGCACTTGCCACACTCAAAATTATGAGCTCTGATGTACTGATCCCTGACCATATCCCTCGAGTACCGTGAGAGGTCAGTAAACCTCGATTAATAGCCAACCACCGTCATGGTCCCCTACTAAAGATGAAGAATCTCCTGTATATGTACTTCTCTCCGGGTAACTGGAGAAAACTCCTCTCTAAAGACACGCTCAAACTCTGACCATGCAAGAGTCACCTCATCGTGAGTCTGGATAACCAAACTCCACCATCACCCAACCAATCCCTACATAAGGCTCGCTTCCAGGATCACCAACTGGTATGCTGGTGTCCAGACCAAAGGGAAGACTCTGGCCACTGTCTCATGCTAGTCCTCTGCTACATGAGGGACATGCTCACCTCAAAACCTGACGGTTCTCTGTTTCTGAAACTCATGGAGTACACTCAGCCTGCGCTACTCCACTACTGGTAGTGTAGGCACTAAACACTTCTCTACATGTGGTGGAATAACTGGCACAACACCTGATGGTAAAACTGAGGGATCTGGTCCCTATATCGAAGATTCATCACTAAGGGGGTCATCCTCCTGATCGAGGAGCTAGATCCTAGCTGGTGCACGTCATGGAGGCATCCTGTAAATAAACAAGATGCATCTCAGTCAGTGAATATATCTGAATAGGTGACTCAAGAATGTCATGGAAACCACAACTCATTCCTACATGATGCATGTACCATTATTTTTACCTGCAACTAGTGTTCTCATGCTCCGAGTCTAAAAGCAAGTTATCAGAGTCTTGGTGAATGGATACGTCAGTTTCCAGCACCAACACTAGGGTCCCTGGCCTGATATCCGAACTCGAAACACTAAACATTGTTTCCCCAAACCAACTCATAGACACTCCATCTTATGGTTGAACTGACCTTCCTCTGATACAACTCTTTCATGAACCTTCCCAGTGGGGCCCGATTCGCAACTCCCCAAGCCCACCTCCAATACGCTATGGGCTGGTGACCAACAACGATTAGGCATGCTACTAACATGGGAGTCACTTCCTAGAAACCTTTACACACGCAGACACATCTCCAAGACCACAAACTTGAAAAGTAAAAACCACTAAAAAATGGAAAAGAATGCATATACTATGTAGAGACCCGAAGCTTAACGTACATGAACATTACATTAATTTTTCAGAATACATAGTACATAAAAAAACACACACACAAGGATCGTAATAGATTAGTGTCTTTGGAAACTCAGAACGTAATCTTCTAATCGTGGTGAAAGATCTTCAATATCTCCCATAAAGATCTTCCCTTTTTTTCCTAAAACCTTTCTTTATATCCTAGGGAAAAGAAAACATAAAAGGGTGAGATCGAATGCTCAATAAGGGTAAACAAAAGAAAAATTAATCACATCATATTCATAAGAACATAACTTTTCGAAATCTTAACCTGTAAAAGAGAGCATAATTTCATAACATGGGATAAATCATAGTAGTGAAATGAAATCCAAATAATCATAACATAAAACATGAAACATTGTGGCATTCACACATAATCATAGAGAATAATTTCTTGTTAGTCAAGACTCATTTCCAAGACTATCATAGTGGACAAAGTCCCTTTCTAAACCGAGTCACCCTCGTTTCAGTCCTGTTTCCCTGAACCGGTATAACCTACCGTTCCAGCCATGTCTATCTCATGAGATATAAAATCTTTACCCAATGCATTGGAGGGAGATATAGGTCCCACCCATCTTATAATGAATCCTTTCTTATGTGTGCCACATAATCATAAACCATACATCATAGCGTAACCAATGTAATAAAAATGGAATTCATAAACAACATGACATCATAAAACAACTCATAAAAATATTTCCATCACAAAATAATCAAATCCATGTAATAATAGGGATAAAAATAGAACCCTTTTATTATCTTAGATGGAAAATAATTTTGATAAAATACTTGAACTCCATTCTTGAGGAAAATATCCTTTCTACTTCAAAAACATTTTTCCTTCCATAACAAGTCATACGACATTAAAATAAAAGAAGATGATTAAAAATAAACTTGAAAACTTGTAAAGGAAGCTTCTTGGAAATAAAGTTCTAAAAATCCATTCATGTCGTATAAGTTAAAAAAACATTCTTCTCGTACTTTTGTCGGAAAACTCAATAAAGTAACTCGTACGAAAAATGACAAAAGATTCCTTTCATATCTTTTACTAAAAATTTACCGAAGGGTTAAATTGAATATGAACTATTGTATAAGGATATAAATATTACATATTGAGGAAACATGGATGTGGATGATAAAATACACCCCAGTAAATTCCAATGTATAAACAATCTCGGATAAAAATGAGATTGTGATATTTCCCCTTACCTTAGGTCCGATTTGCTTCGTAAGTGTCCGAACCTCCTCTTCTTTGGAACACCTCTTTTAATACTCCACTTAGGAAACTAAGATTGGTCTTTGAAGAAGATCAGGACCTCTAGGATTATTCTAGGGAAGTGGAGAAGGGATTTTGGCAGGGGTTGTCCGAGCTTGAGTGCTCAAATTGGTGTGAGGAGGAGGGGAAGGAGGTGCCCTTTTATAAGGGAGGAGAGGGGCACCATAGGAATATCTCAAAATATTATTTACTATTAAAGTCAAAATTGGTTTATAATGGTTCCAAAGGGTCTTATTTAGAAGCTAAAGTGGGGATGGGTCGAAATACTATCAACCAATAGTATTTAGACAAGTTTGGGTTATTATTTTAACCTTATCAATTAGATTTAACTCTAAGTTAAATAATTTAACTTTTACCGTGTCTTTTTTTTCATACACTATATGGTTAATACACTTACTATAACATGCCAAAAGGACCCAAAATTGTTTATTATTAATATATATATCCTTATCTAAGTCATTTGGCCAATCCTTAGATTTTTAGGAATAAAATAACAATTAATAATATAATATTTGATTTAAAAACTATTTTGTGTCAATTTTGACACTATTTGATATATGATTTTTGTGAAAGTCATAACAGAATTATATGTTCGAACCATGTTGATTAAATCAACACTGATATATCATAGTAACCTATAAAATTAGTGGGATTCATAAAAAGTCTCAAATTACGTTTATTTTGGTGTCTATAAGATCGATTATGTCAATATTTCATTAATAATATAATTACTGCATCATCATTGTGTCATAAATAAATTAAATTATTTAATGTCTAAAAATTATAAATAAAATACCATTATGTAGGAAATCGTTTTATCTTTCTAATTAGAATTTATAGTAGAATATATCTTATGTATAACCCCATATTAAAAATTATTTACTTATTAAACTTTGATTTTAACTATTTTAACCCTTCTTTAAATAAATTAATAATAAATGTCCTAATCTAATCTAAGTGGGCCTAAATGATAATATTTTACACTTAAGGTTGTTTTGGGTCGATATACACTTGTCCAATAGGATTAGGACATGTGTTAGGGTAATATTAATATCATTTTTACCCTTAATTACCCTATTTACTTTTAACTGTGGTAAATAAAAGTCAAAAGTTACTATTCACCAAAAATTATTTTCATCTCATTGAACCAAATTTTACGTACTGACATCAACCGTGTCTCTCTGATTTTTGAAATTCCATTCACAGAAGCGGTAAAATTATGATTTATCAAAAAATTAATTTTTTTAACTACCACTTAGTAGTTTCACTATTCATCAAAAATTATAGTTTTTCAGAAAAATGCCAAAATTTCACCCTAAGCTATAATTGATATTCCGAATTCAAAAATGATTTCTATTTTACAAAATTCCCAACATATAAGTTGCAATAATTAATTTTATAATTAATTTCCGTTGTCACAACAAATGACGTGTTTTTAAGAGATAATAACTATAAAAAGATTAACACTTGTTTATGTCTGGTGTAAATGTGAAATTACATACAATGACCAAAATTGTATTGAATTGTAAAAATATATTCTAAATATACATTAAAACCACTCAAATTAATAATTTATCACTATTAATTATTTTGATTAAAAAAGTTGTTTTTAATTAAAATTTAGTAATTTTCACTATTCATCAGAAAATAAAAGTTATCCGAAAATTACTAAAATTTTACCCTAAGCTAATTTCGATATTATGAATCCAAAAATGAATTCCATTTTGAAAAATAAAATTAAAAAATTTCAAAAAGTGGTTATTACTATTCATAACGGCTAGTTCTAATAATATTTTAAGTGTATTGTTGTTTAGTGAAACTCGTTATTGCGTACTACACACGCTATCAAGGAAGGTCGTGATTGCGTGTAATGAAAGGAAAATCAAGGATGCATGTTGTGCAAGCTCCTTTTGGTGTAGCGTACAACACAAGACATTAGTGAAATTAAAAAGAATATTTTTCATAAAATCTTGGGGTGTTACATTCTAGCCCCCTTAAAATTAATTTCGCCCTCGAAATTCATCATTGTTATAAATGGTTTACTATTCGAAAGTTTCTTTAATAGAAACCCACATCATAAAAAGGAATACAAAAACCAATCTTTAAAAACGAATGTATGAAACGTAACGGTTACCCAAATAAACTAATTGCTGGGTTTCCACATAGGTAAAAATATGGATATGGAAGAGAAATCTAACCATCATGTTCTGATGGAGAGTGGTAGAGAACATGGCTATGGAAAAGCCAAAAATCACAAAGCCATAAATTTGTGACGATCTAGGGTACCATCTGATTCATCGGATGTAAGGGCACTAGGACAACATTTTTGGTTTTCAAGATCGTTTCACTAAAGTTGAAGAGTTTGAATTAGAATAAATACTTACTTTATTTTGGTACAATCTCACTGTTGTTCGTGCCTTGAACAATTTCTACTTCATCTCTTAAATAAATGATGTTGAATTTGTTATTTGTGAAGTGTTAGCAGATCATGTGATAGAATGACGGGTCATTCCATCTGTCTCAAATGGTTAGAAAAATTTATATACATAAGTCGATCTATAGTGAGATTAATCATATATGGTTCCTAAAATGGACTTATAAATCATATATCATACTGCTTAATATAATAAAACTAGTTTCTACTAAACAGGGACTTCCTGTAGGCCAGTGGTAGGCGATAAAGGCCAGTCGCACTTCAGTTGTGGGTTCGATTCCCACAGCCTTGTCCGAAGCGATGGGTTGTCGCCCGTCCTGCCGGTTGTCCTTTTTCTAAAACTACATTACTATAACATCCCATCAATAATATTGAAAAAAAAACTTCTATCCTTAAACAATACTCACATGTTTCCAACATAATCCATTTCAATCTTTAGGCTTATCCATAATACTGTAGTCCACTCTCATAACATAGTGAAAACAATTACCAGAGATTTAATACCATCGTTGATCCCCATATATCATAAGATATGTTTTGTTGGTCACATTCCAAACATTCAAAGGCCTTAATCATGTATTCTCTTGAATACCCATCGAACCTTAGTGAAAACATGAATGCAGTTAAAAGTTAACACTTTCCACATACCAAAATCCTCAGAAATCTATATACTCAAACCATGATATAACTTAGTCCTTATATCAATAATGATCTCATGAATACTGTCAAATATTTAATTTTATCTTTTTCCCTTCATTATGCGCATATCATTTTTTTCCAAAAATATATCAATCACATTCCATGGTTACTGGTACCATAAAATTATTGAAAACCACAATAGTCCAATACATAAATATTCCAATATTCCATGATACTATATACAACACTATTTTGGAATCCCATTACATAAACAATTAATCATTCCACCACAATGTTGTCATATTCAACATCGCCAATAGTGATTGCATGTGACTTCCCTTTGTCCTTTGCCTTAAGTGGTTGCTCATGTTGATCATCACTAACCCTTGGATTAGGGCATTTATTGGCATAATGTCCCATCTCCTTGCACTTGAAACATTGAACTGTTGGTGGTGCGTTCTCTGCAGTGTTTTCTTTGTTCACATCATTAGAAACCCTTTTTCCATTACTTCGACACTCAGCTACTCGATGACCTTATTTTCTACACTTAAATCATTTTCTAGTCCCTTTAAGACAATCTCCACCATGCTTCTTTCCACACTTTGAGCATAAGGAAACATTCATTTTCCTTTCACCATTATTCTGAGATTTCTCCTTGAACCCCATCTTTCATTTCTTTTCAAAACCATGAGATGGATATGTAACACCAACTTCCATTTCTACCTTCATAGCACAACGCACAATTTCTTCATAGGTACTGAAGTCTTGTATCGCTAATGCCCTTCGAAGACTTGGTTTTAAGCCACTAAAAAATCGACAACTTTACTTTCAGGTTGGATGATAATTCCAGATGCATACCTTGCAAGTCTTGTAAAATTCTCTTCGTATATACCAACAGATTCATCATCCTTCTGTTTCAGCTCAAGAAACTCCTTTTCCATCTTCGTTCGAAGAATATGAGGGAAGTACTTACTGAAAAACAAGTTCTCGAACTCGTCCCATTCCATGGAATCAATTTCATCTCTTTGCCTCGTATTCTTGATAAGATTTCACCATTGATCAGCTTCACCTTCCAAACGATATACTGCTAAGATGACTTTATCATGTTCATAACATTGATAAACTGAAAATATCTTTTCAGTGGTACTGATCCATTGTTCAGCAACAAGTGGATCAGAAGACCCACTAAAAGAAGGTGGACGTTGCCTCATGAAGGACTCAATAGAATATTGTTCCCTTCTCTGCTCATTTGGAAGTCCAGAATGATTCATAGCTTGTGTAAGTATAGCAATAAGATTTTGCACTCCATCTCCCATAACATTAGTTTGTTCAGGAGGAAAATCATCGCACTGTCCATTTCATTGATCAACACGGTTCCTTCGGGTTCCATCCATCGTCTAAAACCCAAAAAGAATAGTGTGAGAGGCAAAAATAATGTTAGGGAAAACAACATTATAAAGGGGGAGTATCCTCAATATCTAACTTCTTAGGATAAATTCTATGATCATTACCATAGTTCTAGGACTGTATCTTATACATATACTTATCCTTAGGGACATCCCTAGGCATACCTTATAAATATCTCTAGGGATCTCACTAACGTTTTCGCATCCTAGTTTCCAAAGGTTGACTAAACCTTTCCTCTGATACCAACTTTAGAGACCCGAAGCTTAACGTACATGAAAATTACATTACTTTTGCGGAATACTTAGTACATAAAAAACACACACACACAAGGATCGTAATAGTTTAGTTTCTTTGGAAACTCGAAACGTAATCTTCTAATCGTGGTGAAAGATCTTCAATATCTCCCATAAAGATCTTCCCTTTTTTTTTCCTAAAACCTTTCTTTATATCCTGGGGAAAAGAAAACATAAAAGGGTGAGCTCGAATGCTCAGTAAGGGTAAACAAAAGAAAAATCAATCACATCATATTCATAAGAACATAACTTTTGGAAATCTTAACCTGCAAAAGAGAGCTTAATTTCATAACATGGAATAAATCATAGTAGTGAAATGAAATCCCAATAATCATAACATAAAACATGAAACTTTGTGGCATTCACACATAATCATAGAGAATCATTTCTTGTTAGTCAAGAATCGTTGCCAAGACTATCTTAGTGGACAAAGTCCCTTTCTGAACCGAGTCACCCTCGTTTCAGTCCTGTTTCACTGAACCGGTATAACCTACCGTTCCAACCATGTCTATCTCATTAGATATAAAATCATTACCCAATGCATTGGAGGGAGATATAGGTACCACCCATCTTATAATGAATCCTTTCTTATGTGTTTCACATAATCAAAAACCAAACATCATAGCGTAACCCATGTAATAAAAATGGAATTCTTAAAAAACATGACATCATAAAACAATTCATAAAAATATTTCCATCACAACATAATCAAATCCATGTAATAATAGGGATAAAAACAGAACCCTTTTATTATCTTAGATGGAAAATAATTTTGATAAAATACTTGAACTCCTTTCTTGAGGAAAATATCATTTCTACTTCAAAAACATTTTTCCTTTCATAACATGTCATACGACTTTAAAATAAAAGAAGATGATTAAAAATAAACTTGAAAATCTGTAAAGGAAGCTTCTTGGAAATAATTTTTTAAAAATCCATTCAAACAATATAAGTTAAAAAACATTCTTCTCGTACTTTTGTCGGAAAAGTCAAAAAAGTACCTCGTACGAAAAACGACAAAAGATTCCTTTCATATCCTTTACAAAAAATTTACCGAAAGGTAAAATTGAATATAAACTATTGTATAAGGATATAAATATTACATATTGAGGAAACATGGATTTGGATGATAAAATACACCCCAGTAAATGCCAAAGTATAATCAATCTCGGATAAAAATGAGATTGTGATATTTCCCCTTACCTTAGGTCTGATTTGCTTCGTAAGTGTCCAAACCTCCTCTTCTTTGGAACGCCTCTTTGAATCCTCCACTTAGGAAACTAAGATTGGTCTTTGAAGAAGATCAGGACCTCTAGGATTATTCTAGGGAAGTGGAGAAGGGATTTTGGCAGGGGTTGTCCGAGCTTGAGTGCTCAAATTGGTGTGAGGAGTAGGGGAAGGAGGTGCCCTTTTATAAGGGAGGAGAGGGGCACCTTAGGAATATCTCCAAATATTATTTTATATTAAAGTCAAAATCGGTTTATAATGGTTCCAAAGGGTCTTATTTCTAAGCTAAAGTGGGGATGGGTCGAAATCATATCAACCAATAGGATTTAGACAAGTTTATGTTATTATTTTAACCTTATCAATTAGATTTAACTCTAAGTTAAATAATTTAACTTTTACCGTGTCTTTTTGTTTTATTACACTATATTGTTAATACACTTACTATAACATGCCAAAAGAACCCCAAATTGTTTATTATTAATACATATATATCCTTATATAATTCATTTGGCCGAACCATAGATTTTTAGGAATAAAATAACAATTAATAATATAATATTTGATTTAAAAACTATTTTGTGTCAATTTTGACACTATTTGATATATGATATTTGTGAAAGTCATAACAGAATTATATGTTCGAACCAAGTTGATTAATGCAACACTAATATATCATAGTAACCTATAAAATTAGCCGGATTCATAAAAAGTCTCAAATTACATTTATTTTGGTGTTTATAACATCAATTATGTCAATATTTCATTAATAAGATAATTACTGCATCATCAATGTGTCATAAATAAATTATATTATATAATGTTTAAAAATTATAAATAAAATATCATTATATAGGAAAGCGTTTTATCTTTCTAATGAATATTTATAGTCGAATTTATCTTATGTATAACCCCATATTAAAAATGATTTACTTATTAAAATTTGATTTTAACTATTTTAACCCTTCTTTAAATAAATTAATAATAAATGTCCTAATCTAATCCAAGTGGGCCTAAATGATAATATTTTACACTTAAGGTTGTTTTTGGTCGAGATAAACTTATCCAATAGGATTAGGACATGTGTTAGGGTAATATTAATATCAATTTTACCCCTAATTACCCTATCTACTTTTAATCGTGGTAAATAAAAGTAAAAAGTTATTATTCACCAAAAATTATTTTCATCTCATTGAACCACATTTTACTTATTGACATCAATTTCGTCTCTCGAATTTTTGAAATTCCATTCACAGAAGCGGTAAAATTAATATTTATGAAAAAATTAATTTTTTTAACTACCACTTAGTAGTTTCACTATTAATAAAAAATTGAAGTTTTTCAGAAAAATGCCAAAATTTCACCCTAAGCTATAATTGATATTCCGAATTCAAAAATAATTTCTATTTTACAAAATTCCCAACATATAAGTTGCATTAATTAATTTTATAATTAATTTCCGATGTCACAACAAATAGTGTGTTTTTAAGAGATAATAACTATCAAAAGATTAACACTTGTTTATGTCTGGTGTAAATGTGAAATTACATCCAATGACCAACATTGTATTGAATTGTAAAAATATATTCTAAATATAATTTAAAACCACTCAAATTAATAATTTATCACTATTAATTATTTTGATTTAAAAAGTTGTTTTTAATTAAAATTTAGTAATTTTCAATGTTCATCAGAAAATAAAAGTTATCCGAAAAGTACCAAAATTTCACCCTGAGCTAATTTCGATATTATGAATCCAAAAATGAATTCCATTTTGAAAAATAAAATTACAAAATTTCAAAAAGTGGTTATTACTATTCATAACGGCTAGTTTTAATAATATTTTAATAGCATATTGTTGTTTAGTAAACTCGTTATTGCGTACTACACACGCTATCGAGGAAGGTCGCGATTGCGTGTAATGAAAGGCAAATCAAAGATGCGTGTTGTGAAAGCTCCTTTTGGTGTAGCGTACAACACAATACATTAGTGAAATTAAAATGAATATTTTTCATAAAATCTTGGGGTGTTACATACTAAATCCCAACCAACAACGTATGACATGGAGTAAAGTACAGTTATGTAAAACCCTGCGCCAAAAGCACAAGCCCACCATAATTGAGTCTGAAAAAAATTTCTTCCTCTAAGGAAAGGTACTAGGACTGCAATCCGTAGCTGTAGGAACACACATCGGCATGTCTGATATCACTGAGCATCGTCTGGTCCTGGTCTACCTAGAATCCAGTCAAAGGCTCGCTCGTCTGCACAAGACACGACACATGCGGGTAAAGCCCGTGCCGGGGTGAGTATAACAGTACCCGGTAGGACACCCCAAAACCAAAAAGGAAATAAAACAAGGGGAAATAACACAAAAGATAGATAAAATCATCTTTATATAGTATATGTTTATATAACATACAACAAGAATATCTAGATATAATCATACACAATTGTCCATCGCGAAACCACCACTATGATCTAGCTCGAAGATTCCACTAAGCACATAACAAGGAGGACACACTCCTAGGTCTGAAGAGAGAGATACAAATTACTCATTCTGGGAGAACACACTACACAATTACTTGAGGGCATGATGCTCAGACGAGGATCACAACCAATATCTATGGGGGTATTCCAACAACTCAGTCTGAACTAATCTGCTATGTAGAAGATCATTGACCGGGTAAATTAGGTCACGTTGATACCAAGAACTATAATTAGGGTTCCAGGAATGAATAGAAGATCCAGCTCTAAGTCTCACAGAGGGGATTACAACAATTATATTTTGGAAGTCCTGTTCAAGATATCACACTCCTATACATAGGAAATGGTACAAGGAAACCTTCATGGGAAAGAACAAGGGGACGAAACCTACGAAAACTACTCGAAGTTACATAAGACCACTGGGATAAGCCATGTAAAATAGGTTTCATGGAATGTAGTATGGTTACATGCTGTGTTCCTTGACTCCGGGTAATTCCCATGTGAACAGACTATGTCACCCATCCATGCTGTGTAAAACTCAACTACATGGCATGTAGAAGGATCACACACCGTGTTCCTTGACTCTGGGTACTGCCTATGTAAACAGATTGTGTCTGGAATCAAAGTCATGTATGAAAGAATACACACAATGTGTATATAGAAGTACACGCCATGTTTTGTCCACTTGGAAACACCAGTGTACCCTAGCCGCATGCCCGTTCACGGTGTCTGTTCGTATCGCCTGCACGTATACCAGTACATGGAGTATCTCGTGTATCTGGCCGGATCTAGCCGAGGAAGGGGTTACACATCGTTTCCTTGACCGTCCACCCAACCTATGTCTGTTTACTTCCATAGTACGTGCCAGGTGGACCGCCAATGAACACACGCCGTGTAGCCTATACTACACACCGTGTAGTCGAGAAATTTCTAGAAACGTCATCTTCCTCCTCACACCTTGGCTGGATCTCCGAATCACGTTTCTATGGTCCGTTTTTGGAAAAACTCAAGATTATGGGTTGCCCCGTCGTCGTGATGCTTAATCCATGGGTTTTAGACTTTCGTTCAGCCCCAAATATGATTCCGGTCATCCGTACGGAAATCGTTCGAAGAAAGATAACTTCTGATCTGCTTCGATCTGTCTGTCGCAACCACTGTCGCACCTACATGGGGTTGTCCCGATGCTAGATCTTCAATTTGGGATCATTATGTGACACAACAGATGCACAAGGATTAGTCGTTCATATCTACATGAGGATCGCGTAGAACGTGCATGAAGAACGCGAGAAAATCGGGGGAGAAAGACGCATAAAATCGAGAGGGACGAACCTCGATCAATGTTCGTGTCAATCTTGGTTCGTCACCGTTAGGAGATTAGACGAAACCAAAACAACATCATGGATCAAATCCCCAAAAATTCCCTCAAAAATCCCATCCCACAAATACGATCAATCCATGGGGTTATCAGTTCTTGGATTAGTCCATGTTCATCGTAGGAATCAAGAATGAGAAAGAAATCAGAAAGAGGTCAAACAACCTACCTGGATCTGCAGTGCTCGCTGGTGAAGATCTGGTCGTTGTGTCATCATCGCCGGTGAAATTAGTCAAGAATGTCATTTCCGCGTTGGGCGTTTTCCTCCAGAGCTTTCCCAGAGCCTCTAGGGGTTTCAGGGTTATAAAGCTTGTTACCCTGGACCACTGTGAAAGAATTATTAAAAAAGATAAATGATATTTGATGCAACAACATTTTCATAAAATATTTAAATTAAATATTTTATTACGGTTGCGTCCAAAAAGTGGATTTCACCACTGACCTATGACAGCCAATGTTAGGTCTCTTAAAAGGTAAACTCGCCGCTCTAGACGCAATGGTGACCTTAGTTTTCCGATCTGATCACATATTCAAGAGTTATTCCCCTTTTTCAAGAAGACATATGTGCGCGTAATTTAATTATTTAATCAAAATCAAACATTGGTTCTGAGCTCACCAGGCCTCGGAATTACACACCGTATCAAATACTGGTATAGAATGAATTCCCATATACTAATAAAAATAATAAATGAAAAAATTCGGGACATTACAATACTCATATGCACATCCGGTAAATTGTGGGAGAAAAACTCGACTTCCCCTTCATACAGAACTCCAACTAAGCTGACAGACTTAGTGTAAGATAAATCATATGTTTTTCCTAAAATTTTGAAGGAAACTTTTTCTATACCATCTTCCATGAAAAAATAAACTAATTCATAAAATTCTATTAGAAGATCTGGATAGGCAAAATCATGAGCTTCTGTCTTTGAAATAGCTACACTCTCCCATCCATTGAGATTGGTGTTATTGAAAATAATAGAGTCATTCTTGTTGAAGAAGTTTGGATGGACTAACCTCTCCTTGTATATTTTCCACTCAGAAATAGTCTTGATATAAGACATCTCTGGAGGGGGAACATCTCCCGACAATCAAAATTGATCAAACTGAGAAATTCATAACTGGATTTTGAAGACAGTTCTTGACTTCGACACTCACAAGCTTTGAAAACCGATGTGGGACAAGTATCGGGGGTCCCCTTTTATAGGTGTTGAAGCGATGGTTCATCTTCCTATTTCAATCCAATGGCTATGAGTACCTCAGATCTGATTTGATGGTTGAAATGAATGTCGTAAGGAAAATTTTATAGAATCCAATCTTTTGAGTTTTTTAAAGGAATATATTCGAATTTAAGGAAACTTGAATCTGATAATTTTTTTTAAAAAGAAACTAACAGCTTTTTAAAGATGAATACGAAAACAAAAGAAAGAAATTATTCCTTTCATATTACTAGGAATATTATTTTTATTGAGGAATATTCATCTTGAAGAACATTGGATTTAAAAAAAACATGATTACAGAAAAGAAACTTCACTAAAAAAATTCAAATCTGAAAATTTCCATTTACAAAATTTCTGTTTCAATGATTTTCATTACAAAAAGTTGAGATCAGAAAATTTTCATTACGAAAATATCAAGTCTGAAGATTTTCATTATGATAATTACAGGTCCAAAGATTTTTATTATGAAAGTTTTAGGTATGAGAATTTCCATTATGAAATAAAACATGGATAACTATAATACGAAAATCTTGAAAATCTTCTCTACGAAATATATATAAAAATCTATTATGAAAAATATAAAAACCTTCATTATAAAAATATGAAAAAAATCATAACGAAAATTTTGAAAAATTTCATTATGAAAAATATGAAAAATTCATAACGAAAAATATGAAAAACTTCATAACGAAAAAAATGAAAAACATCATTACAAAATATATGGAAAAATTACAATGAAATGTACTCCCCCAATGAAAGTGTGTTTATTAATGTAAGTAGATTTGATTCAATAGGAAGTTATTGAGGAGTATTGCATTATAATTACCATTCCTAACTTCTGTTTAATGTATTCGAATCTATCAGAGTATAAGGATTTTGTGAAAATATCATAAATTTGATCTTGCGTTCAAATAAATTGAAGAATGATATCTCCTTTTTTGTGTGTCATCCCTAAGAAAGTGATTCCAAATATCTATTTGGTTTTCCTGAGAGTGATGTGAATCGTTTTTACTAAGGGAAATGGAAATAGTATTATCACAAAAAACATGGTTGTTGGTAAAACCCATACCATAGTCTGTGAGTGTGTGTTGCATCCACAACACTAGAGCACAACAACTTCCAGCTACTAAATATCCAGTTTCAGTAGTTGGAAGTTCTACTAAGTTTTGCTTCTTGAAGGACCAAGAAACTAATGAATCTCCTAAAAAATTACATGTTCTTGAGGTAATGTTTCTATATTTTCTATATCCACTAAAGCCAACATCTGAAAATATTTCAAAACAATATCATTTCGAATAGAATAAAATAGTCCTAAATCCATGGTTCCCGTTAAGTAGTAAAAAATTATTTTCACACCCTTTAAAGGAATTTCATTTGGATTGGATTGATATCTTGCACATAATAATAATGAAAACATTATGTCTTGATGACTAGCTATCATGTAATGTAATCTTCCTATCATACATCTAAAAGTTGTTTGATCTACTGGTTTCCCAGGTTCATCAAGATCAAGTCTGTTTGAGGTACCAATGGGAGTACTTATAGTTTTAGTGTTGTCATATCCATACTTTTTAAATAGAACATTAATATACTTATATTGGGATATATAGATTACTTTTGGTTTTTGAAAATTTTGAAAACCATTGGAAAATGATAACACCCCCATCATACTCATTTAAAACTCAGATTTCATTAAATCCGCAAAATAATCAGTTAACTATTGCTGAGTTGATCCAAATATAATGTATTCAACATTAATTTGAACAACCAAAACATTTTTCTTATATTCTTTTATAAAATTGGTAGGATTTTCATTTCCCATACCATGGTTATTTTGAAGCAAAAATCTTTTAAGCCTATAATACCAAGCTAGAGGGGCTTGTTTAAGGACATACAATGATTTGGTAAGTCTAAAAACAATATCAGGATGTTTTGTATCTTCCAAACTAGGAGATTGTTAAACAAAAACATCCTCTTGAACATAACCGTTAAAGAAATCACATTTCAATTCCATTTGAAACATTTTGAAATTGAAAAATGCTGAAAAGGCAAGAAAAATATGAATAGATTCAAGTCTAGATACTAAAGTATAGGATTCTTCATAGTCTATTCCTTCTTGTGGATTATGGCCATTAGCAACTAATCTAGCTTTCATTCTTTCAATGATTATATTTCCATCACACATATTTTTGAAGACCCATTTCACTCCAGTAACAGAATCTTCTTTAGGTATTTCAACCAAGGTTAAGACCTTATTCCTTTAGAATTCAGTTAGCTCATCTTTCATAGCATTAATACTAACGTCATCAGCTAAAGTTTCATCCGTGATTTTTGTTTTAATTGGGAATGAAATGATATATTTTATACTTCATTTATTAAAGAACTAATAGTCCTTGCAGGTTGATTTACATCACCAATGAATCTATCACTAGGATGATTCCTTAGAAACAATTGATTTGGGTTTTTTAAAACCTGTTCATCAACATAGGGTAGGAAATATTCTGGGGTAAATGTTTCATAAATATATTCATGGAAATTTTACTTATTAGATGGATATTCTATAAATGGATGATAATTAGTTTTTGAAATCCCATATGAAGATGTAGCTTCGGGATGTATAAAAACAAAAGGATCAATTTCATCAAATTTAACATATAATATCTCTTCAATAGAACAAGTGTTTTTATAGAAAACTCTATAATCCTTAGAGGTTGTGCAATTGCCTACAAAAAATTCTTCATAAGATTTTGGTGCGAATTTATGTAGATTATATTTAATATTCAGAATTAATACCTTGCAACCGAAAAACATGAAGTAGGAAAGTCTTGGTTTTCTACCATTCCATAACTCATAAGAAGGTTTAGTAAGAAAATATCAAATAAAAACTTGATTTATAGTATAACAAGCAGTACATACAGCTTATTCCCAAAAACGTTTGGCTACAGAATACTCACTCAATTTGATTCTTGTTATCTCTTGAAGAATTCTATATATTCTTTCAAAATACCTTTTTTTGAGGTGTTCTTGGTGCTGAGAATTTATGAGTAATGCCTTTTCTAATACAAAAAGTTTTAAAATAAGAATTTTGAAAATCTCCTCCATGATCACTATGAATATATTTCAAAAGAATATTTTTATCATTTTTAACTTGGGCTCTAAAACTATTGAAATAAGAAAAATATTCACACTTCTTTTCTAGAAAATAGACCCACATAAATATAGTGTAATCATTAACCAAAACAAATATATAATACTTTCCCTAGATGCTTCTAGTTTTTGTAGGAATAATGTGATCCTTATGAACTAATTGTAATGAATCAGTGGTTGAGACTTCATAGATTAATTTAAAACATGATTTATGTTGCTTTCCATATTAACAATGTTTACAATCTTTTGAAGAATAAATTCTATAATCTGGTTGCTCCTTAACTAATATTTTTATAGAATGTTTTCATATGTTCTTAAGGTTACAGTAACCTAACCTTCTATGCCCCAACCAAGAATAATATTCCATTTCACTAAGGCTTGGTAGATCTAGGTTCTTAAGGTGTTTTAATTTTAGTGTGTATACATTCTCTTGCTTATTGGAAGAAATAACAAACACTTCCTTGGAATTTTGTACTAAGAACTTATCATTCCTAAAATTCAAAAGGTAACCTTAATCACATAATTTGATTATTCTTATGAGATTTTTATTAGGACCCTTAACAAATAACCCTTTGATATCAATGTTTTTCATCGAAGAACGATGTTACCTAAACAAATAATTTTTCCCTGAAAATTATCAATAAATGTTACTTTTCCTCCATTCGTCTTAATAATATTTTCAATATAGTTTTGGTTACCAGTCATATGAAGGTAACATCCACTATACAAGTACCACATAATGCTATTGGTAACTTCGCTATTTTCTTGAAAATAATTAAAAGTTAGGTTTTCTTGAATCCAAACTTTCTTGGATCCAAAACTCTCAGAAAGGAAAATTTTAGGCACCCGTCTAATCATAGAAACAAGGATTTATGAAGTCTTAGATACAGTGTTTTGATTAGAGAACAATTCTTTTCCTAGTGTCCACCACACTAACACTTAGTGCAGAATGGAACACATTGAGGAACAAAATAATTGTTACTAAAAACTGGTTTAGAAACAGTATATCCAAAAACATAACTCTTCCTTAGAGGTCGAATTTGTGAATAAATTTTAACAAAATTATCTTTACCTTTGTTAATGTTTGACAAACACTTCCTCAAGGATAAGATGTTGGATTTGAGTTTAATAACCAAGTTGTTGTCTTAAAAAACATATGATTTTGAACTAGAGCTCTGCTTGAAAACAATTTTCATAAAAATTAGGTTTTTTATATCTTTAAAAACATATCATTCTCAGAATTTAATTCATCATGATTTTTTGAAATAATTTCTATATCAGCATTTTTCTTATCAAGATATTTAGAAGGATCTGATATTTCCTTGGTAAGAATACTATTCTTGGATTTTTCCTTATCATGTTTTTCCATGATTTTTGAATTCTCAATCTCATGATGTTTGGAAAACCTAGAATCCTTATCATAGGAATGTAAAATATTATCTTCATCAGAGGGGGATTTTGCATCAGAAGAGTTATAATATTTACTATCATTAGCATTCAAAGAAACATTGGTAATAGATTCATCATTGTGTACCTTAGTTATTAAACAATGATTTTTAATAAGTAGTCTGGCTAATAGACCAATATTCTCTTGTCCGGAAAATTCATAATCTGGGGATTCATCTTAAGTGTCACCACCCCTGGAACTCTAGGTGTCATTATCTTTCAAGACATTATTAGCTCTAGCCTTGTAATATTTTTTATTTTTTTCATAGAATTCCCTTACTTTCATTCATTTCCCTTAAGCATAGGACAATTAGGTCTTATGTGTCAAACTCGATTTTATTCATAGAATGTCACTTCTGAATCTTTCTTGTCTTTAGTTTCCTTTTTCATATATCTGGATTGAATGCTCTTTTGTCCAGATATCTTGTTCATCCTTCGAGCACAATTTGCTAACTCATTCTCTGAGGATTCACTTCCACTAGACTCAGATTGGATAACAACATTTTTATATTTGGATCTGGTAACTCTCTCAAGAGTCTTATCTTTCATATGATTTCAATTTGTAGTAAAAGACACATTGCAATTTCCATTATTCTTCTTAACATTATTAGAATATCTCTTTATTCTAGTCTCAAATTGAAGAAGTGTTCCAAAGAGGTCATCAAGAGTAATCTGAGCAACCTTTTAGTTCTCATCAATAGCAGTTCTCTTGGATTCTCAGTCATTTGGAATGATTTATATGATTTTATTAACAAGAACATCATTATCTAATCCTTTCTCACCCATTGATTGTAATATATTCAAAATAGTCATGAATCTTTGTTGAACCATACATATGGATTCTCCATAAGTAAATATAAAGACATGGTATTCATGTCTCAACATAGCTCTTCTTGTCTCTAAAACTTTTGAAGTACCAAAATGTGTAAATTCATGTTTCTTCCATATACTACTTTCTGCTTCGCAAGATGAAATTTGGCTATATATATTTCTAGGCATGGTGCAATGAAAAGTATTGTGTACCTTATAATTCATTTGATATTCATTTTTTCCTTGATATTTAAGGTACTAACTAATTGGTCAGGGATCGTTTATCCACCAGTAAGCATAAGAAAATTTTCAACACCAGTATTAATAATGAATGACTTCATTCGATATCTCCAATATTCATATTCATTTCCCTCAAAGATAGGTGGTCTTGTGGGATTAATATTTTCTATGGAACCAACATTGATTCCTGCTATCTTAAAGATAATTCATTCCACAATAAACATTTTAGTAGAAAAATACTGTAAACAAGGAAAATATTCCTATGAAAGGAATATATAGAACACTAGTATCTCTAGTAAAATATGAATCCGAACTATAAAATTCCGAAAAATATGATTTCAAAAAATATGATTGTGAAAAATAGAAGGGGAAGAAGAATTTTCTTCTTAATCTAATTATGAGATTAATTCAGACTGATCCTTTTCTCTGATATCAATTGTTGAGATGGTATGTCTGAGTATGATATAATATATAATACCAAATGTAGGATATAAATAATAGAGATATTGTATAAAGTATCTATTGATACTAAAAATACAAGAGGGGGTTAATTGTATTCCTTAAAAATTCATTTTCAACATTAAAGACGGTTATGTTCAATAATATTAAACAAAGTAATTCACAAAAACTGTAGATATATAAACATTCTTGAATCAGGTAATATGACTCAAAGAATGCAATTCCAGAAAAGAGATTCCGAAAATAAAACATAATGAATGTTTACAAAAATAATGATTGTACCATAAATCGTATAGAATCATAACTAAATCATAGCACAAGTATAAAGAAATATGAGAAGATTATAATTTCCTCAAGAATACAAACACATCAGAAAACATGTAACTAAAACCTATAATAGCAGTAAGTCTTTTAACTCAATGTGATGGGTATCCAAAATCCTTGTATAAAGGTCCCTTGATTTATACATTCAAGAAACTCTGTCTTACCCACACCCGGATAACCCCTCGATACTAAGATCGATGTCTATTTTGCTATCCCTGAAAGCCCTCATCTTCAAGGTAGTTAATAAATATCTCTTCTTTAGCAAGGAAATCCTCATCATCAAGGTAGTCGACACCTCTGTATTCCTATCCCTGGAAGCCCTTGATTGTACACACCAACAATCAGAGTCTCACAAAGAACGTTTGAGCAAGAATATCAGTATGCACAATGAAATGATATTCTTTCGTTAAAAATCACTTCATCATCATGCAATATCTTGAGTCGTAGAATGATTATGGAGCTCTTATAAATTAACACCTATTTATAGGCATGGATTCACCGGTTGTATCCCTCCTCCAATGGTTATAATTTTCCTTGAATTTTGGAGGGACTTATACACGTGTTACTCAAACAATGGTTAGTCAATAAATGAATACACAATATCATTTTATAACAATGTATGTATAGGTAAAATTTGGTTACATAACTAAAATCCAATATTCGGAATGTATAAAAATGAATGTTTGGAGTCTAAACAAAATTGAATTCGAAGTCTATAGTACAACGATATTTGGATTCTATTTTATAGGAATTCGGAACATGAATTATACAGAATTCTGGAGTATGAATTTCAGGGAAATTTTGAGTCTGGATTCTCAAGAATTAGGAATAAGAACTTACAAGGTTTGTTGTTAGAAATTGTAATCAAAATTCATAATCAGTATTCAGAGTCAGAACTCAAAATGATCGTAACTAGAATTCATAATTAGAATTTGGAGTTAGAACTTGGAAAGATTGTATCCAGAATTTGTAATTAGAATTTAGAGTCCGAACATAGAATGTTTATAACTGGAATTTGTAATTAGAATTCAATGCCAGAACATGGAATGTTCGTATACATAATTCGTAATTAGAATTTGGAGTCAGAACTCAGAAAGTTCGTTACCAGAATTTGTAATTAGAATTTGGAGTCCGAAGGTAGAAAGTTCATATCCATATTTAGTAATTAGAATTCAGGGTCAGAACATAGAAATTTCATAACTAGAATTCAAAATTAGAATTCGGAGTCAGAACTCCAAAAGTTTATAACCATAATTCATAAATAAACTTTGGAGTCATAATCTAGGAGGTTCGTAACCAGAATTCATAATTAGAATTCAATGTCCGAACTTCATAAGAGTTCATAACCAGAATTCATATTCTAAAACATAATTTTTCATATCAATGTTTATATAGGATTCCAAGGCTTTCATTTCAAACATAATTTTACACTTAGAAAAATTTTATTTAACAATGAAAACATAGTAAAGATAAATTTCCTTGGGGAAAGAAATTTTTCTTAATTAAGTAAAACACGGCTAAAAAGAAATTTGTCTTGAGATAATGTGTTTTTGATTTTCAAAACAAGAAGAATGGAAAAGTCATAGGAAAACCTTAGTAACTCAACAATCTCCCCCAAACATGAAGAAATGGAAAAGTCATATGGAAACCCTTATTGACTCAACACATCAATCAAGTAATAATCATAGAATTGATTCATGGTCATTGTTCCATTATGACATTTATGTACTGATTAAAAATATAATAATTGTGTCGGTATTTTAGAACCCTTAGAAAATTCAACATATATAAAAGTGTTGGTTGATCAATAACAAAATAATATATTTGTATTTATAGAGATAATAATAAGTGTACTTTTCACAAAATCATTATAAAAATAACATCAAAAATAGTGATCACATGATATTTCCATTTGTATATGAGATTAGGTTTCTATAGATATCAGTTATTATCATTAGCCATCATATTCAATCACTTGTAAGAATAATTGCCATACTCCCTGAATTTGAATATTGGAATGCATGTGGTTCATTTGGTATAATTATCTATATATTCACATAATTTGATTACATATTCACATCACAAAAACATTTAATTACTAGATAAATATCCATTCCACCCTTAATTTATTTACTATTCCCCATAATAAATTTTTCATTATGATTATACCCATAATCTTTTGTAAAATTATACTCAAATTCTCCCCTCCATGGGTTTTAAATAATTTTCATTGAATTGAAAATTTATTTTCCTATCAAAATTATATGACTGATGGGTGACTCTCAATTCCATTTCATCCAAGGTGGAACATGAAATTATTTCATCATACAATTAAATAAAATTATGGATAATGAATTTGAGATAATTTATTCGTGCCATAAAATAAACTAAAAATCTTACTTTTTGGTATAATGATAATGGGAAAATATTGCCTCACAAATCTAGAATTTTTTTTTACTTATAGGAACAAATAGAATTATCATAATCCTACATCATCTCACAAAATAACATATCTATTTTCTAAGAAAAATATGGGAAATGCAATTCATAAAAAATTACCTTCCATTTTTATCTAACTCCATTGATTTTATATCATCATGGTTCCCCATGATCCTGATTTGAGTATATATTTGATCCACTAATCCTTCAAGATGATAAATATACAAAATAATTATTTCATGTTCCTAATATAGGAGAAAAAAATATCATTTTAATTTTACTGATCTATTACTCATCATCATGTTGATCAATGGAAAAAATAATTGAAGATTTTTTTTACCTCATGAAGGATTGATCAAAATGTTGTTCAATCGATTTCTCAATTAGAAGATCAAACTGATTCATTCCATTAGAATGTTGTGTAATCAAAGAAATGGTATTTTCCTTCCGCATCTCAATAAATTCATTTTCTTATTTTGAAAAACGTTGTATTATCAACCAATTTTAGCATTACCATGGTTTCTTCATGTTAAAACCATGGATTATAACCAAAAAACATAGTGTAAAAAATAATAATCAAATTGAAAAACTATATATCTAGGAAAAATCATTTCTATGGCTCCTAAATAATTACACTTCCTTTTTAATATTTGGAATATTATCATTAACATAAATACTCCTAAGATATTATCTTATAAAAACCAATTTTATCATTCATAATGAAAATATAAATTAACATACGAAAATTCCCCATGAGTTTACATCATGGTGTGCAGTCTTATGCCCACATATCATTCAGTACAGATGATTAAATTATTAAAAAATATTCCTTATTTAGTGATGATATACATAGTTTATTCTATTCTACAACCATATCTAATTTGATGTATTAAGATAGAGATTTATATTCTAGTAAAACCCCCACTCAATTAATTACCATTACTGGAGATGTAGTCTAAAACTATTTTATGTATGTTTTGCCTAAAAAATTCTAATTGTTATAAATGTAGTGGGGGGTGATTAAAATTATTTATATACCGATTTTTAATATATAGAGTATTCTAATGACACTAAACCATTATTGTTATATCATTGGATGTAAATATATTTATAGAATATTCATTTAATAAGGCGTATTATTTATTTATGTAATGTTCATGTCTAAATAGATTGTATTAGAGTGATGTTTAATTAATTTTTGTAACTATAATGAATTTTTTTTTTAAAACACTTAGTATAATATTTCATCATATTCTATAGAAAAGGGTATATAACACTAGGTCATAATATATTCGATGTAAGACTAAAAAATACTGATTTCAATGACAACTTGAGCATTGAATTGGTATAAGGGAATAATAACATGATAACAAAATTTTTAAATCATACGAAGAAATTAATCAATCATAATCATGATTCAAGGAATAAACCTTCATAGTTTCTATGGAATGTGTCAAAAATAAAAAATGGACATGATCCATGAGTTAATAACATCAGCATAAGTTCACTTCATAAAAAAAGTGGAATAAATTTTGGCATAATAATAATCATAGAATTTTTGTATCAATTATACCATACCCCACATTCTTTACATGTTAGATTTTGGCTAACCACCCATATACATACTTTATTCTTGGAATAATTTCCCATGTAAACTATTTTTGGGACTGGGATAACATCTTATGAAAAATATTATTTTGTATTTGATAACATTGGGTATACCCTTTCAGATCAATAAAAATTCTATCACATTGGTTCTCTATAATAGACCCACTAATCACATATTCCACTCAAATATATCCCACAATATCATAAATCATTTATCATTTAATAATTATAAAACTCCAAGAAAGGGAAAAAAGACTTCAAAAATATTTCATCAACTTAATCATAAACCATACAAAGAAATAAGGAAGATGATATCATTAGATCATATCACTAGTGATTAATAAGTAACATCAATTGATATTATCATTGTTGAAAATACCATTAAATTATTATTGGATCATTACCTGAGGAATATTCAGTTTTCATTTTGAAATCAATCATTGAATACATAAAATTAAAAATATTATAAGGAAAACGTTTTATATAAAATAAATTATGAAAAATTTTAAAGGATGATTTAAATTATTTAATATTTAGGAAGGCGAGATATTCCATTTATTAAATATTTTTTAAAATGAATTTGAGTTTAAATTTTAGGAAAAAATTAAAAAGTAGGATGTTTAGAAAATAACTAGAATATAACATTAATTAAATATATAAAAATTAACAAAATGGATAAAAAATACCTTATACCATAAATGGCTACTGGTGAAAATAGTACACAAAATAATTTAAATGAAATATAAACATAGAGATGTAATATGTTCTACACTAAAGTTAAAATCATAGTCCATTTTCCATAAAAGATTATTTTATTGTATATTTAGTAAATAAATTGAAGAAAATTAATAGTAAATTTGAAATATATGGAAATAACTATATGGTATAACATAAATCCTTTTTAATGATAAATATAACATAATTTCATTGTAAAATATTTTATTATAAAAAATCCTAATAAAAATGTGATTGTAACATAATACCATTACCTCATGTTAGCATTTCTTCATAAGAGCTCCAAAATCACATGTAATAAATCTAAATTCATTATAATTATATTCAATAAGAATTTAAATATTTATAATATAATATATGATCGAGATATAATATTTCAATAGAAATTAGTTGATAATTCCTTATTAAAATCTTCGTTTCTAGGTGTTAACTATTTCATTTTTAAAAAATGTTTATATGTAAAAGTCCCTATCCATGTACATTAATCATTACTCACTAATCTCATAAATTTTATTTAATATATAAATATCATATATGTTAACTATACAAATATTTATAATTTTCTAAGAAGGGTATATATATATATATCTCATAATTACACCATTCATGGAGACTATATTCCGTACATACACTTGAACACCATATTCATTTTTAACGCAAACTAGGAAATAATGATAAATAATATTGTCTCATTAAAAAATAATTATGAATTAAAAAATATAATATATATTTATAAGATCTATAATTATAAAATATTATTTTATGTTTTTTTGGAAAATGATTCATATTATTGTGTGGATGTTGTAGTCCTCACATTCTCATAAGGAACACTATCATTTTTCATTTGATAGAAAAAAAAGAGGAAATAGGTTTTGAAATAATCTCTATACATTAATAAATTTTTTTTACTATACTAATAATGTTTTTACAGGTAAAATAGTATATATAGGGTAGTATATGATGTAAAAAATTAAAGAGATCATTTTTGATCTATACAACATCTTTTAGAAAACATATTTAGCTTTCACATTAAGCCATGGATAGAGATTATTATGATAAAAAATATAATACCTAGGTGTGGATGTTGTTAAAGGATATTTTTTAGTAATTGTTTAGAGAATAGGATCCTTATGAGTAGAAAATATTGGGTAAGGTGTCCCTTTATCATTGGGGGAGTGGACATAATTGGAATTTCCAAAAAGATTAAATATAATATAGTCTTATTAGAGAAAAATACTTCCTCATAGCTATGTATTTTAATTTAGGATAATATAGGATCATAAAATAGACATAACATATGACATATAAAATTTTTATTGGAATTATTTCCCTTATCTATTGGTTTAACACTCGGTAAAGCCATTTTATCCACAACTGTAACAACCAATTGTTATTATTTTTACAATTAATTATAATAACAAATTAATGTGTCAATATTACTAAAATATATAAATTCTTATTAAAAACAAAAAATCCAATTTATCAAAATTAAATTTCTATAATATGTAAAATTTAATTTTAAAATAATCCCAAAAACACATTGAAAAATCAGTTTTCCAATAAATACATATTTAATTTTAAAAATGATTTTATACCAAATTTAATAATAATTTGGATTGAAATAAATGTTATTAGGTAATTTTTAATCATAAAGAAGTAATTGTAATTTAATATCATTTTTGAATAAAATTTTACTATGTAAATACATTAACTTAAAAAAGTTTTCTATATATACGTTTTTTTAATATTCTTTGAGAAATTAAAATTTTCTTAAATATCATAAAATATCACAAGAATAAAATTATGATATGAATATTTCAATAATTTTATCCTTTAAAAAATTATTAAGTATCAAAATCTCATATAAATTAATTATAATATATATTTTCAAAATGAAATAAATACAATTGTTTTATAAAAACATATTTTAGAAGCATTAAATTACTTTTATGGTAATCATTTAAATATTTAATATGAATTACTCTATCTGTATTCATTTTTAATACCATTTTATACATTTTTAAAAATATATTTATTATTTTTATCATTACTATTTTAAAGACACTATTTTAATGATATACTATACAACGATTCATTTTGTCTTGCGGTTGCATATAAAATAAACCCTTGAATACATCTTGTCAATGTGAAAAGAAAAAAATACAATCTCATGGTTTTACAATGCGACACACCAATCTATAGATACAATTATCTCCTCTATAAAACATTCCATTAAATAGAACATAATGACAGACTAAAATGATTACATTGCGGTAAAATTCTTCTTAAAATATACCACTTTTAAACCACTCTCCCTCAAACATCCTCTCAATAACCAAAATAAATTAAATAAAAAACCTAAATGTGTATGGAAATCCAAAAAATTACCATTGACACCTCCCCAACTATTATTATCCTTATCGATAAAAAATAATCCTTATAGTGAAAATCTCAATTCCTATTAAATAATTGATGATACCTCTATAATAGGAAGAACGATCCACTAAATATCTCAAATATGACAACACTAGTTCTTTTATAATAATAATATATTCTATGAATCCATTTAAAAAAAATGATACATATACAACATGATAAAAATAATCTAATGAAATAAAACATAGTACTGATGACCATGTTATCATAACCGAAACCTTAAAAACCACATCATTCACCTCAACAATTTTTCAAAAATATGAACCTTTAAAACCCCTTCTATGAGTAATTATTTTGGAAACATTATTGAAAATAATTTCTAAGAAAAAAATATATTTTATTAATAAGTAAAAAATATAACACACATTAAAAATGAGTTTAATATAACCCATTAATGTTTTAGTGAACGGATTTTGAAAAGATGTGGATATTGCTCACTTTAGTTGACACCAAAAACTCCCCACCAATGACTAAGAGGTTTACAAATCATTGGGGAAGGAATATTAAAAATTATCTACCATAGCACAATATAAAAATACTAGTTATCAAAATTATATACACTTAGAGATACTCAAAACAAAGAATCATAGTTTTTAAATAACTATAATATATCACCTCAATCTCTTATTCCATGAACCAAATGAATTGCTTCTCAGAATATTCAACCCTACCATTCCAAATTCTTAGATAATGACTTTAACAAAAAATAATATCATAGATAAAATCATTAACATGATCTTAGAACAATAACATACCTCCAACAGAGTCTTCAACTATAAAGAACAATATATCACTAAATATATTGTCTTAAGGATGACTCAAATTTCATACACATACTTCCCATCTAGCTAGAAAATTATGAAACTGAATAATCAAATACATAAAATGATTCCTAATACTATAGATGATATTAAAAACATTATGCATCTCATTATTAATCTTTATTAGATCATACATATTCTATTTAATGATATTATAATTCATTAATAATTTATGAAACACTTTCCCAAAAATATATTATGTTTTACTATTTTTCTTCATCCAATATCATCTATCCATCTTTTAAAATTAGACAACATCCATATTAACTAAGAATTATTCTACAGTATTCAATATATCAATGGAAAAAACAATTTTTTTAAATATTACACATAATTATAGATTTTTAATTTACTAATTAACTTCAATAATTATAAAAAAAATTTAGCTATAATATATCCGATGATTCCCCTTTCTTTTCCCATGCCAAAAATTACACCCCATTTATCAATGGAATATTTATGGTTCAAAATAAAAATACGGTAGAATAAACCAAAATAAAACATTATCATCGAAAATAATTGAACCATTTCATAGAAAACAAATCAACCAATATAATAACCATTAGAACTAGCTCATCCATAAAACACTACCTTTCAACTCACATTCAAAACATTAATCCACGATTAATCAGTCAAAAGATAACATACACCTCAAAACCCATTCCTATCCTCTGTATACTATTTATAGAAAATATTAATATTTCACTTATAAAAAACAAACCATAAATTTTATCTATTATTGAATGATCTAAAATTATTTTTAATAGAGTAACACAGTAACCACCAATAAGAAATTGTATTATTAGAAATTATTTAATTAGAAACCTGTTAGATTTAAAATGTAATTCTCACTAATAAAAATTATATCAATACCATGCAGTAACCATTGTATGATAATATATAATGATTAAAACCAATGTTTAATTAAATAAAAATTTAGTGGAATTCTCATAAAAATTACTCTAATTCCATTTCTTGATGATGTTTCTAGATTGTGGAATGATGAAACTATATATGATATATTTTTTTATTTGAACTTAATGATCTAAATTATAATTATTTAATAATATCATCAAAATTGAAATATAATTTCAAATTATATAAGAGTGACCTACTATTTATTCATATTTTATGTGTGAAACTATCAACACAAAACATGTATGAGGAGATCAGTATCTGGAATTCTAATTTAAAATTTGTACATTAACATATAATAGAAATGCTAAAATGATTTTTGTATTAATTTCCAAAAAAAAGTCAAATTTAAAAATGATATATACAATAATAAATTCTATATTTTATGACTTTTTTCAATACAAGATCATTTTTATGATTAAATAGTTACCTATATACATGATCAATTATATTTCAAAAAAATATCTCAAAAAAAAATTATAATTTAATGAGTTACACGTAAATATTAATGTATCCCAAAAAAATTAATCATGATTTCGAAAAATTACATATAATATTTTCTATGAATGTACTAAAAATGTAATGGGATGTTACTATGAATTATTTCAATATTTTAATAACTAAAAAAAATAAATTCCGAAAATATAATATTATAATAAATTCAAATCACATTAATATAATCTATCATTAGGTAAATTTAACACATTCCCTGAAAATTGATATGTAAATATAAAAAAACAATAAAATTATTGATCTAAAATAATTGATCTGGCATAGAAATATTGGATTTACTAACTGAAAATTCATTTTGATGGCTATTAACCATAATCAATATTATAAAAATAGATTCTTTAGATGTTATTTCTAAACATCATGTGAGTGAACTATTATGATACTCCTTTGGTCCAGATAATAAAATAAATTAAAGGGTAAACATGATGTCGAAAATAGTGATACCATATATTCATGAATCAAAGAAAATATGAAATCAGAATAACATGTATTTATTTAAACAATCAATTCATGTTACCATAATTTTATCTTTAATCAAGAAAGGGAAACAATATTTACAAGTTCATAATAATTTAAAAAATATATTATATATATATATATCTATATATATATTTTTTCAAATACAATTTATATTATAACTACTAATGATGATACATGTTCCTATTTACGATCAATTCCATGTAACAGTTACACATTCACCTAATCATTTTTTCTTGGATGTCAAATTATTTACATCATATAACATAAGTCCCCATACATCTGTTTCAAAGCTAATTGTCTTTCTCTACATCATATTTCAATCCATAGATTCACTCCTTCCATACAAACCCCATGCAATCCTCACTTGTACTTATGTCTAGACACAAATCTTACTCTTAAAACATTACTTCAATGTCGCTCAATAAAAACCATAAAAAAGAACTTCTCTTGAGTAGGTACTAAAGGTGAGGCTGATCCATGAGGCCCAATTCTAATAGAAAATATATTGAAGACTAGTTACAAGTTAATCGACCCTGAGTATTAGAGTCATTACAATCATAAAAACTCTGAATAACAGGAAACCTACAATTAAATTAATGTGTTTTTCATTAAAAAAAATATCCCCAACCCAAAAAACACATATACGTTAATGTATTCATAAATTATAAAGAAAAAATCATTAAATAAATCAAAATAAAATAAATCTTCTAGATAACACTACTCAATATACCCAAATATTATCATTAATCCCCCTTACAATATCTTACAAAATTACATAACAAGTAATAAAGGGTTGAGAACATTGAAATGTTTAATATAACCATCCCTTTAATCAAATTAAATTTTTTATATGAGAAGGATTGTGTGATGGAAATTAACAAAATAAACTAAGTTTTTTTTGAAAAATAATACGATATATAAATTATTGAACTCCACATTCTATTTTAAGATATCGTAACAATAATTATTTATAAACATTTATTCAAATAATTCCAACACCATGAAACCAAACAGTATCCTAATATAATTTTAGATTAAATTATCACAAATAAAAATCAATATATTGGGGAATATTTAATCCCACAATCATCATTAAAATTAGAAAAGGGAAAAGTGTGAAAAAATTAAAATCATTCCAACATGTTAGTTTTAGGTCTCTCCAACACACAATAGGGTAGATAACAATTGTAAATGAGATACTCAACAATTAATAAGAAATATGATACTAAAATTACAATCCTCAACTTCATGCCTCCATTCATATTCAAAACATGTATTCCAGTACCACACAAGTTTTATCATAACAATTGTCCATCAACACGTATGAAACCAGCCATTTTCCAACATATAATGTCCATATATTGGTAGGGTTATTTAAACATAATGGGAAACAATTCCATTTCATATTCCACCAATGTACATCTCCCACATATACATCATTATAATTCTATCCTTTTATTTATAATAGGGTATTGTTAACATGAATGACCTCAAGCCTATTACATACCATTCTATTAATATAACCACTATAAAATACCAACCTGAATCACTGAGTGTAATATTAAATTCCACATGACCCCAACGAATGACTCTCAACACAATAGAGGCCTCCAACTAGAATTGATGTTATAAGTGTTTCAACAGAACGATTATAACATATATTAGAGTAAAAATTAAAAAATATACAAACATGTAAAACATTTTTCATTAGAGTAAGTGAAAAAAAACAATAGTCTAAATATATGAATGAATAATGAAATAAGAGGATCATCAACCACAACATGTAATGACCGAAATATCAGCTGTCAGACAGATAACATACATGATAAAATAAAACAAAAATACAAGGGCCTCTTCTCCCCTCTCTAAGAAAAATCTCCCCCAATATCCAAAATCAATGTTATATAAAGCACTAGATGATAAATCTTAGACCTCATACGATTCTATAATGGAAATATGTAATGGATATTATGGTACCAACATTCCACAACCTCAATTAATGGGTGTGAGTACAATTTAGTAAGACACCAATAATGCATTTCTATATATTAACAGTATATTTAGTGTAAAAACATGTGATAATAATCACTATGAAAATGGTAAATAAACAATACTTAATTTATAAATAATATTATATAATCCCCAAGACATGTATAGGTAAATGCATCCATATACTGAATGATCATCTATTTACCAAGACTCCACGAACACTGACCATATGTGCATCAACTCTATTTTAGAAGAATCTCTACCAGCCATATCAACCAGATCTCTCACATGTGTAATTAGTCCAAAAAATTGTATGACACAATACACAAGATATTCTAGTCTATGTATATGATGAATGGTCATTGGAAACATCACACTATGGAGGGAAAATTCATATAGATCAACCATCAACAATACATGTATAACACATTCCCCATTGAAGATATGGTCTAAAACATGTTGATACATTTTGATTGAAGAGACAGTCTATATACATATCAAAAAATTTGCTAACATATTCCACTGATTAGAATAGTTAATATGTCTCAAATTGTGGAAGATATGATAATAAAACTGGAAATAATTGTTTACAAGATTTTAGATCAACATATCATTAGGTTCAAATATATTACGAAATATCAATCATCAAGTCATTTAAATTATGATTCATAACATTACAAAATAATCATACTATAAAACACAATCAAATGTATCATAGGGATACACATGAACACCGCATGTATGAAAATAATCATCACTATTACAAGGATATACATGAACACCTAATGTGATCAAACATCTGAATAATCTTATTAAAAAAAGTATATTAGAAAAATATATCATGTCATGCCATGGCCATCAATGTCTAAGAAGCAAGCCATCACATAACGTGTAAAAAACCCCTTTGAACCATGTTTTTTAATTAGTAATATATATTTATTTTTTAAATATAGACAAATAATTAAATAGATAATCAATGAATTTGGTCTCATATTTTAATTGATTGCAAAAATCTAGTAAAATATCTGGTCTGGATTACCATTTAGTTCTACAGGTGATTGATGAATCTCAATTTCAACCACCCAAGAGTTGGATGACGCAATATCTATTTTCATAAACTAATCATAAACCATAGTTACATGTATAATAAACCACCTACCACAAAAAATACAACAATAAAACAACAAATATCTAACTAGTTTGATGTTCCAATCCATGTCTATTGTGTCTCAAACATTATATATATGATTTTTCTTAATCCAGATCAATATGATAAATTAACAATAATTAGATTATAAACAATTAATTTATTACAATACATAAAATTAAATTGAGATTGCACAATAACCAAAATTATTACTATAGATCACTATATAGTAAGAAACATGAACAAACATCAATCGAAGGATTTTCATATACTTATGACATTGTTATGGGAAAATTTTGTATCATTTAGAAATAAGAAAAAAATTTCCAATTTAATATATTTTTTTATCTTTCTCAAGAAACCCAACCAAGACACCAATTCAGGACACGATTTCATATAACAGAGTTAGTGATACTTCCAAAACACTCATAGTTATATGAAAATAAAAAGTTGAAAATTAATTCCATGTCATGATTATGGATTCACTAAATTGGACAAACTTCACATGACATCATCCAGGAAAATTATGTCAAAATAACTACCATCGAATGTCTGCTCTCATCATCATGGAACAATCTCTAGCAATGTTGATCCCACATTCGATCGATCTTCTAAAATTACATCAAGATATATAATTGATTTTATATCAAATCATTTATGAATGATTTTGGAATCTTTAAATTACTATGAATGCTAAATAAAGGATAGAGGATCCAAGGACAATTGAAACATCAAAGAACGTAAGGGGTATGACATACCATAAGTATTTATCAATTAAAATAACCATAGGGATATTACCCTATAAAATCATCTAATATGAAAATATGATTGAAACAAAATGGATATTAAAAACATTCTCTAATAGTTTTTGTATTGATCTCCCTCGGAGCATGAGGAACCGATGGAGGGAGGAGGAGAGGTGTTCAAATTCCTATTTCACCTATAAAATTAATGCAAGAGAGGATAAATTTAAATGGGGTATTCATATATAAAATGACGAAATGTTCCCAAAACTATTATCGCTCAATGATGTTCACTGTCTGGACGGTGTAGGATCCCTAGACTGTTTCTGGGACCTACTAAGACGTAGGGTCTCTTTCAACCCCACATGTGAGCCGGTAATTTTTCTACTGATTGGATGGATTTTCCAAGCCTCTATCGTTATTTTATGTTCTATTTCACCCAACATGATTCCTTTCAAGCTACAGTTACTCATAAATTATATTTAGTCAATAAATATTATAGGTTCACACATGGTTTTCTGAACAAACCATCAACCTGATGAAAAAGGTTACATTTTTAATTTAATTAAAAACTCATAATGACATGTGTCATTATAGACAACATTATTCACATCATACGAATAGTGTAGGGCATATATCCATAATCCATAATATCTATTTTATCATAACCATAATCTATATAATATATATACATATATATATATATAATATTTCTTAAATTCATTTCATATAATGTAAATATGTCATAATCCACAACCACTACAATCCTTGAAATATCCACATTTCAAAACCCAATACCACACCATATCATTATTTTTTATAAAATATCATGAAATTAACATTTAATAACCTTATAGAAAAAAACTTCCAAAAAATATCCTAATATAAAGATTAACCAATACCCCTGGACCAAGGATTCCTTAAAACAACAACTCATCATTTCCAAATCATTTACAATCCCACCATTTAACTTTAACTAGATTTTGGTAATTAATTATCATATATATTATTCTATATTTAATTTCATACCATTCATTAAACCACTTCTCATTTCCTGAAAATCATTCATCATTAATCACAGTTATTATATCCATAATCATTTAACATAAAATCTCAAATTACTATATTTAAATATTATTTTATCAAAACAATATTCATTATAATAATAATATATTAATTCATTTTCAAGATTACATTATAACTTCTCACATTATCATTTAACAACACACTTAATTCGAATACAATTTATACCAAATGAATTCTGTGAAGATGAGAACAATTATAAATAAAATTCCCTTTATGATTTAAGATAAATGCCTCATAACGTGTCATGGTGATAGAAAAAATCATTTAATTCATTGGTTTTATTATATTTTATCATATTTTAAATACCATTATTCATTTTTACCATCAGTGATATAGTTTTTGATCAATGATAAGATATTTAGAATATGTACTAGGTTATAAAAAATTAAATTGACATATACGAAGGTAGTAATGACATCAATAAGTAGGATTATAGCTAATAAATCTCATTTATCATTACATCCAAGGGATACTAAATCAATAGTCCTTGGCCTCGACAAATAACATGACAATATAATACAAATAAATCATTGCTGAAAATATTTATAAAAGGAAGTTCAAGCTTATAGACATCACAACCCAAACAATGTATGCCAAACCACCTCATTAAAATCTCAAAGTTGTGAACCTATCTATTAGGAAATTTTACTCTTTATTAAAGTTACATAGATAAATATTATAATATTATAATAATATATATTGTTTTTCTTCAATATAATAATGTTTATATTTACTTCCAATCATTAAATTAAAGCCGATTTTGATTTTGGAACAATAAAACACAAATTGTATTTTTTTGGTTAATATTAAAATTCAATTGAAGAATTTATTTTCATGAATTAATATATTTTTAAAATAAAAACTATATTATTAAAATATTATTATTAAATAGTTTTTATTAAATATAAATGATCATATAAATTTTGGTAGTAAAATTTAATTTTTATAAGGGTTGGGATACTTTCATTTTTAAAAAACTATCATTTCTCAATAAATGTATATTTTTAATTTAATATTGAAATTTAAAATATTTAGAAAATTATTTGGGTAAAATAATGATTTTTTTAATCAAAATGTCTAAGTTATCCAATTGTTTTTTTAATATTTTTCTGATATTTTTTAATATTTAAATAAAAAATAAATACATTATAAATATATAGTGTGTATTGTGACATATTACTGACCCAAAAGTGATGTAATAAACTAAATAAAGGATATCCACGACCAAATCTATGTTTTCATTAAATACAATGTTATTTGTAATGTATTTAATTAATTTTAGAAAGCCTTTATGAATCCTCCCAATCCTATAATATATTTTATGGTTTGGAAATCATTTCATTAAGAGTATGACTCACCTCAACCTCATGAAGAGTTATATTTTACAATGTTAGGTCCATGGAATAATATAGTAATGGAAAAAACTACTCTTTCAATGAAACAATATGAAAATAAAAAGGATGGTTTTTGGATAGGATTATTTTATTTTATAGAGTCGAAAATCTATGTTTGAGTAACAATAATGACTTCCCCACCAATTTCCTATAAAATAACCACACATTCATCAACATTTCATCACACAAAATTCATGGATCATATCCTTAATCTTCCACACCATTATATATTAATCCAAATATTTCCTATTTTTCCAAGAATCCCATCCCAAGAATTTGGAGTCACACTTTCAAGGTAATAAATCTTCTATTTCTCCCAATAATTTAAGAATCAATGTCATTTTATGCCCTTTTTTTTAAATTACTAATTTTGGGGTGTGTTTTACACATTTCACATACATCCCTTAGGATTTATATGTGAGGATATAACGATTTACCTCTCTTTAATCATTCCATTGAACATTAATATTCCCCCACTTGCTACCAAAATTTCATTGTGGGATTCCATGCCAAACAAATATGTAATGAATACCCATATCAAATTACTATCATGAGTGTTTACTTTTATTCATGTCCAATTATTTTATTGTGTAATTGAATATATTTAATCCAAGATACCCTTTCATGAAAAAAATGTGATGAAAAATGATTCAATGTTGTATGATCTAGGTTGCACAATTAATAAATAGAATGTAATGAATGTGACAAGTGAACTCGATATTATATAGTGCTATAAAAAATTTGGTATTGTTTTAGTCTTATTAGACATCATAAAATGTAAAAGGAAGTAATCCAAATACTTCCTTAGAATGTTTCCTCCATTATTTCAAGGAATTTAGACTCGACCTATATTTATGATTTAATATTTTAAGTTGTTGCCTCATTTCACATGTGGTATTTATGTTATCATATTTTATCATATCTTATAATTTATTTTTATGACTATAAAAGTATTTATGCACCATTAATATTACCTATTATCTATCATGAATTACTTTATTCATGTTATGTCATGTTTATTTCATTACTAGTATTTATATCTCACCCCATTATGATATGTGTCCCTAGGTTATGCGATGAAATGTTATGAATGAAGGAATATTGTGAGCATGTGAAGGATTTTTTCAATAATTATTTTTATTAGCTGTTTTAATATGATATTTAATGAATGTAATTCACAATAAACATGAATTCTTGGTCTTTTAGTTTGTATTATGTGTTATAATATGAATCTAGTCACGTATTAATGTGAAATAAAGAGAATGGTTGTTATAGATGGTATCGAAGGAACATTTTAGATATTTTAGGGATTAGGATTAGAAAAATATAGAGAAATCAATAGGGATAAATCCAATTATAAGAAAACTTTTCAAAATATTAGTATTTATAGAGTAATTGGGTTATCAATAAAATAAATCTTTTTTTGGATAATATAATCTGAGGTGTCGCTACAATGATGTACATATGGGTAAAACCAAAAAAACATGACATTGATCTTGATTCAATTAGGAACTAGGGAAGAAGATACTTTCGTCACACCTATTTTGAAACACCTAGGTGATATAATTTGGTACACTCATTAGCTCATTACAAAAAATTATTAAGAGATCAAAAAATGACCACAGGAATATATGTTATCTAATATATCATGAACAACATAAATTTAATCCTATAAATTCATAAATTATGTAAATACATGTAAATTATAGGCCATCTATTTAATGTAATTGGATTCTTTTTTTTCTCATTTAATATTATATAAATACCCATCCCTAATTTTCAATTTATTTTTCATAATGGCCAGAAATAGGAGGAAGCAGGTAAACAACCAATGTTAAGGGAAATGTAATGAGTGCACTAATGAGATTACCAACTCAATTGGAGATGGAATTTATATCCTTATGATGATATACTCTTAATTGAATAGGTTTATAAATAGAATCCTAGAATAGTAGGATTTCCTAATTTACCCTTCTAAGGAAAAAGATGAATGTGAGATCTTTCTTTGAAAAAGGACACTATCATTTAATGAATAATTTAATCACTTGATAATTGAATAGTGTATCAAATATATTAAGAAGATATTTTCCATACATCAATGTTCCAAAAATGTTAATTTACTACTAAATTTTTATTATATTGATATAGAAGCTGATCAATGGAGGATATTGATAAAGAACATGAAACATGTGGAAAATATCAAAGCAATACTGTCGGAGGAATTCTATAAAATGTTTTTTTAAATATTTTCCTCATAGCATACTATATATAATGGAAGACTAATACCGTTCATTAAAAAAATCGGTGAATCTAATGGGGAATATAAGTAAAAAATCACAATACTTTGATTATAGGCCTCTATCTTTGTCATTTACCTCAAATTAAAGGTTGAAAAAATAATTGGTGGACTAAAACCAAGTATAAAAAACCCATAGAGATCTGAGATTTTGATATCTATGATGAAATTGTCCAATGTTATCTAAAAGATGAGATAGAGACCAGTCAATATCTAGCGTATCATAGTTATAAGAATTGGAAAAAGAATTTTAATTCTGGTGGTCAGATGGAAAAATCAAATACTACTATGAAATTTATATAACATACATCACAAAGGTGTTGAAATAAGAACCCCATAAATTTATTTAGGGGAACAAGGAAATTATTTAGTTTTGTGAATGTTATACACATAGCTGGAAAATACCTACATTAGAAACCAACTAAAGTGATGGAGGGATGTAAAGCTCAAGTCAACCCTCATAGCATTGTTCGATAGTTGAACATGAAGGAAAATGGGAAATTTTCAAACAATTGGAATATTATAGGGTTTATCAAATACAATTAAAGACCTCCACATAAGTAAGGGAGAGATTTTTTCATTAAAAATGCTAAGGTGGATCCTTATAATGAAGTGGTGATAGTTACGCTAGTTGTTCATTCAACAATATAGAATAAAATTTTTTATTATAGTTTGAGGAATTATTTTATATCTTGAATGTTCATTATAACTATTAAAAAACCAACACAAATAATATAAGTAGAGTTGTAGGTGAAATTGAAAAATGGTTAAATTATTACATCCAATGTATATAATTCCTCCCATAACAAAATTTTTGGGTTGAACATCCTAGTAAACCTTATCATACTCTCTTTTTTTATAATTTTTTGAAATTTTGGGTATGGGTTGTATTTCCTAGTATATACCCAAAATAAATTTCCATAAGAAGGAAATCTCTCTTCATATAATGAATCATCCTCCAATTCTATACGAATTCAACAATACTGATGATTCATATTTAGAACTAACATCTCTAAGGTGGATATTATTTCCCTATAAGAATACATATCTTGATCAAATGATTTTTTCTAAGGAATGAATCATCCATGTATACATGCCCATTTAGAGGGAATAAACTAACATCTTTCAAAATCATTTCACAGTATTCCTACAATTTGATAAGATAAATTATCAATTGAGATTATACCTTGGGGTGTTACCATTATGATAGAATCCATAAAGAATATATATTTTAGTCCATGAGGATATAATAAAATAACTATAGGAGAAATTTGATAAAGCATTCATACCCACATGTGCTTCACCATGGGGGGCACTAGTCCTCTTCCCCGTGATGAAGGATTAGTCAATGAACCATTTCAACGATTATTGCGAGCTCAATAAGATCAAGATATATGACATATTTCCCTTAAAATAAATCAATGACTTGTTTAATTAGATACATATAGAATAATAATATTCAACATTTGATGTTTGGTTGGGGTATTGCCAAGATAGTTTAAGAAAGGAGGATATCCCCAGGGATTCTTTTCTTATAAGGTAATGGTTCTATGCGTTCATAGTAATGCCATTAGGACTCACTAATTCTAAAAAAATCATAATTAAAATAGTCAATATAGAATTTAAATGTTACCTCAACAAATTTGTTTTAGTATATATAGATGATATTCTAACATACTCCAAATGTTGGGATGTCAATGTGGAGTATCCAAGAACTATTCTAAAAAGCATATGAAATGAATAGATTTATGAAAATTACAAAACATGTGAGCTATGGTAGAAGGAAGTCTCATTTTTTCGGAATATTATAATAAGAAATGTGATATGTATGAACCATTAAAAAGAAAATTCAATCGATGTATGTCCAAAGGATAATATCTATGATATATATCATTAGATTCCTAAGATTAACATGGTAATATCATCCATTATTAAAAAATTTACCATTATTTATGAACCTTATATCAAAGATAAATTAGAAGAGAGTAATGTTTTCTTGGAATTATGAATATAAAGGGAGCTTAAAGGTGTAAAATATAGGCTTATCACTGTAACGATACTCACACAACCCAGAATTGTATATTTTTCCTAGTATCAAGTGAAGCATCGAAGAATGTATTGGATTTTGTCTTAATGAAAAATGAAAAATTGTTACCCAATGATTCAAGGATGTTGAATGTTCACGAACATAATTACCCTGTGTGTGATCTAGATTTGAATATGTTTTTTTTCAGGTTGAATATTTGGAATGATTATCTATTTTATTAGAATTGTGAAATTTATACGTATAAATATATCCTAATGTATATATTCATGAAGAAAAAGATAAATATGCAGCAATAAGGATGGTTAAATATGATCAAGGACTATGACTACTCCAGACACTACAATTATTGAAAAGGGGAAAATGTGGTAGATGATCTAAGTATAAAGAATCTCAAAAATTTATCATTGATGATAAATGAAATCGATATGATCATATTAGGATTTTTAAGGATAGAAATGGGAATCATAAATGAAATATCATCATCAATACTATCAAAACATATTTATAAACCATCTATTGTTGGGAGGATAACTAATGTTCAAAGAGATTGTGAGGGAGTTCAGATGAAATGGGATGTGATAAGTAATGGGAAAACCTCAGAGATCATTATTAATGAATAATGATTTGTGAGATTTGTAACACAGATATGTATAACATCAAATACTATGTTATAGATGGAGATATTTTATTTTTTATATATCTCAACCATAAAATTTCATCTAGGAAAAAAAATATGTATCAATATATTAAATATCCTTATTGGTAAGACATTATGAATATGTAGATCATAGAATATACATCAAGATCTCTCATATGTGATCAATTTAAGGAAGAAAGGAATCAATAAAATGTGATGATGCAACCATTACCCATTCCTACATGGAAATGTGAAAACATCACCACAGATTTCGTCACTGGTATTCCAAATATATTAATATAAAATAGTGCAATATGGGTTTTTGTGGATCATCTTAAAAAGATTACAGACTTCCTTTTGATTTGATAGGATTTCACACTTGATCATCTATGAATGATGTACATTATAAAAGTTGTTAGGATTCATGAAAAAACAATATAAATTGTATTAGATCATGATCCATGATTTACCACTATGTTTTTAAAGAGTTTTCAAAATGATCTAAATATCATGTTGAACATCATCCCAAATTTTCACCCTCAAATTGATGTCCAATCTGAGTGTACTATACAAACACTCATGAAAAAATTGAGAGCATTATAAATTAAATTCAAACGTGTATGGGACCATGATCATCGTCTTTCCATGAGCTCATACAATAAAATTTTACACTTAAACATCCATATTGTTCGATATGAATCCATTTATGAGAAGATTTCTAGAAAACATAAATGCTATGATGATGTTGAGGAAATAAATCTGTAAGGTTATTAATTTGTTGATGAAATGTTCGAAAATGTCAACACCAGTCAGTAACACATGAAGCCTACAGAGAGTCTTAAAAAGAGTTATGATGGAAATCATAGATGAGACCAAAAGTTTGATGATAGATACATGGTATTCCTACACCTATATTCATCGAAAAAAGTCATCAAAATTGGGAATAAGGGAAAAATATTCCAAGATACATTGGCCCCTTTGATATCCTTGATCACATCAGAGTGGTGTCTTATCTACTTGAACTCCCACCAAAAATATCTCAAGTGACTAATTTATTCTATATATCCCTCTTGATGAACTAAATTCTGGACCCCTAAAATGTACTCAATCTAGGTTTGGTACCATGGATAATGACCATTATTATTAGGATATGTCGGTGAGGTCCTTAGATTGTAGATACAATGTTCAACAGAATAAATCAATGCACCTGGTCAAAGTGTGGTGGAGAAAATAAGTGATTGAAGTAGCAATATGGGAACCTTATGAAGTGATAAAAAAGAATTACCCTAATATATTTTAGTGTATAAAATGAATATTGTGAGGGTAACATTTTAGAATGGGGAAAAATTGTAATGACCCAAATATTATGAATAAAATTCCTCTAATAATTTAAATTATATTTTTTATTATCTCTTATGGTTATTGAAAAGAACATGAAATTATTTTGTTTTATTATATCCTATCATATTTAAAAATACATTAATATTATAGTTTTTGAATATTAATCAAAGTATATTTTTAAATAAAGTTTTTTAAAAAATCCAATTGACATGGACAAATGATGTGATGGGCTCAACCAGTATGATTGTACCCTATGTAGCCCATTTAGTAGAGATTATAAGGGACACAAATTAACTATAAATTTTCTTCTATAAATAAAAAGATAAGAATCAATAACATGATAATGAGAGAAATTATTTATAGTATGTGTTGAATATCATTGATATTTCTACCGAATCTATATACTCCAAACTACCTCATGAAGAAATCACAGTTGAACACCACAACCCAATGGAATTTTCTGGTGCATTAAATGGATATGTATCAAGACCATAATAATATGAAAATGTATATTTAAATTTTTTAAAATTATAATTATTATACATTCTACTTATCCTCATATTATAAATTATTTCCAATTTGGTATAATAAAAGAAAAAATATATTTTTTGGGTTACATTCCAATTCAAATACAGAATTTATTTTTGATGAATTAAGATATTTTTTAAATAAAGAATATATATCTGATATATAATTATTAAATAATTTTTATTAAATAAATATTAACATATAATTTTTTTAATGTCAAATGTAGTTTTCCATAATGTTTTTATAACTATTATTGTAAAAAAACTCAAGTATTTCTCAATAATTGTCACTTTTTACATTAAAAGTGAATATTAAAAAATTTCAAAGATAATGTGGAATAAACAAATATTATTTTTTTAATCAGAATTTTTAACTTATATAGTGATGATTTTTTAATAATTTTTTGAGAAAATCAAATTTTTGGGTAAAAAATAAATACGCAATAAATATACAATACGTATTATGACATCATAATGACCCAAAAGTAGAAACTAAAAAAATGTGTAATGAATACGCCATAATTTTACGTAGTTGTTTGTTTTACGTAGTTGTGTGCAATGAATACGCAATAATTTTACGTAGTTGTTTGTTTTTACACATTCTACATTCTTCCCTAATGACTTATAAAAAATGAGAGACTACATTAACTCTCAATAATCCATCCATGAATATTTATGTGACCCCATTATGTGGCCGATAATTCACGGTGGGATTCCATGATAAAAAAATGTGTAATGAATACCCATAACCAAGTCCTATCAACAGTATTCACCTTTGTAAAAATATACTTATATTATTGGGAAAATCCCTGTATTTGACCCACAATAATTTATTTTGGAATAAAATGTGACGAAAAATTATTCCATGTTGTTAGATATAGGTAGAAACAAAAGCATAAGAATGAAATGAAAGTGACAGGTGCACCCAAAATAATATAGTGATCTAATGCATTAGGTAATCTTTTAGTCTCATGAGACACCAAGAAAGGGATGAGGGAGTGAACTTAATCCCAACATTAGGCTTTTTCAACCACAATTTCTTCAAAGTCAGACTTTACTTATGTATTTTTTGTAGTGTTTTATGTCGTTTCCACATTTCACAAGTTTCCTTTATGTTTTCGTGCTATATCATATCTAATTGATAAATATTATGATTCTCACCTATTTTATTCCACACTGATATTATTATTGTGTAACATGTATTACATTCTTCATGTTATTCCATTTTTAGTCCCTAATTGGTATTTATAGCACCCCCCTTTCTAATGAATATCCCAGGTTTTCTCACTCAATTTTAATTATGAATGAATATTGTGATCATGTTTTGTAACCTTTCATCATTAATGTTGTTTTAAATATTTTAAGTGGTTATGTAAGGTACCTAATTCCAAATTCATTTGACTTATCAATATTCTATGTTGTATTAAGTTAAATTGTATGAAATCAATCATGTACTAATGTGAAATAAAGTATTGGGTTGTCATACATTCCACTAATAATATTCACATCTAAAATCACTCAAAATCACACATAGCCTACGAGATCTCTTTAGGAATAAAAAATACAATAGAAAATATTATAATCCCACAACCCATCAATATATTTTAATGAAAAACTATCAACAAAACACTAGATCCAAAAACAATGCTATTTTTAGAGTATCCCCCATCTAAATCTTCATAATGATATTTAAGAAATTAAATTGTATCCGAAAACTAAATTACCTCAACACTTCCCTGACTAATAAATTTATTATATTTGTAACAATGCCATATTATAAACTAAACCAAATGAAAACCTCGAAATATCGAATGACCAAATTTTATTATATATTTTTCATATCATGTATATTAATATACAATCAAAACGCCCTATTTATATTTCTATTGTCACTATAATCATTAACTTGTAAACCATTTTATCAATACTAAATATGATAAAGAACATAAAAATCCATTGACACCCCATTACAACTATAGAAAACCAACCTATCCAAGATCACCTCAATAATAATGACATTAGAAAATACCAAATAAAAATTCAAGAACATAAATCGGTGATATTGATTGGTATTGAGATTCTGTATATCAAATTTCTCCAATTTTTACCATCCTCAAGTAGTTATTCGACTATAATGGTGTAAGGATTTTTAAAATATAAATTGAAATAATAAATAAAAGGGATTGTTTATAAATTAGAAGAAATATTATGTCATGTTTTCTTATAAATAACCTAAAACAATCAAAAAATAATAATTCCATTTACATGGTTTATTATATTTATAAAATGATTCTCTCTACCCAATCAACATATTGAAATCCAATAAATATCATTTCACTATTACAAATCGGTAAGGTGAAATATATATATATATATATATATATATATATAAAATTAACAAAATCAGAGCATTCTAGACCATAATATTACTCTACATGATAAAATAATTGTTTTTTAAATCCCTTATATATAATATGAATGAAAATTTCACTCTGAGATAATGTAGTAGGAGAAAAGTAAAACACCAATAAACACATAAGAAGCATCCCCGATTTGTGAATGAAATGACCTCAATAATACATGTTATATATCTCTGAATATTTAAAAATTAGCAACATAAAATTAAATTAAATACTATAAATATTTCATTTGTTTCATTATTATGAGATTTTGTGTTTATAGTTTCATTGAATATAGAGAATACCATACATAAAATTTCTTGCATTTTCTACAAAATAGATTGTTTCCAGTAGAATATTCCTTTTAGATAAGGAACATGCTTCATTCATGTATAAAACCACATAACTATAGTGATCACATCATAATAATTACTAATGATTATTAAGCCCTATAAAAAAGATTTTAAAACAACGGATGAGAATAAAAAGGTTAGTGAGGAATATAATGATATACAAAACCAGTTAGGTCATGGGAATACTTCAAAACTAATGAATTTCTTTAAATAAAATTATTTGATCTCATAAAATATTATAGCCTTACTTTAACACATAAAATCAACCCATTTTATTAATAATATCTATAAAACATACTCATAAGTATGTTTCGTATTGATAATAATTCTTAATATCCTCTTAGAAAAACATAATCACATGAAAAATATTTCCCTTAAAAACGAACCATTTTTTCTACAAATATTAAGACATAACTTAAATAATAAAATCAAACTATTTTCATTAAAACATAGTATAAATATTAAAGGATATATGAAGACTTATTGAGACATCAATTTCATTGTCACCATCATGAATCACTATTACATTCACGATTATAATGTTATAACTAATCTAGATATATCCTATATATATTATATATTGAAAAAATCATAACCACATTCATTTTTGGGATATATAATAGTCCCACCATCATCATCTGATGATTCCATTTGAAATAAATTGGATAAAATCCCTATGGGATTTAATTTCACTATAACATCAACTAAATTCATTAATACATTCATTCTAGTTCTAAATGAAAATTAATATTTAATAATCCTTTAAAATGAAATTATTTTCATATAATGGGTTAAACAATTACATATTGAATGATATTTAAAATATAAGCATAAAACATTTATTGTGATTATTAAAAAAAGAAGGAAAAATTAATTGGAAAAAGTTGTATCAATGCCCAGTGAAATATTTTATAATGTAAAATTAAATTTTTATGAAGAAAAACCCATTTAATTGTGTCCAAATTCTCCTTATATGATATTCAATACAGAATAATTAATTTTTATATGTTTTTTACATAAATATTAAAATTTTCATATTTATTTATTTTTTAACTTGTTTTCCTTTTCAAATAATTTATTTGATTTATTTTTCTTGTATCAGACATTTTGTGGTAGAGTAATAAATATATCCAAAACAACATAGGTATAAAGTTAAGAATATACAATAGTGATCAAATGGTTCTTTAGTCACTATATATTGATAATTGTATGAATTATATCTATATATAATCATAGATGTTCAATATATAAAAAGGCTATTATAATTTATAAAATAATACACATAATGATTACCAAAATAAAATTAATAAAGCATAAAATTTCAATACTCATTTATTTTTTCCCACAATATCGATTCTAAGTGAATTTTTTTTTCATTGTTTGATAATTTTCTTAAACAATAATAAAATACTACATAGAAGTATTATTTATTAAAGTAATGATATTAAATATTTATTCATTTATTATAAATTTATTTAAATGAAAATTTTTTATTTTTAATGTAATTAATCTGTTACGTTATGTGGAAGAAAAATTATAAGAATAAAATAAACAATGGGGAAGATAATTGTTATATTTTAGAGTTGAATCTCCCCCTATGTACATCCTTTAAAATGAAACCTTAAGAAATCTTTATTACAATTTTTGGTTAAAGGAACCATATAATGATTCTGGGGAATGATTATAATAATAATATAACTTGAAATCAAAAGTAAATGTTTGTAACATGTGATGTAAGTTTTCATTTATAGGAATAATGTTATAGAATTAGTGAATATATATATATATCATGAGGTTTAAGAATGAGAATTTTGAATATAATTTTTAACATTATTTCTAATTTATTTATCCATATATTAAATTATATTAGTAATATTATTTATCAATTCACAATAATAGATTTAATTTAATGAAATCCCCATAGGTTTGAACTACAATATAAATTTAAAGGTATCATTGTGATTATCAATATATCTTATCATCTTTAGTATTTGTAATTTTGTTATTTACAATTTTATGCCTAAAGTATTTATTCATTAAGAATACCCACACCTATCCATATCATTATTTTATATCTTTTATGATAAACCTCATAGGATAAGATCCTGAATGATTATTTTATGACCAAAATACTTGGTAAAATTTTCGTCTTTATCATAATTTTTTTTCATTCACTGGATAATTTTTATATGATATATTATCTTATAATACACATTATAAAATATTATGAATCATTTTGAGAACAAAAGGTAATAATATTCAACCCTTAATTTATATGTTATCTAACAATTAAGAAACATATAGTGTTTCATAATTAACATTATCTATTATTTTCATTATAATAAATATTATTTTTGAAATTAAATGGTAATAAACACTTTATTATGTATTTTGATGAATAAAATTTGTATAAAAACAATATATAAAATCTATATTTCATAGAAACCATATTATGTGGTACTAAATCGATTAAATATCAGTTATAAAATATTAAAATTCATAAGTCACTATGTAAGAATATAACATGAATTGTCCTGAAAATGTATAAATAAAACATTAGACATGTTTTTTTCTAAATAATATATTAAGTGGGATAAAACCATTTAATGTATGTCAAAATATATAAAAACATGAGTAAGAATATTCTATTAAATATTTGATCTCTATAACTACAATAATTCATGGACGTGGTTAAAATAAAAACAATTACATGAGATATTATATTTGATTAAAACCAATCCATGCCCAATCTATTACAAATGATTTTAAATGATCATCATGTGAATAAATAATTATTAACTGAGCCACATACATTTAAATTAGAACTGAGGATATATTGCTTCTATTGAGATGAATCCCTCATCAAATTAAAAATATTCTTTTATAATTTTATATGCCTTTATAGACCCTTAAATTTCTCGTATGGGAGGTCAAAGTTTTCATAAAAGGATCAAGAAGAGTTTAGTGGAGTTAGGGATTCATCCACGCTTTAGTATTTAGTTTAATAAATTCATATATATTCAATTTGTTAAATTTTTATTCCAGGGTAGACACATATTAATTCACAACATAATTTTGGATGATCGATTTTGTGTTCAATTAACTCACAATGTGAAATGATGATTCCTAAGGAGAATTCAATAGAGGCTAAGGAACCATGAAAAGTGGAATATGTTCATCAAGGTTGATATTTTATGTGTTTAGAGCTTATATTTATTTCACATCCTGAACTGTAGGTCCTAACAAAGTATTATAGGAAAAAGAGGGGTTTCACACATTTAATTTCATGAGGTATATAATTCTTATAAATTAAAGATTCCATTGATATTATCCCATTAAATTTTTATTGCTTTTAGGTTTTTTTAATATATTAGTGATTCTAAGAATCAATCATCCCTCATTCCAATAGAAATGATCATTTCCTTTAAAATGACTTATATAAGACATATGTGGTTTGTTCTCCTCTACTTTACCTTATTTCTTATATTCTTACATTTGGGATTAGTATCAGTGATGTTATTTTGTATTTAGGATCATTTGGTATTATTAATTATGGTCCATTAATGTGATGCAAGTAGAACTAGTTTTTTATAGTGCTGTTGTGGTTTTTAAGTCATTCATCCTTTTATCAATTTTGTATGGATAATAAAAAAACTATTTGAGGAAGGGGATCCTTAGAAACTGCCTATTTTTATGAATGTGTGGGGATTTCTTGATTTATCCTTACATTGGGTGGAGAATGAGGTTCATAATAGTATTTATAAAAATTTAGATTAATTTAAAATCATTTGGAATGTGGAGAAATGGAATTTTTTATTAAATTTGATATTATAGTTATTGAATTTATGAATCCATATTTTATTTTCTAAAAATAATGAACTTTTAAAAACCTTTTTGTGATTTAGTTGACATATATGACAGAACCATAATTTTTTTTCATTTTGACCACAATATGAATAAAAGAATAATAATTTATATGTGGATAATTTATTTATTGGTTATAGAAATCATTAAATTTTGTGATAAAAATTATACTAAATAATTAATTAATGTAATGTATAACATATAACATAAATTTGGGATGTTGGTATGTGACTCTCTCTTTGGTAGTTACTCTTTCATTCCTTCTATGATGGGTTTATTATGCAATGATGGTTCGGTCCATATGGGTTGTCAAACGAATGGGTCACTAATATGATTGTTGGTTGGAATATGGAATGTGATGGTGGATGTTGTGAGATGAAAGTGACGTGTGATAGGGTTTTCATGATGCTATTATGATGTACGGTGGATGAGATGTATAGTTGTTTTGGGCAGGTGTCATGGATGATTTGATGTTGTGGATATAATTGATATTAGATCAGATAACTATTTTGTGTTGTTCTTGTGTTAGTTTCATGAATGGCTATGGAATAAAATATAATGCTAAAATTAAATTTCATGGGATGGTAAATAAATAATATTATCTTGTAATTGGTCTGTATTAAATTTTATAAATTAATATAAAGATAGTTAAATGGTATTTGTAAATGTGAATGTAATTTTATTGTAAATGGGGTTTAGTTGAAACTCATTAAATATGAGAAATGGTGGAATCTATAATTTAATGTGAAATTGTGGGGTCATGTGCGGTGGTCGTGTGTTGTTATAAATTTAGTTATGAAAGAGGTTTTGATGGATGTCATGTGGTGGAATAGTGCTGTTGTTGTGTAGGCATGTAAATTTTATGTGAAAACATATGTTGGTTATTTATGTGATATATTTCAATCATATATTTAATTTTATTTCATTATGTTCACCACTTTGAGTGGATAACCATAACAATACAAAGAGGGTTTTATTTTTTTTGGTTTCCTCAAAAAACACGGATCATGGTGATATGGATGAGCAACTCCATCTTTTCATCTCCCATAATTTTATTTTAATGAAACAAGTTGGTGTATAAGACTACTGTATAATGAAATGGGTTAGTGTTTTAGATAAACCATGTATGATGAGGATGTGATTTGTGGTGGGGATTGTGTGTTGTGGGTGGATATATTGAGGTTCAATTCCTTCTTGTTTGTGATACCCTACAACCTTTTTTATGTGATGAGGCTATGAATTTTTTTATGTAGTGATGTGAAGTGGTTGTGATGTGATGAGTTTGTGATGTGATGACGACTAATTCTATCATCAGATCATTGAAATTATTAGGTTTTTCTAGGTTGTGATGCATACCAAACAAATTTAAATATTTATAGATATATAGTTTGATATGTTCGGAAGTGAAGGGATATCAAGGAAGTTGATGTAGGGGTGTGAGAGAAGAAAATTATTAGAGTAGTCTTTATAAGGTTCCCTGGTTTATTTGATGATAATATGGTTCTATATTGGATTAAAGATTTTATAAGTGAGCCACAATTAGGTTATTAATGGTGAGTTGGATGGTTTAGGTTATTATTGGTTTTTCTATTGAATCACTGAATTATTAGTTTGGTATTTACACATGTTAAATATAGATTATGGGTGTGATCCTACAAATTATACATGTTATTCTCTCCTAATGTATATCAAATTTCGTTTATGATTCCTTGAGAACATTAGTAAACATAATGGACATAATTAGCTTGGTTTTTGGAGCTTATATTGAGTCTCTACCATAGGACATGATTTTTTCTATTTAGTCTGATACATTTTTTTACATTGTTCTTATATTTGGTGACGGTATTAGTTTTACTATTATATTATGTGTTGGAGTTTCCGTGTGGTTATTTATGCTCTCTAGTTTTCTTTTATTATTTTATATTATAATTCAATCCATATGGAATATTTTATACGCATGGTTCTTGTCACCAAATCGGGGCCTACCGAAGGAAGAAATTGTTTGTTATTATCCTTATTATATCATTTTCATCCTAGGAGGAGTAAATTTGAAGGGATAGGTGTAACGATATAGTACTATCGCCGATTTTGGTTGAGAGATAAGATAGAGTTTGATGTTTGATACTATGATTATTTCAAGAACTCTAAAATTATCTTATGACCATGTGAGGTGTGCTTGTTTCTAGTTAAGAGACATTGATTATGAACATGCATAATAATTGCGTGTATTGTTTCTTTAATTTGGTGACTATGGTGAATTAAAATTATTGAATTAAATAAACATTTATAAAATTATAGGATATCAAGCTTGGGAGACCTCCTATATTTTTAGGAATGGATCTTGGTCATCATCTACATATATCTCAGGTGGTATAGATTCGTTAATTTTATCTATTTGATCATCAAAATGTTGACATGTTATTGATGAATATGCCATTGTAGAGGGATTTTCATTATTTTCACCAGAAGGGTATGTGGAAGTATAAGGGGAATCTATTATATGGAGAAAGATCATTAGTTAGAGGAATATGGGATATATTTCAATTTGATTCATGATTGAGATAATTATATGGATTATTTGGTATGTAGTAATATTTATGGAGCAGTACATAAGTGGTGTACACTATACCCTACTAAACAAAAAGATGAAGATATGTTGGGGTCAAAAATTCAGAAGAAGTTCCATTATGAAATTATATTAATGATGATGAATTTTTATTAGGGGTTGATTTTTCAATCCCATAATTAAGCTAAAATGAGTTTTGTTGGTTTTTGTAATGTTCTACAAATTTTTAGACTTTTTCCCGAATATCATTCAAAATGAGGAGTCCAAAGTGCAATGTATGGAGGAAGCATTATGCTCTCCGATCAGGTATGTGACCACCCCATATTTTAATTCAATATAACTATTTGTGGATATGTAGATGGAGCTATTCGATAATAGGATTTATTTGGTGGGTGAGGCATGGTAACGACTCCAGATTGTTGTCTTAATGAGTGGAGCATTAGCAATTCATCACAGAAAGATTGACAGAAAAGGTTTTTACCAGTGGGGAACCAACTAGGAATGATTTCATTACGCCCTCTAGTGATGATACTTTTTGGGTTCCCTCTAAGGGATTACCATTTTCATGATATGTAATTTTGGGAAATTTCCTAAAAATATATCGGTTATTGACTACTCAATGATGATTGTTTTTTTCGGATAGAATGAACCTTTTCAACAATAATAATAGTTTTCTCCAAGATAGTTTATTTAGTGTAAACTCCATGTGTTTGTTTATTATCCAAGGGAGGTTTGTGATGGAGGCGTTAAACCTCATGATGGTTCCCTTCTATTGTAATCTAGGATATAAATCCTTAATAGAGGTTGAAAATATAGTTTTAGAGGAAATGGGTGTGGTCAGATTTAGAAAATAGAGGTAGCAGTTCTTGATGGGACAATGGTCATCCGAGGATTGATGAAATTAAAATATACCGTTATTTTATTGGGATTGATTTATCATCATTTTACTAAATTATTTCCCATAATTGGTCAATAAATTGGATAATTATTTGGAGATAATTTATTTTCCCCTAGTGTTATCTACATAGGTTGGTGTCCATGCTTCTTAGTTTGATATTTTCCTAGGATATAGACTACTAACGGGGAAACACCAATCAATGAGAGATTTATTATTACTATATATACAACGATAATATTTTATCTTTATCATATATTTGATGTATCCAATTTATTCCATCATTAATATATTAAAGAGTATATTTTTATCTTCTAATGTGGAGTGATAGTTAGTGACATTCATTTGATAGTGTGGTCATCATATGTTTAAATGAAAGTAGAGCCTCTTTTGTCTCAACGAGAAGATAATTCAATTCAAGATCAGAAAGAGAATGTTCTCAAGGATGTTTACGAGTTCCTACATGTTATTCTTTATGATGTTACGATACATCCCACTATATATGATGCTGATTTTGGGATATATTAATAACCAGAGGTGACTCTTAATTTGAAGATTCCTTATCAATTTACACATTTAGAGAATCACGATTTGAGTCCATAAGTTAATCAGCATTTGTATATGGGTTTCATCCAACCTAGTGTGTCTAATTAGGGGGATGCAATATTGTTAACAAATAATGAGAATGATAGTAGGTTGTTTTTTATGGACTGCTAGATGTTATATCAGTTAATGATCCAGAACTATTACCCTATTCTGAGGATCGATTATATATTCAACATGTTGAAGAGATCTTATATGTTTTCAAAGATCGGTTGGGTTTTTGTGTAACACCAGATAATGGTGAAATTTGTAGATATCCTATGTACTACATACATATGTAGTTATGGGATCTTCGAGTTTGTAGACATTGCATATGGTGTCATAAATAAACCATCTATGTTGACATAGACCGTGAATCCCACATTCAACAATTTCTAGGACTATTTATCCATTATGTTCATTGGAAAATCTTTTTATACTCGAAGTCATAGTAGGATAATTCCAAACACCTTAGAGAACTATTATTTGTCTTAAAACACAACCTACCCAATGTAAGTTTTTCCATGTGTAAATTCTTGATGTCAGAGGTGCATTTCATTGGATATGTTCTTTTCCAATAGGTGTGTTTATGGACCCAACAATGTTCAATGTCTTCATTTCATGGGAGATATCAAATAAATGTGATATAATCATAGATTCCTTGGTCATACAAGATAAATTTGGTGTTTTGGGTTTGATTTCTATTGGGTTGTATCCTTACTGAAAACTTTTAAAAGGTAGGACCATGATTTCATTTGAGAAAATCAATGTCATTCATTATTCAGTCACATAATGGAGAAGATGATTAGTTCTCCTACATATTAGTTTCAAAAGTGGGGATTTTTTAGGTTTTAAATAAATATTAACTTATTTTATTGGGGTCCATCTTAATTCGTCAGATTGTATTCATATCTTATAGGTCTTAGTAGTTACATCCCCTTTTGTCTGACTATAAATCCCATGAATCAGGGTTTACAGATGTTGCCTTTCCCCTGAATCAACTAGTGGAAAAAACACTTTAATGCTGGTTTTTTACCTTTAAATATTGATTATAAAATAGAAATTAATATAAGTGATGTTGAATATTTCATTCCAGAATTATTTTTTACAAAACAATATCGAATAACATTATGAATGGTGAAATATATAATTATTTAAACAAATTTTTTAGTAAGACTGGTTTTTTAAAGGCCTTTACAAAAGGATTTGTACATCGGTTCTTTATAAAAATGATGTGAAATTTTTATTTTTGTCAAAAAAATATATTAAAAATGTACATAATACCATACATATAAACATAAAATGAAGAACAAAAAATATAAAAACCCATATATTCAAAAACAACATAATACTCTTTCTGATCATTTGATATTTTTTTTGAAATATATAACTATATTTAAATAAAACTCCAAATTAGTCAAATAGGAAAAAAATATTATAAAAATAAATATTGATGGTGTTTCAATTCGTTTGTTGTAAATAATTAAAATTAAAAAAAAATTACAAAATTATATTTTATGAATTTAAAAAATAACAGATTTCCATAAAATAATATGGTTTATAGAGAAAATATCTTTCTCAAAATCTGTTATTGTTATATTAATCATCATCCCATTAATTAATTTGAACAAATAATATCCACATTTAAAATTTCACTGTTAAAAATTAAATTGTGATTGTGAAACTGTATTTTAAAATTAAAAACAATAGATACATAAATAAAAATTAATTATACCCTATTTTAAAAGTCATCCATATGAACATTTACATATTCACTTTTTTTGGTCCCACTATTGATTAGTGTTCCCTTCTAAAACAATCTATGAAAGGATGAAATTTCGAATATATATCAACAAATGTGATGTAAAATTAATATTTTATGGTAAAATAACTAAATAGTAGAATAAAGAAAGAGTTTTATAAAAACTAATAATCATCTTGGAACACGAACCAATAATGATTATAGACAACATGTGTAATGACCTAGAAACTCTGAGTAATATTTTTTCATAAATTCAGGGGATTTTTAAGAGTCCGTGAATATTTACGGCACTTGATTCTCATTCCCGGTTTGCCCAGAATCAATTTAAGATATTTTGTTTAGGTATGTTCAGTAAATATACGCGCTTGATTTTATAACATTTGAACCGGTGCATAGAATTGAAATCGAACCATTCCGTTGAACTCACAGTTCTGGTACTAAGATAATAATACATTAACCTCGACAAGTGATGGTTGAAAATAAAAGTTATCTTTTTGATTTCTATAAAAAATATAAAAGAAATTGTACAACACCTTATTTTATTTTATGTTTCCATGCGAGTGGTTGTTGGTTAAAACCTCCACAAGAGAGTTGGATGTGGGACCACCACCCCCAACCTCCCATGAGAGGTTATGGTGGTGGGGCCCACTCGAACATAACCTCTCGCAAGAGGTTACAATGTGGGGACCACTCGAGACCGCATAACCTCTCTTTTAAATAACAGGGGTGGGGACCACCAGACCCCTAATGATGGAGGAGGAAAAATCCTCTCAACTCTCCCTCATTAATGAGGGAGAGCCTCTTGATTCTTCAAATCCACTTATTTATTATTCCAAATCCACCATTTAAATTGTTGAGCCGACTCATTTAATGAATGGTTTTAACCTCAAGAATTAATTAGGCAGATCCTTTTCATTTATTTCTCCTTTTCGAAATTGTTGTTCCAAAAAAAATAATCGACGATAAATTATTTCTTTTGCTGGGAATCATTCATTTGGTGGAGCTTGGGAGAAGGGAGAACTATCTCAAACGATGGCCACTCTTCATCAGAGAACGCTCTACCGGTGAAGAACACTCTCCAGATGAAGAACATCGATGAGGGATGCCTTCGACTATGTAGAAAGACCACCTCTGACCATCTGGCCCTGACTCCTTCAATTTGGGATGTGTTCATCTACCATGGATCGACGAACAACTTTCCACGACGTCAACGAAAGACGACCAAAAAATCAAAGGTAGCGTTTTGATTCCTTTTTGCGCCATGTTCTTCTTTTGATTAAAAATGAAGAATGAAGGTATGATTCTATTATGAGTGAGTTGTTATGATTTTTTCTTAAGAAATTTCTGCCATCACCCTAATCGCGTAGGGAGCGTGTCAAGATAACATGGCCCAACTCCCTTCTTAGATCATCTCATTTGTGATAAACATTGGTATATTGATGAGCCGTTGAAGGCAGCGATGACAAAGGTCAAATTACCTGCGGCCTCCAGGAACTGCACTGCCCCTGTGACACATTGATGCTTCCGGCCGAACCACGTTGAACAGACCAAAGCCCGGCCCGCCTACCCGCGACATCCCGCCACCCTGCCCGGCAAGCAGCCCACCTACCTGAGGCCTCCTGGCCCCCTACCCAGCATGAATCCCGCCTGCCCATGGCCTCCTAGTGTGCGGCCCGCCTACCCACGGCCTCCCGATGCCCTTCCCGGCGAGCGGCCCGCTGGCCCGCGACCCCCACCCCATGCCCGACAGCCTGTCGGCAACCCTGTGGCCTGCACAGCCACTGTCGCACCCCATCGGTGCCCCCACGTCCTGCTCGCCCACTACCCGTGCTTCGCGTGACTTTTCCACTAGCCTCCAAACCGGCCAAACCTCCCTGTCCGAGTCACCTGAGTCGCACCCCAGCCTTTGGGCCGCGTCGCCTACACGGTGACCTTTGGGCTGAACTGCCCTTGTAGTCTGGAGGGCCAGGCTCAGTGGACCGGCCAAAACATAGCGAGCTGACCCACCCAATGGGCTGGGTCAGACCCAGCGATTCTGATTGGGTTGACCGAGACCAGGTTGGCCCAGACTGGGTTGGGCCGAGTCGGACCGGAAGCAGGCCCATTAGTGACCCATTAACTTCTAGGGCCATATCTTTGGCACCGATCGTCCGTTTGACGAACCGTCAGTGGAACTGGTATTATTGGAGTGAAGACGTCCCTTTGAGAGTAACCCACTAGAGTTCATGATATAGTTGATATTGGGTCATGTTGGATCTTACATGAATCCAACCTGGCAGCATGAATAAAAGGCTAATAACTAGCACACCGGGCATTCGATTGACGCACACTCTATTGCATTGATACCACTATGACGTGACAAACCATTTATATGCTGCATTGTTGGACTTTGTTACAGTTTCATTATCGACCAGTAGGTTGTGGAGAAGATCCCTTAGAGACATGCATGCATTTTTGTGGGATTTTAGTAGCTGGATGAGACTTGAATATTGCTGACCGAGTCGACTCAGAGTGATTCTACTTGCCCAGTGGGGAGAGCCTCTGTGTGAATGTGGTAGAACCACAGTGGGGATCACCTTTGTGTGAGTGTAGTAGACCCACGGTACTCAACACATGGAGTACATCAGCAGGCTACTAGGGGTGTGCCTCTGTGTGAGCGCAGCAAACCCATGGTGGACATAGCCTCTTTGTGAGCGCAACATATCCATGGTACTCAACAGAAGGAGTACCGCAGTAGTCCAAGTTAGTGTGAAGTGCCTATATGTGAAGTTGCGGGCCCACAATAGGTGACATAGGAGGATTTCTCCAGCAGCCGAGGGTTTAGATTAAGAAAAATCATGTTTTGAGCTGATTCAATGACTTTGGTGTTTTTCTCCTGATTGAGATGAATTACTAGATAACATAGGTATATGTATGGGAATATACCTAAGTAATGGTTATCCATTTATTTCATAATTTTTGGTTTATCCTTGTTGGATTTTATGAGACCTTGAGGGTCTCGAGGTCCCTACTGAGTATCGTTATACTCTCCCCTACCCGGGCTATGCCCACGCCACGTTGTGTTGGTTGCAGACGTTAGAGAGAGCTGACTGAGGTAGAGTGTAGTAGGAATAGATGGTACCCATAGGTCGATCACTCAGTGTGATTGTGTACGAAAGATATAGATGGATGTTGAGTGTTTATGAGGCCATTTGTAACTACCCTACATGTAGGAACACTAGAGGACGACCCATTAGCCTCTTTACTTTTCATCAGTTCTACATTCTTTCAGTTGTACTTGTACTTTCCTATTGGACTTGTATTTCCAGCCCCTTTTACTTTCCAGCAATTATGTTGTATACAGTTTTACTTACTGTTTTACTTGCAGTTATATACTATGTTGTGATTGTTTAAATTTATAAATGAAATTCCTTCCTAGTTTAGTGATTTATGCCCTTGGGGATAGTTTCCAGCCCCCGGCCTATTGAGGGGGGGGGGGGGCTTGGGATACTCTTGATATGGGCCACAGGGGACGGGTCGTGACAAATTGGTATCATAGGAGTCGGTTCTACCAATGAAATTAGAACTCTGATCTTTATTTTTTGTGAAGTAATAGTGTTAAGGGTACTAAGTGTGGTTTTCAGTACAAGGATTCTAGTTTTGGTGTAATCAGCCGATGTATCCATACACCAGGACCATGAATTATGATTTCCGACTCAGTTCAAAAAAACACTTATTGTGTGCTTGTTTCCAAAAGTTTTTTTAATTCATCTCAACTAGGTTAGCTCATGAGGTATAATATTTTGACATTGTCACATCTGTTTCTTTTAGGATGCATCCCCGCGGACGACCAGTTAGAGCCCTAAGATTCATACACACTTATGACACACCAAGTGATGAGGCCTCAGTGCAGGGCCCACTTCTAGTAGAGGCACTAACAGTACTACTTCTCATTAGTCCACCGATGCCACCAGCCTCAGCAACAGACAATGGACATCGCTTGAGCATGTTGCATGAGTTCCAGTGCTAGAGGCCACCTAAGTTCAGGGGAGAGACGGACCCACAAGTGGCTTAGGATTTTTTGGAGGTCGTGGAGTGAGTCTTAAGGCCAGTGGGTAGACAAATAGAATTTATATTGATCATTGCTGCGAGTCCCCTTCAGGAAACAGCAAACAGATGGTGGAGCATGATGATTTTGGGTCATAACCAGGTGACGCTACTCTGTGCCGACTTTGAGAGCCTATTTCGGGCCGATGTTGTCCCTGCCACTCTCCGTGTAATGCGTATACAGGATCTACTACTTCTACAACATGGTAGCATGACGTTGTCGTAGTACTCAGTGAGGTTCACTGAACTCTCGCTCTACTCCATAGATATGGTGTAGGACCCATTCATCAGGGCCCGGATCATCAATCAGGGGATCATACGGGAGATCAGAGCATTGATGATCTCACACAGCATACCGAAGCAGGCAGGGGTGTTAGAGAGAGCCCTCCTAGTGGATATTTCCCTTGCTGAGTAGTCACCTGCAACGAGACCCACTACTAGCCAACATACAACATAATCTTCTGCATCTGGTATTAGAGAGATTTTGTAGAGTTCCAAGTGTACCAGACCCATAGGTGGTGGACAACAAGACTCGGAATCAGTTGTGTGGGCACCCATAGTTGTGGCAGAGCCAGACATTCCTGTAGCAAACAGTGTTACTCATGCGGCGGGCAAGGTCACATGGTTCGTGACTGTCCGACCTACTGTACAGATGATCAGCATACATTTGAGGGACCTCCCTAGTAGATGAAGAGTTTCAAACGATGCGGTCCATATAGAGGAGGCGGACGTGGAAAATGAGATGGATGTCCAGTTGGTGGTGGACGACATTACGAGGTGTTACCACCACCACCACCACCAGGAGGTCCACCCCAACTGTGGGGAGTGGGTTGAGAGGGGAGAGCTCAGCTTCAGGTATCTGAGGGCTATGATCATAGTTCTCCATATATGATTTGATGTATGATATGTTTCTACTCCACCTTAGCTATAGTTCTTATAGACATGGGTCCCAGTCACTCTTTCATTTCTACTACCCTCGTTCGGTGCATGAAGAATCCAATGGAGTCGTCGGCTCGATCCTTATGGCTAGAGACTCCTTTAGGAGTTGATTTGATGATTACACAATAGTGAAGGTCATGCGAGCTTACTCTAGGAGGAGATAGAATCGGCTGGGATCTCAAATTAGTGGCGTCAAGGCCTCACGACATCCTCATGGGTATTGACTGGTTACCTACAGTCAATGCTCAGATTGACTGTATTTGGAGAAAAGTGCGGTGTGTCCGCACGGATGAGACCAGGCTTTTCTTCACAAGTGAGAAGGGGTTATTTTCAGCACCATATAGACATACTCAGAGGAGGGTGATGCCAATCACTCACTATTTGTGTTGCCTTACCCTCGGAGTAGTGAATGTGGAGAGTCAAACTTATCCTATAGTGGTGTACCAGTACACGGATGTTTTCCCTGGCGATGTTCTAGGACTACCTTCTCACAGAGTGGTGGAATTCTACATTGACATGTACACCAGGAAAACATCAATATCTAATACTTCATATTAGATGTCTCTCAGTGATAATCTCGAGATGAGGGTACAACTAGAGGACTTCTAGGATAAGGGATTCATCCGGCCTAGTGTTTCTCCCTAGGCGGCCCCGATTCTCTTCACCAAGAAGGCGGATGAGATCGTGTGGCTCAGTGTCAACTACCATCACCTGAACCAGGTGAATGTAAAGAACAAGTACCCACACATTAGGATTAATGACCCCTTTGTCTAGTTGAAGGGATCATGGTGGTTCTCGAAGATAGACCTCAGATCAGGCTATCACCAGCTCAGAGTTCGAGATGGGGATGTGTAGAAGACGATCTTCTGGTGTCGTTATGGCCACTACGTGATTTTTTTATGAATTTCGGCATAACCAACACTCCAAAAGTGTTCATGAGTCTCATGAATAGGATCTTACAGCCTTACATCGATCTCTTTGTTGTAGTCTTCTTCTACGACAATCTGTCTACTCGACTACTGAGAAGGAGCATGCCTACAATTTGCAGGTAGTACTGGACATACTCCAAGAGCACCAACATAATGTTAATCTCTCGAAGTGCTAGTTTTGGATTCGAGAGGATAACTTCTTAGGACATATCATCTCGAAGGATAGAGTTTTAGTGGATCCAAAGAATATTGAGGCAGTACTTTTTTGGGAGCAACCTAAGATTGTGACAGAGGGAAGAAGATTCCTGGGACTGGCTGGATATAATTGGAGGTTTGTATCAGACCTCCTCAGAGTTGCAGCACCACTATCAGCCTTGAAGAAGTAGGGGAAATCCATTTTGTGGTCAGAGAATTGCCATCAGAGATTTCAGAAGCTAAGGCAGAGGCTGACTAGTGCCCCCATCTTTAGGATTATAGAGGAGGGCCTAGGGTATGTAGTTTACTGTGACACATCAGAGAACATAATTGGGTGTGTCCTGATGCATGACCGAGCAGTGATTGCTTATGGTTCTCAGAAGCTGAGATAGCACAAGCAGATATACGCCACCCATGACCTAGAGATAGTAGTAGTGGTCATTGCCTTGACGATGTGGCATCACAATAAGATGGGAGAGAATTTTTTTTGTCTACTCTGATCAAAATAGTCTAAGGTATATCTTCTCTCAGAAGAACCTAAACCTTAGACAATGACATTTGCTTGAGTTCATCCAAGACTATGACTTCATGATATTCGATACTCATAGGAGGGGTAATGTTGTTATAGATTCACTCAGTAGGAGGACTGGTATACAGCTGCTAGTAGAGGTGATAGAGCAGCTGGCTGCTTTACTGATAACCTTGGTGGATAGAGTTCGAACAACCTTCCTATAGTCTCTTATGGTCACCCCCCATTTCAACAGTGAGTCAGGGAGAAACAAAAGGGGGATGCTGACTGCGAGACATGACAAGCTCAAATATCCACATGGCAGGCACCTGATGGTTTCTCTGATGGTGGGGTGGATGTCATCCTTTTCAGAGGATGTACCATGGTACCAGTGGAACTTTAGGAGGAAGTGTTGAGGGATTTCCACACAACCCCTCTTCCGGTATATCCAGTAGTGGATAAGATGTACCAGGACCTTCGACGATAGTACTTGTGGCTTGGTATGAAGAAGGAATTAGAAGAGCTTTTCTCACGGTGCCTCACTTGTCTTCATGTCAAGGTAGAGAAGCAGATACCAGCAGGCCTGTTTTAACCATTAAAGGTCCCAGAGTGGATGTGGGATGGGATATCCATGGAAGTCAGGACAATTATTCTACGTATATCCAGGATTCATGACTAGATTTGGGTGATCGTCGACCGACTCACCAAGTTGGCCCACTTACTATCGATTAGAGAGCAAGGTTCAGTATAGATCATGGGATGCCATTATGTACTGCATATTGTTACTTTACACAAAGAACCTTCCTTGATTTTCCCCGATCATTATGCATGATTTTATTCTCGGATATGGAAAGGGTTTCAGGAATCATTCGGTACACAGCTTCTCTAGAGCACCGCCTTCCATTCATAGGAAGATGGTTAGACCGAGCAGACTATTCAGACCCTCGAGGACATGCTTCTTGCATGTGTCCCCATCTTCGGTCACAGCTGGGAGGATCGATTTCCTTTGGTAGAATTTTTGTAAAACAACAGACATCACTCCACCATAGTGATGTATCCTTTTGAGGTGTTGTAGGAGTGACCTTGTAGATCACCCTTGTGCTGGAATGACCCTAGTGAGTTAGAACTGGTTGGTCCAGATATGTTATGAGCTACTACGGAGAAGGTGCAGATCATTCAGGAGTGGATGAAGACTGCAAAGAGAAAGAAAAATACATATGAATATAGGAGATGGAGACCTATGGAGTCTGATTATGGTGACTACGTCTTTCTACGAGTCTCACCTCGACAAGGTCTATGGAGATATGGTTGAGGCGGCATGTTATCTCCAAGATTCATCAGTCATTTCCACGTCCTCAATAGAGTAGTCAAGGTGGCTTACCGCTTAGCTCTACCAAATTTGTTGCACTGGGTGCAAGACGTCTTCCATTTATCTCAATTGAGTAAATACGTGCACGACCCTTCCCACATCATTGACCAAGGAGATATGGACATCAACGATGGGGAGACTTTTACTGAGGTTCTAGTGGAGATTGAGGATCGATTGGAGAGTGTCATTCGTGGATGGTCGATACCTTTGGTGCAAATTCATTGGCAACACGGGAACCTCTAGGAGAGAACGTGGGAGCGGGAGTCTCAAATCCATACTCAGTACCTCTATTTGTTCCCATAGTTCGAGTTGTAGCTAACGGGGACATAAATCCTTGAGGTTGGGAGAATGTAAGGACCCGTAAATTCCATTGAATTTTTTTTTATAAATTCATGGTATTTTTTCGAGAATGCAAAAATTTAAAGTTCTTCATTCTGAGGCCCGGTGTGCTCGTTATTAATTTATGAAGTTTTTTTCGGTTATGTTCAGTAAAATTATGAGTTATATTTTATAACTTTTGAACCGGTTCTCAGAATTGAAATACTAGGGCACTGTTGAACTTGCAGCGCCAATATTTTTTTATAAATACTTCCACCTCGACATCAGATGTCCGAAAATAAAAGTTATTTTTTGGATTTTTATAAAGAAAAAAATAATATAAATTTTACAACACTTTATTTCATTTTATGATCCCTTGCGAGTGGTTTTTGGTTAAAACCTCCACATGGGAGATGAAGGTGGGACCAACACACCCTAACCTTCCATGAGAAGATATGGTGGTGGGACCATCCAAAACATAACCTACCGCGAGAGGTTACGACGTGGGGCCCCCTGAGACCACACAACCTCTCTTTTAAATAATAGGTGTGGGGACCACCCAACCCCTATTGATGGAGGAGGATAAAACCTCTCAACTCTCAATCATTATTGAGGGAGATCATCTTGATTCCTCAAATCCCTTTATTTATTATTCCCAATAAACCATATTAATTGTTTATCCAACACATTTATTTAATGGTTTTGACCTTAATAATTAACTAGGGGAAGCATTCTCATTTATTTCTCCTTATTGAAATCATTTTGCCAACAAAATTATAGATGATATATTATTTCGTTTGTTGGGAATCATTAATTTGGTGGAGCTTCGGAGAAGAGAGAACTCTCTCCAACAAAGTATAGTCTTCAATGAAGAATACTCTACCGGTGAACAATGATCTCCCAATGAAGAACGCCGATGAGGGATGCCTTCAACAATGAAGAACGACCCCCTCCGACCTTCTTGCTCGGACTCCTTCGACGTGGGACATGCTCATCTACCACGGATCGCCAACTTTATTTTCATGACATCAATGAACGACGGATGACGAATCAAAGGTAGGGGTTGTTTCTTTTTTGCGCCATGTTCATCCCTTCATTAATAACGATGAATGAAGTTGAGATTCTATTACTGGTGAGTTTTTATGCTTTGTTGTTACGAACCTTCTACCATCACCCTAATCTTGGAGGGTGAGGGTCAAGCTAACATAGCCTGACTCCCTCCGTCAATCGTCTCATTTTTTGATAACCTTTGGCATGGTGATGAGGTGACCAAGGCAGCGACAACAATGGTTGTGCTCCCCGTGACCTTTGTAAACCGTGTCACACCCACGACGCACAGATGCTTCCAACTGAACACCGCCGGATCAAGCGGCGCCCGACCCGCATACCGGCAACCTCCCAGCTCCTTGCCTGGTGCGCGGTCCGCCTTCCTGCGGCCTCCCGGTGCTCTACCCAACGTGCCACCGGCCAACCTGTGACCTATCGGCACCATGCCCGATGCCCTGCCTGACGCCATTCTGGTGTCCCCGCAGCCTGCCCGGCCGCTGCCGCACCCCACCAGCACCACCACGGCCTGCCTGGCCGCTGTTGTGCCCTGTCGGTGCCCCGGGCCCTTCCCGACCTCTGTCGAGCCATACCTAGTGCACCCATGCCCTACCTACGCTTCGTGCGGCTTACCCGCTGGCCTCTGATCGACCTGACCTCCCGGGCCAAGTCACCCTAGCAGCGCCCTAGCCTTCGGGCTAAGTTTCCTATGTGGAGACCACCAGGTCAAACCGCCCTCGTAGTCCACTTTGTCGGGCCCATCAGAGAGGGCCAAACATATCGGGCTGACCCGCCCAATTGGTCAGGTCAGACCTAGTGAGTCTGACCGTGTCAACCCAAACATGTTTGGCCTAGACTGGGTTGGGCCGAGTCGGTCCAACCGGGTCAGACAGGACCCGAGCCCATTACTGACCCATTACTTTTTAGGCCATATCATTGGCATTGGATGTCTGTTTGACGAACCGTCAGCGACACCGTTATTCTTGGATCAAACATGTCCCTTTGAAAATACTCCATTGGAGTTTGTGGTATATTTCAGATACAGTCAGGTTGGATCTTACAGGAATCCAAATGGGCCCCCGTGACTAAAAGGCTAATAACTAACAGTACGAGCATCTGATTGACTTGCCGTCTGTTTCTTTGACACCACTATGGCACGTCAGATCTTTGAGATTGTTCCATGTGGGTCTTCGTGACAGTGGGAGTATCGACCTGTAGCTTATGGTGAATATATTCTAGAGACATGAAGACATTTTTCAGGGAACCTAGTATCTGGATGAGACATAACGACTGCTTACCGATTCAACATGGAGTTATTCAACTAGCCTAGTGGGGAGTGCCTCTGTTTGTGGGTGGCAGACCCATGGTGGGGAGAGCCTCTATGGGAGCGAAGAAGACCCACGGTACTGGACACATAGAGTACCTTAACAGGCTACCAGGTGAGCCCCTTTGTGTGAGCGCAGTAGACCCATGGTGGAGAGCACCTCTGTGAGAGCGTAACAGATCCATGGTACTCGACAAGAGGAGTACCTCAATAGTCCATGTTAGTGGTAAGAGCCTCTGTGTGACACAGAAGGCCCGCTATACTCGGTAGAGGAGGAGTTTTCCACCAGTCGAGGGATAAAATTAATAAAAATCCTGGTTTGAGGTGAGTCAATGACTTTTGTGTTTCCCTCATGATTGATATTGGTTACTGGATAACTTGTTTATATGTAAGGGCATAGACCTAAGTAATGGCTTTATGTTGATTTAATACATTGTGGTTTATATTTTTTGGATTTCGTGAGACCATGAGGGTCTCAGGGTCCCTACTGAGTATCGTTATACTCACCCCTGCACAAGCGATGCCCGCACCACATTGTGATGGGTGCGGACATCAGAGAGTGCTAACTGAGGTAGAGAGTAGCAGGAATGGATGGTACGAGGATGTGGATCACTCTGTTTGATGTTACATGGAGGAGACGGACAGACTTGTAGTTCTTAGGAGGACATCTATACCTACCCCTCTAGTAGGAACCCCGAAGGACGAACCAGTAGCTACTTTATTTTACTTTAGTTGTACATGTACTTTCTTGTTGAGCCTGTATCTCAGGCCCCTTTTATATTCCAGCTCTTCTTTTGTATACAATTTTACTTAGTGTTTTACTTCTATTTATATACTCTATTGATATTGATTATCGTTATAAAGGCAATTCCTTTTTGATTTAGGGATTTAAGCCTTTGGAGCAAGTCTCCAGCCCCTGGCCTGTGTAATGCATGCTTGGGGTAGTCACAATACGGGCCCCGGGGGATGGGTCGTGATAATATGAATCACATTTGTTTTGAAAAAAAACTAATAAACATAAAATAACAAATAAAATTAAAAAATTTAATAATAAATAATAGTATAACGAATAGAGGATTACAAATATTTTTTTTACTATTCTAGGAAAAAAAATACAACATTATTCTTTGTGTTTTCTAATTATATAGATACATATTAAATTATGGATTTTTTAACCAAGTATTTCACCTCTATTAAAATCTATTATGGGTATACAAAAAATTAATTAATATGAAATCACATTAGATGAAATGAGTGTGGAATAACATGTTAAAAAATTTATTAATTATGACAATAAAAAAAATTATTAATTATTGAAAATCAATTAAAAATTGAAATTTACATACGTGGTAGAAAACTGAAATAGATATAGACTACGCTCATAACCCTTTTTAATATCTATCTTGTCAATTTAAAAAAATTTATTATATAATCACTACATTTTATATCATTAGTCATCAAAAAATTATAATAATATACAAATATTTAAATGAACATCGATAATATTTTACCCAATCATAATCAGTAGGAATATCTTTAGGTAATATAAGAACAAATTTTCTTTCACATTAAAATGATTATTTCAATTTTAGATTCCTATATATATGATTTTCGAATGAAAATATTTTATTTAACTATAAATTTTTTGAAATATAAAAAATAAATAATAAATCATACCAAAAAGTTATCATGATGAAAAATATTATTTGGTCCGTATAAAAAATGAATAATACTCTATCCAACTCTGGAAACCTCTAAATAGAGTTTAGTAGTAGATTAGTTCAATCAATAATATCATATACCTCAACTCTTATCTAACCAAACTTTATAAGATGATTATATACAAAATACTCTAGAAGATTTATTATTTTTTACAGTATAATATGTACATGAGGATCCTTATTATGAAACTCGTACTACAAAATATGATATAAATGAGGAGGTTTTATATCTAGGTAGGTAGGCACAACAAATCATATATATCCCAATACTTAATCAATAATTAAAAAAACCATGATTTAATTCTATCCCATTAAAAATTACTCATGTTTTCTATATTAGCCTTAAAATAGAATATTCCCCATTATATTCTTCCCCCTGTCGATTTTACCAGTGTGGTAATTTCCTATTTTTTAAAATTGACACCCCCTTTATACACTCTTACCCAACTCAGGTGTTCCATATTTCTTAAAATGATTTAATGAATATATTTCCTACTGTGAGGGATATTGGTCACCTATGTCATTTTCTCTTTAAGGTTGTGTAGATGTAATATTTTAAAATATAATGTTGGTGAGATAAATTTTCTAAATTGTAATATTGATGAAATTAAAAATTAATTACTTACAATATTTTCAGGAACTACCTTTGATGGATCAATAATATACTTCCACATTTTTTCATTCCTTCCCATTATAATTTTTCATGATGTGGTGGACGATATGGAGGGTCATGTGGCTATATTCGAAGTCACTACTTGACTTGGAACATAGTTCAAAATATTTTTAGATATTATTAGATTCTCTAATGACTGAAATCATCATCTTTACAATGTAATAGGGTAGGAATTGTGAGGCTATATTTCATGAATAGTTTTCCTAGAGGATTTTAACATAAGAAAAAATAAAATATATATAATGTAATTATAATATATTAATCAATTTCGATTACACTTAAAAAATTTTAGTATACCCATACATAACTTTTTTTACCTCTTCATAAATTTAGTTTACCCTTACAAAACATAAATATAACCATATATATATTTTTGTACCCCAACATATCATTTTTTTACTATTTTTAACATTATTTTTTCCTAAATCATGTTTACATAATACAAATAAATTTTATTAATCGTTTAAAATGTTGGTTTACCCTAACAAATCATTATTTTACAATTTGTAAAATTTAGATTACCCATAAATGAAATTATTTTATCCTTAATTTACTATTTTTACACCTAAATGATATTTTTACCCTTATATAACTTGTGTAGCCTTAATATTATATTACCATTACATAACTTTTAAACCTTTAATACCTTCATATTATTGTAACATAACATTTTGTTACATGTTATTAAATTATAATACTCTTTTTACACTCACATAGATATTTATTACCATATTTAACTTTATATGAAACATATATATCATTATATTACACTTACATACCTTAAACCACCCGTACATAACATATTCATAACCTTACATACATTTCAGTTACACTTTTCATTTATCTACAATTCCCTAAAATCCGGTTTTTGATACATAAATTTGTTTTAACTTTATTAAATTTGGTTTAAACTTAAATAAAGTTTAAAAGTCTATGTTTAACCGTACATAACTTTTTTTAATCCTAAAATAAATAAATTATAGATATTTATCTGGAAATAATTATAAATATATAAAAAATAAAAAAATATAAAAAATTAATTGTTAGAAAAAACATAACATAATGGCTTCATACTATTGACTGACTGCAAACAACTGTCATGTATCTCTATATATAAACACATACAAGTGGAAAAAATATAGACTCAATTTTCTCCATTAAATTTAAAATTAAGTCATAATAAAATTATAATCTCTTCAACTTATTTCTTTTATGGATATACATATTTTAAATTTTTTTGTATTTATATTGTTAAATGTCATCTGTAATTAAATAGAGAGAATATTTATAAATGTATAATATTTGACCCATTAAAAAATTCTACAAATAATTTTAGAAATTTTACTATTAGACTCTCATAATATATCATTCACCGACCCTCTAACACTATGATAATTAAGAGAATTGAATTCATACCCAATATCGACACTAGATTCTTAGTTAATTCCTAACTTATGATGAATTCAGTCTAATTTGTTGTTTTTTTAATTAATTTTAATTATAAAACACTACTCTCCAAACAATCGTGAATGTTTTATAAAATGTGTAATTATATTCCTAAAATATTTTGGTACTATCCTTTATAGAGAAGAAGATTCATTTCACAAAAACATAATGAAATGTATGTTTAATTTAATTAAATAATTTAACTACAACATATATATTTAAATATGAAAAATGTACATACTTCAGTTCCCCTAGCTCAATGTCTGTCATTTAAAAAGATATATGTTACATCAATATATTTGCATGTACCTGTATTTCATGAAAATGAAATAAATGAAATAAATAAAAAATTGATTGATCATAGTAGCAAAAATATAGACTGTTATATTATTCAGTCAGAATATGTGTAACTAAAACTATTTTCTATTAAAATTAAAAATATAATAAATTTTAGAAATGATTATCATCTAAAAAGAAAGAATTATGTTCTTGTATTTTTTCAAAATAAATAAATTTTATAAGTAAAAAAATTAATTTTTCATAATAAAAACAAAATGAATAATTTTTTTAAAAGAAAATTTTATTGATGAGAATGATATTTAAAAATAAAATAGTCAATAAAAAGGTATAAAAGAAAATAATTTCAACGAAAATATTGATATATGATTCTAATGAATAATTAAAATACTATAAAAATGACAAGAATGATTAAAATCATTTTATTTAGATATCAATGTTAAAAAATAATGTTTTTTAAATTTATAATATTCACACACAAAAATATATTACCTAATTAATTTTTAGAGTATTGGATTGTTTAAACATATCCCATGTACAAAGATATTTAATGTTGCAAGGAAAATTTGCACATCCCAGTCATCATTATCATTAGATAATTGATTTCTATATAGATAAATTTAATATAATCCTTCAAAATCATATTTATTATCATCACTCAAATTATTGTCTTCGAACGAAAAATTATAGACCCCTAATCATTTGATGGGTCAACAACATCAATTTTTTCCATGTATCATCATAAATTAATTTTCCTCTTTAAAACTAGATCTTTTCAAATAAAAATTTTAAATACATACTCATTATTAATCACACCACTGTTATGGTCAATTAAGATACACATAAATATAGGTACCCAAAAATTAGTATAATAAATCTCAAATAAATCCTATGAAAATCCAAAATATGATATTGACATAGAAATTAGATATCTTACATTTGAACTCAAAAAATGTATTTCTTAAGTGACAACCATAACTCAACTATTTTAAAAAAAGGGGTTCTTTTTTCCTAGTTAGTCTTGTAAAATGTTTTACCATTAATATAAAATTTAGACCATGTGACCACATTTACACATTCCCACTAATAATAATTCCAATGATTCTTGTAGGGATAAATAAATATATCTATTATCATTAAACCATGAAAAAATGTGTTTTTATGTTCATTCATCAACCAATATTTATTTATTCTTGAATATAATACATTGAATATAGAAATATGTGATGATATATGTTGTTTATCCTCACTTTGCTTGTCCAAAATATGTAAATGTTCGTGAATAACAATATAGTGTATAATTAACATTATCTTTAACTCACATGTCTCTTTACGTTGAATATCAACAATCAAATATAGATATAATGGGAAGAAAAATGCTCATTATCATATAAATAATTAGTAAAGAACCCAATTACTTCTTCTGATATATATTTTTAAAAAATGGATTCTAATCTTTTATGATTTTTCATAACATATCGCTTAAAAATTATACAGATCGTTCAAAGGGATAATTCTTATGTAAATAAATAGGAAAAGATATTCTTATATATCAGAGAATTTAATGAAATAAATTAAAAATTATATAAATAAACAATGGTTGAAAATACATTTCTGTTTTAAAATTTATGAGGACATATTGATTCTCGACACATATATAAAAAATTTATCTATGAATATTCAATAAATTGAATTTTAAAAATAACATAACATAATTATATACATTATGATTGGGGTCAAAAATATTACACATAACGTATAAAGTATAAATAGTTGCATAAACACATGATATGCATGGGAATTCATACGTATTAATTTTAAATCCTTCAATGGCACCAAAAGTTTAACATTTTACGTAATCCCACTAGGTATTTCAATACCATTCTCGAATAAAAATAAAATCATCTAAACCCCTTTTAATGTGATACAAAAATATGTAATCCTTATTTTAATATGTATGATAATTCCAAATGTATTATAATGGTTGTTATGTTCAGTATTGATTTCAATACATCTTTTTCATGTCCTATTATGTTAAACAATTCTTGAATTAGACTTCAACATATTTTTTTCTTAACATTCTTAATATTGATTTTATTTTTTTGTCAAAAAATTTAAAATATCTTTTCTAAAATAAAATGGATAATTTATTCCATATATTAGTTGATTCCCATATATTAATTTCATTCCAAATGTGATATTGATGTTTTCCACCTTGTTGTGTTATTAATTTGTTTAAAATGGATTTCAGGTAGAATCAAATTATTACAGTCCATGAAATTCATATTTTAATATTTTAATTACAATTATTGGGAAAATAAATATCTCTGATTTCCAATATAATCATTTTTTCCATTATGAAATTGATAATAGGAAGACCCATGTTCTTAAATTATACATTTTTATTGTCTTTTCACACTATATCCAGATAAGTTTTTATATAGAAATGTTTTAATAGGTAACCTTATCATTGATCATACAAATTAAATTAACATTCTTATATGGATCAAATACTATACCACTTATCTGCCATAAATTTCAAGTCATTAATTAATATACATAGATAAATAATAATCTGAATTCCATCATTATTTATCTATAAATCTTCATCATCTTCATCACATATTTGTTATTCATTCATATCTATGAGGATAATTTTTAAACAACTTATAAAAAATTCAATGAACTATGTTTCCCAATAATACTCTTATCTTTATTCATTCCATTAGGTTAGAACCCCACTATAAATTTTAAACAATAATTAAAACTTTAAAAAAATGAGATTAAATGACTTTTATTGTGGTTAATATATATAATAAAGTTGGTTTACATTAAAGGTTATAAAATTTAAATGATATATTAACCTATTTATACATTTTAAATATGAAAAGTTTTTCTTCAAATCTGAAATTATTGGAAGATACATATTTCATTAGAGAGGGGATTCATTATTTTTCTTGTGAATGAGTCATGGTTGTACTTATCATTCATTTCATATCATGATGTTCCAAATTTAATACTTTCTGATAAAAATTCATATTCCTTCATACACATAAAACAGTAATAAGGGAAATCATGTATCTTTTTATACCCCTATAACATTATACATAATATATTATTCTTTGTAAAAGCAATATAGATGCCCTTTTCCTTCAAGAAACATCTCCATTAATATTTCAAGCAGTTTAGTGAAACTATCATCACTCTGACCATGTATATCATTCAACTTATCTAATATCAACACAACTTATAACATAGTAAATTTAGGGAAACAAGGTAATAGTGGTTTATTGGTATCTCTATATAGTTGTTTGACACATGTTTTTCTATTATTTCAAAACCTACAAAAAAAGTAATTCCTCAAGACAATCCTCTATCTCGTTTGAAATATATTCAAGATATTTAAGTCATTACTTGTTCTTTTATTTCACTATTCTAGAACTTGTGTGTATAATTATAATTAAAAATATGATATATTATATCGTCATTTATTTATAAATATCATATGTTACACATATTCAAAAATTCGAAACCTGAAAAAAAAAATCCCAATATTATTTTCAATAGTTCATTACCAAAATTCAAAGAAAATGTCCAACCCTTTTTTATAATCATCAATATCTCCTACTCTATTTATATAATTATGATATATTAATAACTTAAATGTTAGAATATAACAGAAAAATATATTAACACATATAAAATATAAAAATATAATGATAAAAAATTAAAGTATTTAAGAATAAAACATATAAATTTTATATATTTTAAATAAAATTCATTTATAAATTATAAAATAATTTAATGTTGGAAAAAAATTACAATAATTTTTTTAAAATAAATATAATGGAAAAATAACTTAAATAAAGGAAAATTGAAAAATTAAACAATTTGAAACACTGAAAATATATAATGATAAAATATTTATAAATACCAGAATTCATAAAAAATTGAATTAAAATAGAAGAAATTATATTTACAAACAAATAATATTATAAAATAATTAAAAAAATTAAAAAATTAAAATTGACAATATGATGAACGCAAAAAAATGATTAGATGAAATCAATTTCAAATAAATGATTGATAACTTCTTTTCAAAAAGAAACAAAATATGGAGGTTTTCGAGGGAATATAGTTCAAGAATTCCAATAGACACACATGAAGGTTCTAGTATTATGGAAAATGATGCATGATTAAATGGATATACTTGATATATGAAGTAGAAAAAATAACGAACAAATACCAGGATGGACAATTGTGGGTCATGCGAAATATGGTTTCCATAAAACAAAAAATATCTAGGTCCAAAGTAGTTGGATGAATAATGGAAGAATAATGAACAAAAATGTGAAAAGATGAGGAAAATTGTGTGAATTTGATGATTAGGCCTAGTTGGGTTCTATTACTAGTCAGTGAAATGAGGGTTTTAAAAATATTGAATCAGAAAAATAATTTAAAGTCTATTAAAACTAACAAATATTATACACATTTAATAATTTATTGATATAAATGGGATTTAAAATTAGTTCGACTACACATTTAATTTCATTTTTTAAAATAAAAATAAATCTTTTATTTAGAATTCTATTTTCCTACTGGTGAGTTGTGGAAGCATTCCTCATCAGTGAGTGATTTTTGGTTTTGACAAAAGCCAAGTGTTTGGAATATGTATTATATTATATGAATTTGTATCTATGCTAGTGGAAGTGGATGGAGTGTCTCTAGGAAAAATATTTTGAGATCTGGTACATCTAAGTAAATGGTAATTTTGGGTCTTATATGCTATGTCAGAAGTCATGAGCATATGTAATTCATAAAGCTATAGATGTTTATAAAGGAATATAATAGCTTTTAGTGAAGAATAATGATGTGGATGAGAGAACTGGAGGTAAAATTCTTATCATATTACCATCGATTCATCTTTGATACATTAGGTGGTGGTGTCTCCATGGGAAGACTTATAGGAAAAGGAGATGTGTGACCCTATTTTCCACAGTGATTCTATATACATATAGATTATGGATGGTAAAACTAGATTTTGTTATTATAGAGGATCTTTTTTCTAGGAAATGCATGAGAATGTTCTACATGAGTCTCATAGTTTAATATTAGTAGTACATCCTGGTGTCAAAACAATGAATTATGGACTATGGTGATTGCATTGATGGTTTGGTAGGAAATATAATTTGGTAAATTTTGTGGCTAAGTGTCTTTGTTTTTAAGTATGGGAAACTCTGAAATCGTTTTCATAAAGGTTATATTCCACTGTTGAATGTTCTATAATTGAAATGGGTGAAAATCTATGGATTTCACCACCATGTTACACAGGGATTAGGGAAGATGTAATATAGTTTGGTTAATTGTTGATTATCTAACAATTTATTATCATATTCTACATATACATTAATGAAATGAAATTGATTTATACATGAGGGTATTTTTGGAAGATATTTTTAGGCACCATGGGATATTGAGGACCATCATCTGTGATTGGGATCCACATTATTCTCTATGGATTCAAGAGGAGTGTGTAATCTGATTTATACTTCTACTTGTTACTTAGTATTTTTTTCACACAGAGATAAATGGTCCCATGGACAAGAAAAACCATATATTAGAGGATAGGATGAAATTGTACAACATATATTTTATAGGATCAATGAAGAGAACCTAAAATTGGTTATTTTCACATATAACAATATCTACCACTTATACATGAGCATGGATCTATTTGACACATTTTTTGTTTGGATCTGTCATTTTCCACTGTGATTAACATAAGTTGGTGAGTTAGATAATAATTTTCCTTCATCAGTGAATAAAATGATGAATAAGGTACAGTTGGTCTAATAAAGGATAAGGGTTGGGTAGGATCGTCATTAGGCCTATTCTAAGAAAAGTTTGAGGACCCTAGTGTTTAATGTTGTAAAACTTATTCTCTTTAAGGATCCCCATCATCAGGGGTAGTGGATTTTTATAAGAGGGAGTAATATTTCTCCCATGTTCGTTATACTTATGCTATGTTGGGAGAGTTATGGAGGTTGCGTATCATATGGTATTTCTGTTTTGGTTGTACCAAATGCATATTTTAATCCATATGTCCTAGCTATATTGTTATATTTTTAAGGGATCCCATGTTATTGTATAAAGAGATTGGATATTTAAGATGAAACAACATTCATGAGCCATATATTATTTGTCTAGGATTATTTTGGGAATGTGTTGTGTGGATAAACCATCGCCCTGGTTCATGTTCTATAGAGGAATGGCAGATTAGAGGAGTGTACGTCAGGCATGATATATAGATATGTTCCCTTACCTGGATGTTTTTTACTTTTACATTATCTTGTTTTTATAAGGACCCACCCTTCAACATTACATATTCTAATATATTTTACTAGAATAAACATTGTTACATTAGCACTTAACATTTTTTTTGTCATTATATTTAATTTAATCGTAACTCAAACATAACAAACCCTTACAATAAATGTGGACACATATATTTAGTATCCTTTTTTCAATAATTTATTTTTTAAATAAAACATGGTTTCATTTCATGATAAATCATCATGAAATTCAACATAAAATATTATTTTACTTTACCCATCAGTAAACAAAATGATTAACATTTTAAAACATGTAATGAGATCAAAGTGATTAGTATGGTACACAAAGATAAAAAAATGAAATCATTAGCTAATAAATACTTATAAAAATTTTACTTCATCAATTTTAACTATTGGATAAAAATAAACATTTTCATTCCAATTAAATCTCCATTTTTTCCAAATTATTACAGAAAAATATATCAAATTATAACATAAACAAAATATTAACTCATAAATGTTTCATTGAATCATTCCATACATTAATATATATATTTCACAGAAAAATATATGTTTCTTACATTATGATATCATAAGGTTCCTATAAAAACCATAACAAAAATGAATCATAAATGTGACATGTAGAATCATTTTAAGAACACTGTTATATTTATTATGGCTCTCCCAGCTATGTAGTTTGTAAATATTATTGTTACATTTGTAATAACCATCACATTATATTACCGTAATTGATTAGCAGTAAACTATTAGGTTAACTCTCAACCTTCATCAAATTCATTGGTGGGTTATAAAGAGCTCCCCTCTAAGGGTTTATAACGTACCCACATATAAAAAATTCCCATGAACCATAAAATAATCATTAAAATAAACCATTAATAATGAATATTCTTTAGAAAAATCAATTTTCCATTTTGAAATAACATTTATTTAAAAAAACATGAGACTCATAAATGAAACCATTTTATTTGAAAATAAACTTTTAATTTTTTAATGGGAGATTAAAATAATTGGTGAATAATGATTGTAGGAACTTTTTATCTTTATATGTATGTACAAAAAATACATTGGAATTTTAAATTTTTTTTGGAACTACTTGAATTAAAAGAGTGTTTTTTTAGAAATTACCTTACATAAAACATTAAAAATATTACATTTCGGAATCAATTATTTTGAAATAAGAATAATAAATTTTTAAAACATTTATTTCCATATGAATATGCTCATAAATATAAATATAAATTTATATACATTATATAAAATGATTTATAAAATAATTCATTAGAACATTTACGATGAGGTTTTTTTGAAGAGTCCCTTACCTTGAGTCCTGATCATTTCATATTTTTTTAACTTACTGAGTAATAATCATAGGATAATTAGTTAATTTATTGAGAATATTTTTAATGTTTAACATTCCTTTTAATTCACTTATTACAATGTTATAAAAATTACATAATTATCAATGTTCATGTTGTAAATTTTGATGATATTCTAATAAGAAGTCCAGAATGACATAACTAGGTAGGCAATGTCCAAATAGGTAAGAATTTTATCATCACTATAAAAATATTATTGAAATAATTATAACTTTTATATTTTTTTTATATTATAATTTCAAACATGAAATCTTCATATGAAAAATGATCTGTGTTGCAATAATAAAGTGGGTAGGCCATAAATACATGTATAAAATTTTATTTTTATGATAGTCACTATGGAAAGAAGGTATATATTATTTCATCATTCAGAAAAAATAATAATATAACATAAATATATATATCATATTATTTCATTAAATATTGTTACATAATTCATTTATTTTATTTCACAATGAATGAATGAATCACATAGCTTTCTATAGGTGGTACTCTACATGTACGGATGAACGAAATTATCATTTTTCTATTCATGGAATGGTATGATTGCAGTTGATATAATTTATAATCATAATGATAATTTTTTAATTAATATCATACATAGACATTATTTCTAGAATTATAATCATTCTTGAGAGGTGGTGAAGGAAAATTATTTTAATCCATTAGTCCAACATACCCATGAATTATGAATCATTTTTTTCATTTTACAGGAGTGGAGATGGATATTGGTAATCAAATAACATAAAGACATATCAATATGTGGTGGATAATATAATAATTATTTTATTACTGTTTAAGAATATTGAAACGATTTGAGAGGATAAAAATTAGAAATTATTTATTTGTCATGATACCACCTTTTAGAAAATCCATTTTCATAACAGCTTAGGACCGATATAGTTGATATATTTCTTAAAATAAATCCTATAGAATGTGGGGAGGTATTTTAAGAAGTTTTTTGGGTATTTATTGGACAAAAAATGTTTTTATTTGTGTAGGATGTAGAAAAAGATATTCAATTTTATTTGATATGGGAGGGACACTCATTAAATTTCACAAAATATTAAAAAATAATAAGAATATTATAGACCAAATGACTTAGAAATTTAATATAAACTCTTAAGAAATGAAATAGTACACCATATAAGACCTAATTAATGCTAATATAAGATTATTATTCTATTAAATGAATTAAATTTTATTATTTACATAAAATATCAATATTTTCAAATTTTCTATTATGCATTACAGGGAGATTAAAAATGTAAATACAAAAAACAAAACACTAGAAAAATAATTAATTATATCATAAATAGTTCCTGATCCTAAATAAAATTCAGGGATGAAATTAATTATAATTAATTTTATATATATTAATATTTTAATTATCATTTATTTGAATTTTCCATTAATTGAATAATTATTGCATCAGCATTACGTATGAATTTAAGGTAAGAATTTGTCAATAAAATTTAATAATAAAATAAAATGAAGAATATAATTAATATAAATTAAATTATACCATTTATAGTCGAAAATATACACTATATAAAAACATATTAAAAATATTAAACTTATTTAAAACGATCATTGCCTGTTAGACTTTTCATTAAATAAAATACTATAAGGGTCAATATCGTATCCAAGGTTATAAAATATTTCATAAATTAGAACATTAGATGATTAAGGTTTCTATATAATAAATTAAAAAAAATTATTCATGTTTCTGGTTAATTAAATGGTTCATATAATTTTAAATAAAATATTTTTGTTGATTTATCTTCTGATTTCACATGTATAGCGTGGGAGTTGCATAAGAATTAAAGAAAATTTTTTTGTATATAAAAATTATAAATAAATTTATATCACAAAAATAAATTATTTAGGATCAATATTAACCATAATATTTGATCATAATTTATATTAATTAATATCCAGGTCATGAAAGATTATTTGATTTTTCAATTTCACTGTATTTTGATATTCATTCATCGCACAATGATTTGGATAAGAATATTGTTATATAACTCAAAAAAATATAATTAAAACTATATAATATTTAAAATATAATTCAAAAAATGAAATTATATCATCCCAATAAGTATTTTTAAGAAACTGAATGTCAATTTTCAAGTGTTGCACATGCACTGTGTGAGTGAAAAAAGGATTCTCATATTTGTCACGAAGTAAATTATAAATTTCATGCTCTAAATTTTATTGAACTATATTTTTATTATAATATCATAAATTAAAAATTACATAAGTTTAGTAATTTTTTATATCACAATTATGGCTTGATGATATTTTAAAAGATATCATATTTAAATAAAGTATTTGTTACTATTCACCCACAATATTTATTTTTCAGAAAATTACAAATATTTACACATTGAAAAAAAATTATAAGTTTATTTAAAAATAAAAGGTATTTTTTTCAAAAATAATTCCTAAAACATATTTAATGTAATTTTAATATTCAACAATATTATACAAGAAAACTTTATTTCGGAGAAAATATTTTTTTAATGAATAAAATTGAAAAAATAAAAATTATGTTATTGCTTTATAAAAATTTTCCAATATATTAAAATTTATTAGTTCATAAATATTTATTTCATAGATATGTTATTTGTATTCATACCCACAAAATTTACAAATTGGTTCGGAGAGACACATTGAAAAAATAAAATTTAGTGGTCCATTTAATAACATTGTGACATATCTTGTATGCTACCAAACATAGTATTTACTTTTAAAATCAAATGAAACTACATTATAAATCTTTTCATAAATTAAAACATCAAAATATTAACTCTACCTTAGTAATTAGGGTTCAACTATTCAATTTACATTTATTGATAACCCACATCAAAAAAGGATAAATAAATATTCAACTTGAAAAGAGAGAAAAAAAGTAGATAGACTACCTGGGATACCTCATTATTGTATTCCATATTAGAAAAAATTGAAATATAATAAAAACTATAACCTCATGGATGGATAGAGACTTATATAGAACTTTTTCATGAAAAATTCAACCATAACATAATCCTTAACTTGTCATGGGTTAATATTCCATTGAATTTTCAGTAAAAATAAATAAACAATAAGATAATGTTTTTATTCAAAGATCCTTTATTTATAGTTTAGAACAACAATTACCATATATACTATTATCATTAAGAAACTGACATTCTTCACATCCATACCTTCATCATTTAAACAATTTCCTCCATTAACACATATTTTTTCCCAAATGATGAGTACGAAATTTTCATGCTTGAAAAAATAAAATCAATATATATAGATAAAAAATTAACAAGGAATAACTATCCAACTTTACAAATTATCCAAATCCAATAAATTTATTACGAGATACATTAACTCTTGAAAAATAATAATCTTTCATGTGGTGAAAACAACATTAATATAAAAAGCTGACCATTAATACACAAATATCATTATAGATCATTCATCAAATAAGTATACATAAAAATTCTCTAAAATAATATAGACTTAATTTGTAACCCAAAAAAAGAATTTATTGTTCGATAACGTAGAATTTAATGGAAAATTATTACACCTATCTTCAAAAAACATAAATGACTCTTAAAGTCTCATGATAAAATGATTTTTATTAAATAATAAAATTTCCATGAAATGCTACTAATATAAATAAATAAAACTAATCAGAATAAATTAACATTGTGATCATATATGTTTCCAAAAATTTATTCATCCTTTATTCTAAAAATATAACCGCATAGTGTTATATTTACCTAAATCATATAGGTTTCCCAAAATATTGATTGGATTCCAAAATATGATTATTCACTTAATCACAAAATGACATTTAACAATGTTTTTGTATCACATTCTCTAAAATAAAGATCATATAAACAAAAATAATATTCTGAGATTCATTTATCCCTATCAAATTAGTATTTTAATAAACACTAACTATTAATTAAAAAATTCGTATTTTTTCTAGAATCATTACTTTTAATTTAATCATTATTCTTGAATTGAGATATTCCAAAAAGTGAAACAATTAAAAAAATAAATTTGAAAACATTTTTACTTTTTTCTTTCTGAATACAATAGGAAAATTTAATCCTAAATTGGTGAAATCTATAGTGTAATTGTTTCGAAATAGATATTTATGGTATATATTTCAAAAAATTAAAATAAATAGATTATTTTTATAATAATATTATTTAACCATATTTAATATTTTAATAACATTAAAATTAATAAAATTAATTTTTTATTAAAAAATAATAAAATTTTAACTAAAATATGTTAATTAAATATCTACTTAATCTGCATCTTCATAAAAACAATCCTGTGAATGAAATTTTTGTGATAATTTAATTGGATTATAAATAACAATATGATATTTTATTTATCGTGATATATTAAAACAATATATATTTAAATTTATTCTTAGACAATACAGGATTCATTGAATTTTCATGACCTGGAAGTAGTGCTAGTTATATTCCCTCATTGTTTTCAAAGGACATGAATGATCGAATATTTTTTGAAATTACATGAAAAATAATATTGAAATAATAATTGTAGTTATGACATATGTGTTTGAAAATAATGTCATAAAATATTTTATTCCTCATATCATGAAAAATATCCTTAATCACTGGGAAAAATATAATTTAAACATTTAATAAATAATCAACAACCAAAATAATAAATTTTTTAATAAATATTAAAACCATATATTTTCCCCACCCAATTTTGGTAACAAAAATTTATATCAAAATATATATCAAACCATTTTATATTAATGTTCACATTGTTCTCTCTATTTCTAATAGTAGGCTAATACAAAATTAATTAGAACCTATATAGATAATACCAAATTTAATATGAATAATCCATCATATGAAGAGTAATAAAATTTTAACTTATCCTATGAATGCATTAATTCAAAAAATGAATATAGAGACCCATTATTTCTGTAGGATTGTGTTTATCTTCTAGGTATGTTCTCTTTTGTGTTTTATATTTTATTATTTTTTATGTGGGGGTCTGATTTTGATTTGGAAGTCTTTGTTGGTGTTGATATCTTTGAATTATAAATTTTTTACTAAAAATAATATACACAAAATTTAGAGGCCCTTTAATACTATTAGAAATGATGTAATATTTATTTATTATAAAATCACCAAAGGAAAAAGGTTTTTCGGTGAAAACCATTCAAAATAATTACACAAATTGTAATGGAATTATATTTTTTGAAACTCCTCGATAAGGAAATTAAAATGTTATTAGTGTGTAATTTTGGTTTTATTACATCATGAATTCTTCCTTGTCCCAACCCAATGGCCACTACTAGTGTTTTTGGAGTGATTTCATCATATTTGATCATCACAGATTACTGTTCGATTCTCGAATATCATTTTTCTCTTTGGATTCCTTCCATTCTTTCTTTTAATAAAGTTATGTAACCTTTTTATAGTTGTTGGTTGATCTTAATGATAGGTTTTGGTATCAATTTTGGTTTGTGGTTGGGAGAGCTTTAATCAATGATCTTGAGGAATGTAGTCTAAATGTCAATCCCATTATTATTTATTTACATTATGATTTATGAGTTTTTGAAATTGGGATTTCAACATTGGAAAATAACATCTAAAATTAGATATATTAATTTGTTAATTAATTAACGGAATAAATGAATTTCTATATAGGTTAATTTTTAAATTATTTAAAATTGTGACAATGAAATTAGTGAAGAATGTGATGTTGAATAGATTTTTTTATAGATTATATGAAAAAATGTTGACAAATTTTTTAATGAGGAATTTGTAATACTATTCCATGTTACTAAATTTATAATCAATGATTGAATTTATAATTGAAATGGGACACTTTGTTTTGAATATTTTACATAATGATTAATGATGATAATCCTTAATATATATGGAATAGTAGTATATTTTTTTATTATATATATTTGATAACTACGAGTGTGGGACACATAATACTACTTCAAAATTTTATATGTTATAACAACTAGGTGTGGATAGATACATATTCTTTAAAATCCCATAGAGTGCTAGAAAATATGTTCTTGGACAACAATATTTTAATTATAATTTAGTTCTATTTAACTAAGACATGAAATTGAATTGAATAAAGAAATGAAAAACTATAATGTAATAAAATATGGTATCCCTTGGGAATGGTTCAGACTCCAATGTGGGTTAAAGAGATGATTTTATAACCCTCTTGGGTGATGTTTTTGTCTTTAATATAGGTTTTTTCATTTCAAAGTTGATACATATATGGCATAAAATATCGACTATTTTTGTTTTTGTACGATTTCATGCAATGGGTCATCATGTGTTACTCGTCTGTATTTGGTTATGGAATTATTATTTTTTGTTATATGATTTGGTTATTTTTACCTTATTTACACGATTGTGATACTTTGATAAAGAGGTTATAGTCTACCCATGTTGTATATTAGACCCTTGCATCTAGTCCTCATCCTCTAGCATATGAAGAGGCGTGCTTGAGGTCATGTAGCAAACTAGCCTTGGGTACTAACATGTGGATCCAAGGGCAGTACATTACAGTGTGGTAGAAAATGAGGTATTCTTTTTTATTTTCCTTTTATCTATCTTTTTGGGAATGATATAAATTATTAGATGAAGATTCAATCCTTGGTTAAGAGATCATGCCATGTAGTAGATAACCCGTATATAAGCAGTAAAATTAAAATACCCTGGGTAGTTTATTGAAATTTTCTATGATATTTGGATGTTATTTCACTTTGGATGATTCACTTATTGTGTTATGTTATTGTTTTTGACAACATATTTTTTTCATTGAGTGGTACAATGGTTGAGTATATATTCATCATTCTACACACTTATGAATTACCCTGACATGCCTAATTTATAGGATCACCAAGAAAATATAGTTTTTTGTGAGTAGTTTAAATGAAAAATTAATTTTTTTACTTCATAAATTTAAATGAAAAGGTGCCTAATTTGAATTTGAAAATTTTAAATGATGAAAAATGTGATAAATTTCAATGGATAAATTGGTTTCTAATGAAAACATGAGTTGTTAAAGTGTTTTACCCAATGAGAGACCTGCACAATGTGAGGGATGGTTAACGGTTGTGATAGTGCCTCAGTTTTGACCAGGTGTAGGGGTATAAAGGATGAGTTTTTGTTGATTATTGTGAATACATTTATCTAAATGGGTTTATATTGTTTAATGAGTAATATAATGTATGTTTGGGATTATATAGATATGAATCCATGACGACACTTATTAATAAAATGATAGGAGGACATGGCTGATAAAGTTCCATCAGTAGTTGAACCAGAGGCTCATATAGTTTCGAGCGAGGATGTTAGGGAACAATTCTATGAGAAAATTTCATTATTTATGTTATTTATAGAAAGAGAAAGAAGGTGTGGATTGAATTTTATGCCGAACAAGACATTATAGTTCCAGTTTCAATACCCTCCAACATTCATCAGCGAGGGTACACCTAACGAAGTTGAATTGTGTATTTAGTTTATTTAGATAATACTTGACAATTTTTAGACTCAGACTGATAGGATATTCATTATGCAGACATAAATGTAATTTTTTAAAGTGATTAATTAGTGGGACATATTGACTCCTGATTCAAATATCGAGAGTATGGAGTGGAAATAATTTCAATAGATGTTCATGGACCTATTTTACCCAGATAAAATCAGGAAAGATATTGAAGGTGAGCTCATGATATTTCTATAGGGTGTTATGACTATAATGTAATGTGCTATGAACATCATGTATTTTAAGCACTTTTTCATAGAATCCGATGAGGATGAGGTTACTACAACAATGTATTTTAAAGATAAGCCTAAAAGTGTTACTTTTTCCAAGGTTAATTTCATCTAAAAATGTTTTCCAATGTAGTTAATTAGACTCTCATAACTGATGGGAACTTGATGGAGGCTTTGAGTGAAAGGTATTTTTTTAGGATAAACTACTAGGTGGTATGTCTCCCAAGAGTATGATGAATTTATATGAGAACTTTAACCAGATCTATGTAAAGAAGAGTGGCTAGGGGGAAGGGTTTGTTACGCAAGACTTTATTCGATTGATCTGCCAACTAAGCAGTAGGCCATGTCACATACGTAGACAATGCCTTGACCCCATGTTGATTTTTGATATTGCTATAGGATTGGACCTCTAAAAACGTTCTATATATACCCATGATAGATGTGTAACGGTGAATTAGATAGGTGTAATCAGATTTGTGGTAGAGGGTATTGTACCCCATATCAGGAAAGTAGTTGGATTTGTACAAGTCATCGACGTATAAGCAATGGAAGTGTTATTTCATTGAAATAGTGACTATATAAGAAGAGTGATGCATATTAAGGGACTTAGACTTTATAATAATAATGAGGGTAAGTAGGGTTTCTAGGAGTTCGTTCTACACCAATAGATATTGAGACCAAACAATTTACATTTTTAGATAGTATTGTTGTAGATTTTATGATTTTATATCATTATCTTATATTGGAACCTATAAATATTTTATATATGAACAACTTGAAATCATGGAGAGACTAAACATGATGTTTTTGGGTAGGTTTATAAGGATTTATACACCATTGGGATAATGGTCAAGAGACATATTCTCATATAAGACATGTTCTCTTGTGGTTGGGGAGTACCATTTCCTATGGGATCTATAAATCCATTATATTTAAGGGGTTGAATTGATTTTGGGTATGAATTGTCTAGTATAATACTGAGACCACATAGAGTATAACTAACAAAGAGTGATATTTTCATCTCCTGACAATAACAATTATGTTCATCATGGATAGAGGGATATCACGATAGGCTATGTAGGGGTCTTTCATTAAAAATTTGGAGAGATCACCACCTAGGATATAAGTATATTGCTGGATGATATGGTTGTGAAGAATAATTTCATTATTCCCACAACAGACTAGTACAATGATGTGTTTCTTAATAAATTATCATGTCTTACAAATGTGAGGTATGCTGAGTTTATGATTTATATCATGCATAGAGCTGAGAATATTTCAATTATACCTTTAAAAATAGAACAAAAAAAAGATATATGACAATTATAATTTTCTTTAAGAGTTGATGGATAATGGGTCTACACACTTGAGTATGTCACCTTGGGGTTCTTGAGTATTTTTTTTCTAATATGGCTGACAGAACATTTCACTTATGTTTTTATTATTGAATAATGATCCAAATGACAATGAATACGTTGTATCCCTTTCTTTGTATCAACAATATATTTTACTAGTTATTGAGATCTTGTCTATTCCATGATTTTTAATCGAGGTTAAGGTATCATTAGTTTTGAGTTTGACCTTCTGATATATCGTAGAAATATTTCAGAATCATGTATGGTCGTTATTAGTTTTTTGTAATTTTGATTGGGCTGATGAATGATGTGGAAGAGTCTATGGCCTTGATCAGCCAATTAATTGATCTATATCTATATTATATCTTGATTTTTTAATGACATCATGGTTTCCTCCAAGAATCACGATGATCATTCCAAACATTTTTACATTTTCTTGAGATCTCTTCTTGAGAATCATCTATATTCCAATCTATCTATGTTTCAGTACTATATTGATCATATAAATTTATTAGGTCCCATAATCATTGAAGAACGTATTTCAGTGGAACCCGTGAAGGTGTAGTTAGTTATTTTGTGGGATCATCCTATGAATGTGTTTTATATTCATATCTTTCTAGGATTAGGGGTATTATTGAAGGTTAATCCTCAAAATTTCTTACTTGGAAGAACCACTTTTGGGTATGAACAAGATAGATGCTATTTTTTAATTGTATATATCAGGTGTTAAACATTTATAATAGTTAAAGAGGAGTTTAACTAAAACTCTAGTCTTGATCCATCCCAAGCTATGGGTGTAGTATACGGTGTACTATGACACCTCTAGGATAAGAGTTGGAGTATGGTTGAAGTACATGTATTGAGTTGTGGTGTATGGATCACTGTGGTTGAGGATAAATTTAATGAACCACCGTATAGATTACCTTGAGTTAGGGATAATGGTTAATGCCTTGATGAATTGAGGGAAATATATTTTGGATATAGTGTTTATTGTCTATACTGATCATAAGTTCTTAGAGTAAATTGTTTTATAGTAATATTTGAATCTCAAGAAATTAATGTTGGTATAGTATATTTAGTCATTTTCTTGTGAGGTAGAGTATAATCCATGGAATAGAAATAGTGTTGCTGACACTTTGATCCAAAATACACGGACTCAAGCAAGTGAGGAGTCTATTTCTGAGTGAATGATGATGAAATTTCTAGAATAGATGAATGTTGTAGTTCAGGAGGTCTAGGAGGAGTTGACTCTTATATCAGTATCAATAGATTATAGGCTATTGGGATAGATTGATGAGCGGAAATAAGGGGATTTTGAGTGTTTGGAAATTATATAATTCCTTAATGGTGAGGAGTCTCCTATAGATTAGAATATTTATATTTACAAGAGCATCTGTGTTAGGAACTACATTGTAGTTCTTAATGTATGGGAGGGGATCTGATACATAGATTTTAATCCATCAAGTGGTTTGTGCATTCAGGATTGACCAAAAATATATCATAACCAATGTTGAAATTATTGGCGGATGGGCATGAAAAGGGATATTTTAGGGTTTGTGACACATTGATACACCTATCAATAGGTTAAGGTAGAGCATCAATGACCTACTAGATTACTGAATCCATTATCCATTTTAGAATATAAATGGGATGATGTTTCATGGATTTTATGGTAGGTCTTCCAAGGAATACCTGAAAGATTAATGATATTTTGATAATTTTTGACCAACTAATGAAATTATCATATTTCATAAATATTCAGGTGACCTTCATAGTATATATATTGGGAGAATTGTATGATTGGGAGATAGTCTCTCTACATTAGGTTCCACAGATTATAGTATCAAATGGTTACTTACGTTTCACTTCATTATTCTAGAAGGGATTAAAGAAGGTTCTTATTTCATATATTCCATAGTAAGACATTCCACAACAATATATATTGTATTTTTGATCTTACTATTATGTTTTTACCGGATATGATAAGGGTTTTAATTCCAGACATTGGTGTGTACTGGGAGAAGAAATAAGAGCTTTTTTAGTTTTCCTATAACAACAATTAGTAGGAGACATATCATATCGAACCATATTATTCCCTTTATGATAAGACATATAGATCACATGTATATTGGATGGAGGCATGTGAGTTGAAGGTGAGGGGATTGAATCTCATTCAGAAGACAACATATAAGGTTCAACTAATTCAGAAACATTTGTATATAGCTCATAGAAGGTCGAATTCCAACAATGATAGTCATCATTCCTAGCACTCTACCTCTGTGTCATACCTTTGAAAATATCACCCTGAAACATCACATGTGATAGATGATGATGATGTAGAGCTTGAGGCTGATCCTTCATTTTTAGACCATCTCATACATGTTAATGATCAATGTGAGAAAGTGTATTGGAGAAATACCATGTGATAGACAAAGTACTGTGGTAACATGGGAATGATCAAGAAGAAACATGGGACAAACAAGTAGATATAGATGATAAATAACATGTCCTTTTTTCCTCAGAATTTTATAGATGCAATTTGGTACACTTCAAGGATGATTTGATATAATATGGGGAGATATTAATATCATTTTAATTCAGAAGGTATATTCCATTTTGATTTTCCCCATTTTTCTAGGGTCGTTGAGGGTTTTATTTTGTTTTGAAATGATTTGGAGGATTCCATATCATTTATGTATAAATATTTTTTTTAAATAGTATGAAGAAAATACATACAATAGTTAAGACTATTACATTCCATGAAATATATAATCAGGATAAAATCACCCGAGGTTATTTGTTTTTCTGTGTAATAAATTAAAAAATAGAAGACATTTAATGATATTACACTCCATGTAACTTCCCGAGAATCAATTTACATGGTGTCATATAGTTGAATTTGGTTTCATTCCATCATGATTTCTTCCTTCCCTCGACCATTGTTAAAATCACAGGGGTTAATGTACAATTTATGTATCTTTGTTAATTTAAAATTTGTGGTTGATTTCTAGTGATTATTTTATCTTTGGTCTCCTACTATTTCTCATTATCACAATGAAATGTTTCCATTTGGAAGATATCGGTTTCGGGTTGATCGTAATCATATGTTTTGAACCAAATCAATTATTCTATTGTTGAGACTAACATCATATATCAATTGAGGATAGTGTTTTAGGAAGCGTTCATCAATGATATTGAGGTGGGTGATCTAAATTTTAATTCTTATGGTGTTTATTTTTATTCTGATTATGTACTTTCGAAATTTTTATTTGTATTTATGGAATAAAAATAATGAATTTGATTAATTAATTAGAAAATTAATTAAAGGTATAATGAAATTGATGGAGTGACATGATCCTGAAATTTTGTGAAATTTTTTATGAAATTTGTGAAGAAGTGGATGAAGAATTGATTGATGAATACAATGTGTGATTAAATATTAAAAAATGTTATATTCATTATTTTTTCATATTATTCCATTTTATTAAACTGATGAACCATGATTAAATTGGTAATTGAAATTTGACAATTTTATGTGAATGTTTTAAAATATGGTCAAATATTCTTAACCTTGTTTTATTTGAAATAACTGATATATATGATATTGTGATGTATGTGATAGCTATTTGTGTGGGAAATATACTAATGCATCAAAATATAATATTTGATAGAAAGGATGTGTTAGATAGGTATTGATGCTTCAAAAGCCCATGGGGTTCCAAACATGAAAATAAAAGACAATAATATTGTCATTTTACAATGGTTACAATTATATGTGATATTAACAACAAATAAATTGATAAATAAAAACCCATGATGCAATGAAATTTGATATTCCTTAGGGATGGATCAGACTCTGGAATAGGATAAAGTGGTTATTAATGGTTCAGGTATCATTGTAAACCAAGGTAATTATGTGATTAATTAAATAATAATGAATTGTGAAAACGGTTTACTTGTTTTATTTTACGTACATGCTTATATAATTACAATCAATATTATTGTGTGGATATTGTTTTAGATTTCATTGTTGGTGGCATACTGAGTTGTACTCACACCCACATCAAGATGCATGGTCAGTACCAGAATAGAATTCATGTTTTTTGGGTTGGATAAGGGAAATATCCATATTTAATTTTGATGATTTGGGATAGGGAATATATTAAAAAACTGACATTTATGTCGATTCCAACATTGGAGTGGTCAATGTCTTCACTACAGGGTTTTTCATTTCAAACCTAAAACATATACGTAATGACATATCAAATTTTTTAGTTTTGATTATGTTTCATTCTGTGGTTCATCACGTGATACTTATATATATTTGATTATGGTATTATAATGGTTATTGGTTAAATTATTTTATTATTTTTTATTTATTTCTGTAGTTGTTTTCATTTGATAAATAGGGTATAGCCTCCCAATATTGTATATTTTTTCATCTCTACTTATCGTAATACACTTTTATATATAGAGAAGCACCTGAGTTCATGTGGAGAATTGTATTGTGGCATTTACAGGGGCACTAGGTGAGGATGATACACATCACATACATGGATATTTTTTCTTTTTTTGAAAAATATTCATATACTTACATAATAACATTCTTGAGGACCATAATAGTTCTTTTCCTTTAGAAAAATAGAATATAATAGTATTGACTCTGATTTTACATGTTTTATTTTTTGGATAGTATATAGATGATTTTTGAAACTAGGTGTTGAGATGGAGTCTGATTCTGAGGCACGATGTTCCTAGAATAAATTTTGTCAATATTTCAAATATATTATATATATTAAATAATTCACGTCCACAATTTTCCTAAAAAAGTATAATTACATCGATATGTTCACTCTAATCAAAAATTTGATGGAAATGTCGAGTTTCAAAAGCATATTTTACCTTAGGAATGACATAACATTAGTCAGTACAGGTCGTTTGTAGAAAAGTGATCACTTGCATTGAAATGAATAATATAAATGAATAATATTAATTTATCCCAATTTTTTGATCCAATGATTAAAAGTATTTAAATTGACTATTATGGTGAAATGACAAGGTTAGTCACATAACCCTAGAACCACTAGTGGGTGGTTGGAGAGAGCATTGGGGAATCCTCTCTGGGGAACGATGATGAGATCATGGATCGATACTCTACGTGCATCATATAAAAAGGACCTCTCCAACGATTGTAATAAAGCTTCATCCATCATCAATGATTGATCCAAAATGAGTTATTGAATGAGTTTTTTTTATTCATCCCTGTTATTATTAGCTATTATAAATATGGATCAATCGACCAACAGATTGATCTGAAAATTGTGCGTAATGTAGAATGGGATATATTACGTAATTTTCACAGGATATTTTCATTTAAATTTTTATATTTCAATTTTCATTATAACAAAAATTTATTGAGATAGATATGAACATATATCACGATTAATTCCTCTACGTCGTTATTCTAATTTTCTCAACCCATTCACTATTCATCATAGTCGTTCTTCATCTGAGACATTACTTGAAAAATACCTAATAATCTATCATTGTGAATATGTTTCTTAGTAAAATGATTCTAAATAATAGAGAAGGGATAATAATGACATGATAGATGTGTGAAGATGGATAAAGATAAATTCAGATAACGATTGATTCCTGATTATTAGTTCTTCAGCGCAGAACAAATAAGGACCAATAGATTCATTTTCCAAAAAGATTTGATTAAAGAATATATTGCTCGAGCAATGGTGGATCTCAGGTGATATGATCATTGTCTACCAGTGTGATTAATGTTTAGATTAAATGTGCGATTATTATAAATGTAAAAATATTGTTTTCTAGATAAATTAGATCAAACGACATGTAATCTAGGATTACATGGTATGTGATAACAAATAATGACAGCATGGGTTTTTAGAGAATATTAATTATCACATAGTATGTGAACCCTATCACTGAGTTATTGATCCCTCCCACATGACTCTATGTGTATTTTAGGATGTACATAGGCCCAGTGTGGTATAAACATGATGCTTATATGACATGTACTCCCCCACATGGACACATCCTCGACTAAGTACATGAGCTAACTCGTGTTCTGGTACATGAAAAAAAATTCATGAGATGGAGCCATGTATTGTCACATGGGTGTACTACACGGGTATCATATATATCATGTATTACTACACAGACATTACTTGATGGCACATGTTTCTTACACAGGTAGGACATAGGGTCAAGGGACACAATGTATGACCTCTACTACATGTTGTGTACATTGTTATACATGGCTTGGATCTCTTTTCCTATATATCATGGATAGTATTAATTATGGTATGTTTCAGGCATCCTTTTCTAAAATGTACGTATCGAATCATTTATTGCTCATTTAACTATGATGCATTCAATAGGACATCATAGATAGTGTCTTCGAAATCCCTCTAAAATGCTCGATGTTAGATCATTTATACCTCTTTGTGCCCTAAGTTGGTTTCATGGAATCTTCATGACCAACACTATATGGGATTAGATCCTCATCATAGAGGTTTAATCAAGATTGAGTTGTTTGTATCACCCCATAGCCCCAGCAGTGATCCTCATATGTGTATCATTGTCTTTTTAGAAGGTATGCGAGTTCTTTCTCATGTCGAGACATGCTGAGAAGAACCTATCAGATAGACGTCATAATAGTTATCAGAATTAGGATTGTGTTCTCTAGATTTATTTCATTGTGGAATCTTCAAGTGGGAATCAATAGTAGGGTATGCAGTGGTCAGGGATTATCTATATACTATGTGTCATTGTTGAGTATATCCAAATACTCTTTTTATATATATTGTAGATATATAATTATGAAGATCTGAATGTAATTCCTTTGTTGTATGATTATTGGTTATGTGGTGTCCTACTGAGTATTTTTATACTCACCCATTGAAGGGATTTTTCTGTATGTTCTGTATCTTGTGGAGACAATCAACCTTTTGATAGATTCTTTGTAGGACCAGGACTAGATGGTGCACTGCAAGGCCGGACATACATTGGTGTATTCCTACTGATTTCAAACATCAGTTACATTCATGATGTACTTCTGTTTGTAACTCATTGTGTTAGGATTTTATTGGGAATTGTTTACATTATTTTACTTCATTTCATACTCTCATTATAAGATATAGATATATGCATGCATGGTCGTTTAGTTGGTTTAACATTTCAGCATTGTAAATTCATGGAGATGTGAGAAAATGTATATGTATAGAGTATAGGGACTCCATTGTTAGTGATATGCCTTCTCGACGTTATCTACTAACCCCTGGTCTATTAGACGATTCCATGGGGATTCATGTCATGGGACCCTCTAGGATGGGTTGTGAATGATTAGTATAAGAGTGGTCTATACTGCTTCAGGATTGATTGTCTGTGAGAATAGTTTGGGGAAACAATGTTATGTGTTTTGATTTCAACTTTAAGAATAGGGACTCCAATTTTGGTGTGGAGTCCCATGTATACATACACTATGAATTTATAACCACCTTATAGAATCAACATTTGAGAATAAAGGTTGTTGGAAAAAATGGTAGATGAATCATATTAGAATGGGTTGTGGTTTCCATGTCCTTCAGGAATCATCTCCCTAGATATATTCATTGATCGTGGTACATCTTTTTCAACTTCAAGAATCCTCCATGATTTATACGGGAAAGTATTTAGTATGATGATTAGAAGGATAAATCCCTCGATGATGAGTCATCGATACATGGACCAGTTCTCACGATGTTACCTCTAGGTGGTGCACCAGCAATAAGTCCCGCTGAAGAGCATCACATGATACCTTAAGTACTAACGGATGTGGTGCACATACTGAGAATGCATCATGTGTTTCAACAAAAGTGACCCCACAAGTTTGGAGGTGATCCCAACCCACAGGTTTCCAAGGGCTTGATTGATATGGTGACTGAATTTTTCCGTATAGTCGGGACACTAGTAGACCAGATGGTGGTACTGGTGGGGGCCTTCTCTAATTATCAATAAGAAGAGTGTGGGGTTTAGTTACGTAGTCTTACAATGAGGTGACTCCTTCACGGAAAGAATTATATTTCCATTTTATGGAGGATTTATCACTGGAAAAGCTGAGGGATGTACAAATGAAGGATCTTATTTAGCTATAGTAGGGCTCCATGAAAATATCTGAGTATTCATTGAGGTTAACCAACAACCCCAGGTACTCAATGATTATTTTTTTAAATAAGTTCTTCAGAGATTAGACCTTCGTGTGATGTCTATATAGAGACCTATGAGACAGTTTTATCTTTTTGTATATATTTATCCATGCCGGGTTTCTAGAGAGTTTATTGGTGGACGATATTTTCTTGTCTAAGAAGATAAAACCAGTTCTTATCACCATTGGGAATAAAGTTTTAGGTACCTTAGTAGTAGGGAGCATATGTCAGTTTAAGGGACCTAGGAATCTGATATATTTTAAGAGGATGTCCCTAGTATAAAGATATGTAGTTTAGAGCTCATAGGGTGGGTATAATAACTCCTTAGAGAGGCGGTGCTACTCATGTGATACAAGAGGACATCTTGCATGTGATATTCCAAACCATGATACAACTAACAGAGAAACCATGGATGGGCCATCCATGAAAATATAAATATAGTAGAAGGTAGTTTTTTATGCTGGAGGACGTTTCCATTGATCTAGGTGAGTCATTTTTACTTGTTACCACCACTACCCCCAGGTGGTCTACTCCAGGCTCTAGGAGCTAGAGAATATGTGTGAGGAAAACTGTACGCGGTCGAACCGTAGGACCGAGTCGATCCATGAATGATTGATGTTATGATATGTTTCTTTTCTTACTTAGATACAACATTTATAGAAAAGGGTTTTAGTAATTACATTGGTAACACATACCTTGTGCGAGACATAGAGATTTATGAAAAACTGTTGGCTGCACCCATACACTTGGATAATCATACTAGAGGAGACACAATGATCATAAACATGTACAGACAGTGTGACCTGACTATTTGAGGTAAGATTTTTTGGAATCCCCTGTTATTATCTTTGATGCCTTAAATCAGGATTCTCAGTATTGATAGGTTAAATAATGTTTTGGTCCAATGTAACGCCCCGACCCTAGGTACCCAGAGTCGGAGCATTATTACATAACATTGGAATGATCATAAGAAAGATCATGTCTCAAAATACCAATTATTTTATTAGCCTTGGAATAACTAGATACAATAATAAAGTTTACATTATATCAAAAAATGAAAACTGCAACAATATAGTCTCAATAGTCCACACTCGTATCCCCTCATACTATCCCTACAGGTCATTCATAAATTATTTCTTCACATCTTGGGAAAAACAAAACATCGAAAAGGGGTGAGCTCAAATGCCCAGTAAGGATAACAATATAACAGAAACATTAATAAATAAGAATAAACATATAAGACAATGTATAACTAAAATAAAAGCCTTTTAAACTTGAACTTCAACATAGTACGACAAAAATAAAATGAAATAATGCCATTTATTTATTCACATGGTTATTATACTAATATAATAATCACATGAAATATCAATAACCACTTTCAAAATGATGGAATGCATAATTCTAGACTATCATAACCACATAGCCAAGGACTCGTGCCAAGACTACAAATAAGATTTTTTCAAGGCCTTGTGCCAAGACACTAATTTGTCTCATGAGACCTACCGATTCATTGAGGATCTATAGCGGGCTCCACCAGTCACATATTAGGTCCAATTCATTTCTCATATTAACAGGTTTAGAAATAACATAAACATTCATATTAAAATTAGCATACGAAATGTCAATAAATTCTCCATAACCAAGAATGGTATAAAAATAACACATCCACAATCAAACAAATCAAAAAACCTTAAATAAAATATGGATGTTTTGTATCATAATAAATCAACTTCAAATAAGCTTAAAAACCATCCAAGGATGTTGACATAGATGAAATCAAAACTATTTGAGAGAAATAACCCTTTTCTAAAATAGTTTAAAAGTCACAAAATTATAAAATAAAACATTTACTTTGAAAATTTTCTTTGTAAGCTTGTATGGGAAGATTCGAAGATTTTATAACAGTGGAAAATAGCCGCACCCACTGTATAAGTTAAAAAAACCTTCTTACCATAATTCTGTCGAAAAGGTTAAAAAGGACCTTGATTGGAAAACGAAAGAAAAATTCCTTTATAATATTATTATAAAAAGTCAACAACGGTATAAATGAATTTATAACATTGTCATGGAAATAGTAAGAAATATTTTAAATACATTTTTAAGAAACATGGATTTGGATGGTAAAGATGTCCCAGATGATTATTACGTATAAAAAACCTCGAATAACGAAGAGATTGCAAAATAAACCCTTACCTTGTACTTTTCCTTTGTTGGGTTAGGTTATCCTCTTGTATAATGGTCAAATAATTGTTATTAAATTATACAATGATCATATATATTAAAATGATATCATATATGATCTTTTAACATTGCTTTGTTAATAATATTTTAGAATTATCGTTGTTTCTGGTGTTAACTTACTCATTTTCTTTTTTGTGTTTTGTTACATAAGCCAAGTTTGTCTTGTATAGTCTGTATCTTATTAATATCCATAATGATATCAAGTCTTTAAACATTATTTTGAAATCATCAAATGATAATTATACTTGAATAGATACAATGGAGAATAAATCTCATCACGTTCGTGGAGACGGTAGTCCGTACGTACGCACGAGCGACAATATCATTATTTTGATATTAAAATAATATATAATTGGATGATATATCATATATACATAATAATTATCATGTTTTATTTATTATTTACATGAATTTAAAATCATTATTATACCCATCCAAATAATAATATATTGAATAATAATTACACCACGACGTGGAGATGGTTAGCCGTACGTACGCACGTATGGTGACATGTCATTCAAAGGATGAATAGAATACTGAATATGGTTGTAACATATTTATAATAATATTAAAGTATATATGAGATATTGGATTAATTATTTTAGAATGGTAATAACAAAGGAATAAGAAGTGGAAGAAGAGAGGAACTTTAAAAGGGGTGGTGAAATCATTACTTCTTCATCAGGTTCTTCCTTCTGATTTGATCAAAAACGATCTATAGGTAGGCGTTCAGACTAAAGTAATGCCTCTAGGATTAAGTGAAGGAAGTTTAGAGAGTATTTGGGTGGATTTTGGCTGATCCAAATTTCTTTGAAGGTGTGAATTAATGTGAAGGTGGAACCCTTTTATAAGTGGGGTGAGGGGCACCTTTGGAAAAGCTAGAAATTTTATTTTATAATAAATTCATATTCGGTTTATAAAGGCTCAAAAGTGGACTATTTAATGGTTATTGAGGGTATGGGTCAAAAAACTCTCATCCAATATAATTTAGATAGGTTTGTGTCATTATATTAAACTTATCTTTTAGTTTTAACTCTTAGTTAATTTGTTTGACACTTACCATGTCACATTGTATTTTTATATTATATAGTTAATGAACATACTATATACCTCCAAGAGACCCTCAAGTGGTCAATTAATGATACACCTGTCATGATATAAGTCTTTTGTAAGATAATTAGATTTTTAGGAATTGAATATCAACTAATAATATAAATTTTTTTAAAAACACTTTTATGTCAATTTTGACACTATTTGGAAAATTGATATTTGTGAAAATCATAACAGAATGATTACTTCGAAAAAAGTAAATTAAATCATCCCTAAAATGTCCTATTAACCTATAAAATTAGTTTAATTCATAATAAGTCTCATATTATATTTATTTGGGTATTTATAATATCAATTATATTTATTTTTCACTATTATGGTAATTAATGTATCGTCATTGTGTCATAACTAAATTACATTATTTAATGTCTAAAAATTATAAATAAAATATAATTATGTAGTAAATCTTCATAGATTTCTAATGAATATTTATAATCGAATTTATCTTATTTTTAACGCTATATTAAAAATATTTTAGTAAATAAACATTGGTTTTAATTCTTTTAACTCTTCTTTGAATTAAATAATAATAAATGTCCCAATCTAATCCAAATGGACCTAAATGATAATTTTTTATTCCTAAGTTTGTTTTTGGTCGAGATAAAATTGTCCAGTAGAATTAGGACATGTGTTAGGATAATATTAATATCATTTTTACCCATAATTACCCTATTTACTTTTAACAGTGGTAAATAAAAGTAAAAAGTTACTATTCATCAAAAATTATTTTCATCTCAATGAACCAAATTTTACTCCTTGATATTAACTGTGTCTCTCGGATTTTCGAAATTCCACTCATAGAAGTGGTAAAATTATGTTTTATGAAAAAAATCAGTTTTTCAACTACCACTTACTGGTTTCACTATTTATCCAAAAATGATGTTTTTTAGAAAAATGCCAAAAATTCCCCATAGGCTAATATCGATATTCCGAATCCAAAAATGAAGTCCATTTTGAAAAATAATATTTATAAATTTCAAAAGGTGGTTATTACTATTCATAACGGCTAGTATGATTGGTTGTGGTGTGTTAGAACTGGATGTTGCGTACAACACACGCTATTGCATTGTTCAAAGGAAATCGTATAGTGGAAGCTTGGGATGTTTCGTTGTAAATTTTTGATGTACCCATTGTAAAAAGTTAATTTATTTATTCAAATTGAATATATAAAAGTTTAAAATATTGGATTTAAAAAGGGTTGACTATTAAAAGTTGGTAAAAGTGCAATACTAAAAATGAATTTGTTCTTACATTATGTCTAAGAAACTCATAATATGGATTCTAAAATTATAAGGATTATATATAGTTTAAAATTTAGTTAAAACTACTCATAACACTTTTTGAACGGCTTGTTTGGTATGTCATGGTGCACTTGAACTCAGTGTTGCGTGTAGTGTAAGTTATTGAATTATTTTGAAGAAATAACACACTATGAAATCGTGGGGTGTAACATTATCCCCTCCTTCAATAAATTGTGTTCTCCCAATTTGAAATTGTTCTTTAAAAATAAAAGGGCGAATATAGAAAATATCTTTGTGGGAAAACCCACATCGGAAAATTGGGTTGATAAAATTTAGTCTTAATATGAGGAAAAGTGAAATGAAAGGGTCACCACCAAAATATGATCTCTATTCGGAGAACATTGGTGGAAATTAAAGATATATAATTGGAGGAAAAACTTTAATATTTATAGGTAGTGATTGAGGTCATCAATCACAAACAAGTGTAAAATTGAGGGTGTTAAATTCATAAATCTATGATGATTTAAAATACCACCGGTTCAACAAAACATTTGGTATTAGGATAACACATTTTTTGGTTTTAATATCCCTTCACTAATGTATAAGAATTAATTTCTTCATTGAATAAGAGAAGAAGAAAAATACATACTTTACAAGTAGAGTCTCAACCTTTAACTAAGTTCTACCACAAACTCATCTTTCACTCTAAAAGATAATAGAACTTAAAAATAATATTCTATTTATCTTATTCCTATAGGGTTAAAAAAATGAATTTATAATTCATCTAGCTGATCCATTAAAAAACGACACTATTCAAACTAGGACATCACATGGGTCAATGGTAGGTGATAAACCCTTGTCACCCTTTTGTTATGGGTTCATGTATCACGGTCTTTCCAGACGCGACAGGTTACCAACCGACCTCCGGGTTGTCCTTTTATTGCAATCCAAAATAATACAAACTAGAACTATCCAAAATACTTCAGTCCAAAATTTATAAAGAAAGTAAACACAATGAAGATCCTTTTTTTACGCGTAATAACATGTGATTACTTTCATCATGTATTCTTTTAAAATACTGCAACATACTGAATTACCATAAAACCTTATTGATTACATTCATGATACCTTATTCTTTAAAGAATAATAGATATAATCCTTCAATACAAAAATGTTGTAATCTCCAACAATGATGGGATATACAAATCATTAATCAGTTTCAAGGTAACCAAGAATCTCCAATATAATTTTACCAAATCAATAATGTATTATTATAAAATCACTACCTCTGTATAAGAACCATATTATGGTTTATCTTTATCTCAACCATATATTTTCCAAAAATTTAACCATCTATTAAGTCAATTTTATTTGTTCCACACAATCTCAAGTCTTTAATGAAATAGTGCTACAGTAAAATCCTTATATACTCCATAATTATTGTATCAAGTACATTTTTGATACAACAATCAAAAGAAATAATAAACATAAGAACTCTTATCATTCCACTTCCTCTGTGGTAGTATCATAACTTTCTTATTGTCCAATAGCATCATTTGAAGCATACTCTGTTGACTGGGAAATAGGTTCACGTAGTGTCCAAACTACTTTCAAATGAAGCATTGTAAATTTTAAACCATTTTCTTACCCTTGCAGTCACGTACTTTGTGCCCTTTTTGTCCACACTTATAACAAACTCTCATTCCATTCAGGAAAGTTCCAGGGTGATTCTTTACACAGTTGTCACATATAGGAAAATTCTTCTTTTCCCTCTTCCCTTTATCCATATTTCCCTCTTCCATGCTTTTCTTCTCTTTCTTCCCTTCAAAGCCATAGGACTCAGTAAACTCTTTTCTTATATTATAAGCACATGATATTATTTCTTCATATGATGATAATACATGCGAGACTATTTCTCTTATAAATTATGGATTAAGACCATGAAAAATATGATCCTTCTTTCTCTTTGGATCATGTGCGTTGATGGAGTTCTCATTCCTTCTATTGGGTGCCATTTCTAAACAATGGAATACACTAGAATAGTTTATGAATAACAATACATAATCCCAAAATTTTAAAACACATAACATAAATTAAATAGTTTATGGATACAATCCATAATCATAAAAATGTATCCTTTGACAATGTATATACTCATAAACCCTTTATAATGGTTTTTAAAGAAAATGAGAATTATCCTAAGCATATCCTCAGTGAGTGTCATAGCCAACAGTGCAACAAGGCCCATTTTCATGCACCGGTTCCCGTTCGAGTCTAGCTCAAAGCGGTAATTTCGGGTTTTACCCCTAGGTACATTTGTGCCAGAGCCGCCCCTACCTGCTCGTATCCAGACATGGACGTATTTCTCGGAAAACTCACAAAATTTCTACAATACCAAAATTATAGGATGTTGTTCTATACTAATCTTCAAAGTCCATCTTAAATCTATGTGCTCTAATCAGAGTTCATATAAATCTAGCTTCCATGGTTTGTTCTAAAATTCCTCTTATACCAACTGTAATGCCCCGAAACCAGTTACCCAGAGTCAGTGCATTATTACATAACATTGGAATTAACACAAGAAATATCAAGTCTCGAAAGACCGATTAGTTTATTAGCCTTTGAATAACTATATACATTAATAATGTTTACATTACATCATAAACTTAAAACTACAACAATATAGTATCTATGGTCCACACTTTTATCCCCTCATACTATCCGTGCAGGTCATTCATAAATTACTTCTTCACATCCTGGGAAAAATAAAACATAGAAAAGGGGTGAGCTAAAATTCCAATAAGGATAACAATATAGCGAAAACATTCATAATTAAGAATAAACATTTAAGGCAATGTATAACTAAAAAAATCCTTTTAAACTTGAACATCAACATAATATGGAAAAAATAAAATGAGATAATGCCATTTACATATTTACATGGATATTGTACTAATTGAATAATCACATGCAATATCAATAACCACTTTCATAATGATGGAATGCATAATGCCATACTATCATAACCACAAATCCAAGGCCTCATGCATGGTATAAAAATAACACATCCACATTCAAACAAATTACAATACCTTCAATACAATATAGAAGTTTTGTTTCATAATAAATCAACATCAAATAAGCTTAAAATCCATCAAAGGATGTTGACATAGATGAAATCAAAACTATTTGAGAGAAATATCCCATTTTTTTAAATCATTTAATAGTCACATAATTATAAAATAAAACATTTACTTTGAAAATTTTCTTATAATATTTTAAGGGAATCTTCATGGATTGGAAAATATCTGCACCCGCTGTATAAGTTAAAAAAACATTCTTACCTTAATTCTGTCGAAAAGGTTAAAAAGGACCTTGTTTGGAAAACGATAGAAAGATTCATTTATAAACTAATTATAAAAAGTCAACAGGGGTATAAATTAATTTATACCATAGTATTTAAAATATTAAGAATGATTTTAAATACATTTTTAAGAAACTTGTATGTGGATGATAATGAGGTCCCAGTTGATTATTACGTATAAACAACCTCGGATAATGAAGTGATTGTGAAATAAACACTTACCTTGAAATTTTCCTTAGTTAGGATAGGTTAAACTGATATATAATAGTGAAATAATTGTTACTAAATTATACATGAATCATATATATTAATATTATATCATATATGATCTGTTAACATTGATTTGTTAATAATATTTTAGAATTATCGTTGTTTCAGGTGTTAACTTACATGTTTTCTATTATATGTTTTGTTACATAAGCCATGTTTGTCATGGATAGGTTCTTTATTATCCATATATAGAATGATATCAATTGCTTAAACATTTTTTTGAAATCATCAAATGATAATTATACTTGAATGGATACGATGGAGAATGAATCTCATCACGTTCATGGAGACGGTAGTCCGTACGTACGCACGAGCGACAATATCATTCTTTTGATATCAAAATAATTTATAATTGGATGATATATCATATATAAAGAATCATTATCATGTTATATTTATTATTTAAATGAATTACAAATCATTATTATACCCATCCAAATAATAATATATTGAATAACAATTACACCACGACGTGGAGACGGTAAGCTGTACGTACGCACGTATGGTGACATGTCATTCAAAGGATGGATAGAATACTAAATATGGTTGTACCATATTTATAATAATATTATATTATACAGGAGATACTGGATTAATTATTTTAGAATGGGAATAACAAAGAAAGAAGAAGTGGAAGAAGAATGAAACTTGAAATGGGATGATGAAATCATTACCTCTTCTTCAGGTTATTCTTTTTGATTTGATCAATAGTTCTCCTTATGTTGGCATTAAAAATAAAGTAATGCCTCTAGGTTGAAGTGAGGGATGTATAGAGAGTATTTTGTTAGAGTATGGCCGTTCCAAATGGCTTTGAAGGTGAGAAATAATGAGAATGGGGAGTACCCTTTTATAAGAGGGGTGAGGGGCACCTTTGGAAAAGCTAGAAATATTATTTTATAATAAATTCATATTCGGTTTATAATGATTCCATAGTAAATTATTTAAAGGTTAAGGTGGTTATGGGTCGAAAACCACTCAACCAATATAATTTATACAGGTTTGGGTCATTATATTAAAATTATCTTTTAGTTTTAAATCTTAGTTAATTAATTTGACACTTACCATGTCACTTTGTATTTTTATATTATATAGTTAATAAAAATATTATATACCTCCAAGAGACACTAAAGTTGTCCATTAATGATACAAATATCATTATATAATTCCCTTGGCCGATCCTTATATTTTTAGGAATTGAATATCAATTAATAATATAATATTTGTTTTAAAATCTCTTTTATGTCAATTTTGACACTATTTGGAAAATAGATTTTTGTAAAAATTATAACAGAATTATCACTTCGAACAAAGTTAATGAAATCATTTCTAAAATGTCATATTAACCTCTAAAATTAGTTTATTTCATAAAAAGTCTACAATTTTATTTATTTGGGTACTTATAATATCACTTATTTTACCTTTTCACTATTATGGTAATTACTGCATCATCATTGTGTCATAACTAAATTAAATTATTTAATGTCTAAAAATTATAAATAAAATATAATTATTTAGGAAATATATTTAGCTTTCTAATGAACATTTATAATAGAATTTATCTTATGTTTAACCCTATATTAAAAATGATTTGGTAATAAACATTGATTTTAACTCTTTTAACTCTTCTTTAAATTAAATAATAATAAATGTCCTAATCTAATCCAAGTGGATCTAAATGATAATATTTTATTCCTAAGGTTTTTTTGGTCGAGAAAAACATTTCCAATAGAATTAGTACATGTGTTAGGGTAATATTAATATCATTTTTACCCTTAATGACCCTATTTACTTTTAACCGTGGTAATTAAAAGTAAAAAGTTACTATTCACAAAAAAAGAATTTTCATCTCAATGAACCACATATTACTCCTTGATATTAACCTTGTCTCTAGGATTTTTGAAATTCCACTCACAAAAGTGGTAAAATTATGTTTTATGAAAAAATTAGTTTTTTTAACTACAACTTAGTGGTTTCACTATTCATCCAAAATTGATGTTTTTCAGAAAAAAAAAAATTCACCCTAGGATAATTCTGATATTTCGAAACCAAAAATGAATTCCATTATGAAAAATAAAATTTATAAATTTCAAAAAGTGGGTATTACTATTAATAACGGCTAGTTTGATTGGTTGTGGTGTGTTAGAACTCGATGTTGAGTACAACACACGCTATTGCATTATTCAAAGGAAATCATACCATGGAAGATTGGGATGTTTCATTGTCAATTTTTGATGTCACTATTCTAAAAAGTAAATTTATTTAGTCAAATTGATTATATAAAAGTTTAAAATATTGGATTTAAAAAGGCTTGACAATTAAAAGTTGGTAAAAGTGCAATACTGAAAATGAATTTGGCCTTACATTATGTCTAAGAAACTCATAATATGGATTATAAAATTATAAGGATTATATATATTGTTTAAAATTTAGTTAATAATATTCATAACTTCTTTTGAACAGCTTGTTTGGTAAGTCATGGTGCGCTTGAACTCGGTGTTTCGTGTAGTGAATGTTATTGAATTATTTTGAAGAAATAACACACTATGAAATCTTGGAGTGTTACATTCTACCCTCCTTCATTAAATTGTGTCCTCGAAATTTGAAATTGTTCTTCAAAAATAAAAGGTTTAATATAGAAAATATCTTTGTTGGAAAACCCACTTCAAAAAATTGGGTTGATAAAATTAATCTTAATAATAGGAAAAGAGAAATGAAAGGGTCACCACCAAATTATGATCTCAATTCGGAGAAAATTGGTGGAAATTAGAGACATATAATTGGAGGAAAAACGTAAATATTTATAGGTAGTGATTGAGGTCATCAATCATAAACAAGTATAATATTAAGGGCCTTAAATTAATCAATCTATGATGATTTAAAATACCATCGGTTCAGCAAAACATATTGTATTAGGATAAATCATTTTTTCTTTTTAAGTTCCCTTGACTAAATTATAAGAATTAATTTCTTCGTTGAATAAGAGAAGAAGAAAAATATATACATGACAAGTAGAATATGAACCTTTAAATATGTTCTACCACAAACTCATATTTCACTCTAAAAGATAATAGAACTTAAAAATAAAATTCTATTTATCCTATACGTATAGGGTTAAAAAAATGAATTTATAATTCATCTAACATAACCATTAAAAACGACATTATTCAAACCAGGACATCATGTGGGTCAATGGTAGGTGATACACACTTATCGTCCTTCGGTTGTGGGTTCATGTCTCACTGCCTTGTTGGACACGGCGGGTTGTCACCCGACCTCCGGGTTGACTTTTTATGGCAATCCAAAATAATCCAAACTAGAACTATCCAAAATACATCAGTCCAAAATTTATAAGGAAGGTAATCACAATGAAGATCCTTTTTTGCCGCGTAATAACATGTGATCAACATCATCATGTATTCTATTAAAACACTACAACATCTTGAATTACCATAAAACCGTATTGATTATATTCATGATCCCTTATTCCTTAAAAAATAATAGATATACTCCTTCAATCCAAAAATGTTTTAAACCACAAAAATGATGGAATATACAAATCATTAATCAGTTTCAAGGTATCCAAGAATATCCAATATAATTTTTCCAAATCAATCATATATTTTTCCAAAATCACTACCTTGGTATCAGAACCATGTTATTGTTTATCTTTCTCTCATGAATATATTTTCCAAAAATTTAACCTGCTATTGAGTCACTTTTTTTTGTTCCACACAATCTAAAATCCTTAATGAAATAGTACAGCAGTACAATCCTTATATACTCCATAATAATTATAACAAGTACATTGTTGATACATAACTCAAATGACATAATCAACATAAGAACTCTAATCATTCATCTTCATCTATGGTAGTATCATAACTTGATTATTATCCAATAGAATCATTTGCGGCATAGTCTGATGAATGGGACATAGGTTCCCGTAGTGTCCAAACTCCTTGCAAATTAATCATTGTAAATTTGAAACCATTTTCTTAATCTTTCAGTCACGTAATTTGTGCCCTTTTCCTTCACACATATAACAAACTCTCATTCCATTCAGGCACGTTCCAGGTTGTTTCTTTCCACAGTTATCACATATGGGAAAATTTTTCTTTTCCCTGTTCCCTTTATCCGTCTTTCCCTCTTCCATCCTTTTCTTCTCTTGCTTCCCTTCAAATCCATAGGACTCAGATAACTCCTTACTTATCTTATCAACACATGATATTATTTCTTCATATGATGATAATACATACGAGAGTATTTCTCTTATAAATTATAGCTTATGACTATGAAAGTTATTATCTATCATTATCTCTGGATCATGTGCATTGTTGGAGATCTCATTCCTTCTACACGGCACCATTTCTAAACAATGGCAGACACTAGATTAGTTTATGAATAACAATACCTAATCCCAAACTTGTAAAACACATAACATAAATCAAATCGTTTGTGGATATAATCCATAATCATATAAATAAATCCTTTGAGGAATTATATACTCATAAACCCTTCATAATGTTTTGTAAAGAAAATTAGAATTATCCTAAGCATATCCCCCGGGAGTGTCGTAAGTAAGAGTGCATCAAGGCCCATTGTCGTTCACCAATTCCCGTTTGAGTCTATAACAAAGCAGTGTTTTCGGGTTTTACCCCTAGGTACATCTGTTCCAGATCCCCCTCTGCCTGCTCGTATCCAGATAGGGATGTATTTCTCCGAAAACTAACAAAATATCTACAATACCAAAATTCTAGGAAGTTCTTCTTTACTAATCCTCAATGTCCATCTTAAATCTATGTTCACTAATCAGAGTTTATCTAAATCTGGATTCCAAGGTTTGTACTAAAATTCCTCATAAACCAACTATAACGCCCCGACCCCAGTTACCCAGAGTCGGTGCATTATTACATAACATTGGAATGATCACAAGAAAGATCAAGTCTTGAAAGACCAATTAGTTTAGTAGCCTTGGAATAAATAGATACATTAATAATGTTTGCATTACATTATAAAATGAAAACTACAACAATATAGTCTCCATAGTCCACACTCTTATCCCCTCATACTATCTCTATAGGTCATTCATAAATTACTTCTTCACATCCTGGGAAAAATAAAACATAGAAAAGGGGTGAGCTCAAATGCCCAGTAAGGATAACAATATAGAAAAAACATTCATAAATAAGAATAATAATTTAAGGAAATGTATAAGTAAAAAATGCCTTTTAAACTTGAACATAATAATAGTATGGAAAAAGTAAATTGAAATAATGCCATTTACTTTTTCACATGGATATTCTATTATCGAATAATCACATGCAATATCAATAACCACTTTCATAATGATGGAATGCATAATTCCAGACTATCATAACCACATAGCCAAGGCCTCATGCCAAGACTACAAATAAAATTTTGTCAAGGCCTTGTTCCAAGACACTATTTTGTCTCATGAGATATACTGATGCATCAAGGAGCTATAGCAGGCTCCACCGTCACATATTAAGTCCAATTCATTCCTCATATGAATAGGTTTAAACACAACATAAACATTCGTATTAAAACTAGCATATTAAATGTCGATACATTGTCCATAACCCATGAATGGTATAAAAATAACACATCCACATTCAAACAAATCACAAACCCTTCAATACAATATGGATTTTTTTATCATAATAAATCAACTTCAAATAAGCTTAAAATCTATCAAATGAAGTTGACATAGATGAAATCAAAACTATTTGAGAGAAATATCCTTTTTTTAAATCATGTAAAAGTCACAACATTATAAAATAAAACATTTACATTGAAAATTTTATTATAAGATTTTAAGGGAAGCTTCGAGGATTTTATAATAGTGGAAAGTAGTTGCACCCACCATATAAGTTAAAAAAAATTACCTTAATTCTGTCGAAAAGGTTAAAAATGACCTTGTTTGGAAAATGACAGAAATATTCCTTTATAAACTTATTATAAAAAGTCAACAAGGGTTTAAATGAATTTAGAACATAGTATTTAAAGTATTAAGAATGATTTGAAATACATTTTTAAGAAACTTGTATGTGGATGATAAAGAGGTCCTAGTAGATTATTACGTATAAACAACCCCGGATATTGAAGAGATTGTGAAATAAATGCTTACCTTGTACTTTTACTTGGTTGGGATAGGTTAACCATATATATAATGGTGAAGTAATAGTTTCTAAATTAAACATGAATCATATATATTAATATTATATCATATATGATCTGTTAACATTGCTTTGTTAATAATATTTTAGAATTATCGTTGTTTCGGGTGTTAACTTACTCATTTTATTTTATATGTTTTGTTACATAAGACATGTTTTTCATGTATAGGTTTTATCTTATTCATATCCAGAATTATATCATGTCCTTAAACATTATTTTTAAATCATCAAATGATAATTATTCTTAAATGGATACGATGGAGAATAAATCACATCACGTTCGTGGAGACGGTAGTTCGTACGTACGCACGAGCGACAATATCATTCTTTTGATATTAAAATAATATATAATTGGATGATATATCATATATACAGAATAATTATCATTTTATATTTATTATTTAAATGAATTAAAAACCATTATTATACCCATCCAAATAATAATTTATTGAATAAAAATTACACCATGACGTGGAGACGGTAAGCCGTACGTACTCACGTATGGTGACATGTCATTCAAAGGATGGATAGAATACAAAATATTGTTGTACCATATTTATAATAATATTATATTATATAGGAGATACTGGATTAATTATTTTAGAATGGAAATAACAAATAATGAAGAAGTGGAAGAAGAAAGGAACATGAAAAGGTGTGGTGAAATCATTACCTCTTCTTCGGGTTCTTCCTTTTGATTTGATCAAAAGGTTTCCATAGGTTGGCTTTATGACTAAAGAAAAGACTCTAGGATGAATTGAGGGAAGTTTAGAGAGAATTTGGGTAGAGTTTGGCCTAGCCAAGTGGCTTTGAAGGTGTGAATTAATGAGAAGGTGGAGTACCCTTTTATAAGATGGGTGAGGGGCACCTTTGGAAAAGCTAGAAATATTATTTTATAATAAATTCATATTCGGTTTCTAATGGCTCCAAAGTGGATTATTTAAAAGTTAAGGTGTGTATGGGTAGAAATCCACTCAACCAATATAATTTAGGTTGGTTTGGGTCATTATATTAATCTTATCTTTTAGTATTAACTCTTAGTTAATTAGTTTGACACTTACCATGTCAATTTGTATATTTATATTATATATTTAACAAACATAATATATACCTCCAAGATACCCTCAAGTGGTCCATTAATGATACACCTATCATGATATATGTCTCTTGGTAGAACTTTATATTTTTAGGAACTTAATATCAATTAATAATATAATATTTGTTTTAAAAACTCTTTTGTGTCAATTTTGACACTATTTGGAAAATTTATTTTTGTGAAAATCATAACAGAATTATGACTTCGGAAAAAGTTAATCAAATGATTCCTAACATGTCATATTAACCTAGAAAAATAGTTTAATTCATAAAAAGTCTCAAATTATATTTATTTGTGTATTTATAATATCAATTATTTTAATTTTTCACTATTATGGTAATTATTGCATCATTATTGTGTAATAAATAAAATAAATTATTTAATGTCTAAAAATTATAAATAAAATATCATTATGTAGGAAATATTTTCTAATGATTATTTATAATCTAATTTATCTTATGTGTAACCCTATATTAAAATTTGTTTAGTAAATAAACTTTGATTTTAACTCTTTTAACTCTTCTTTGAATTAAATAATAATAAATGTCCTAATCTTATTCAAGTGAAACGAAATGATAATATTTTATTCCTAACGTTGTTTTTGGTTGAGATACAATTGTCCAATAGAATTAGGACATGTGTTAGGGTAATATTAATATCATTTTTACCCTTAATTACCGTATTTACTTTTAACCGTGGTAAATAAAAGTAAAAAGTTACTATTCTCCAAAAATTATTTTCATCTCAATAAACCACATTTTACTCCTTGATATTACCCGTGTCTCTCAGATTTTTGATATTCCACTAACAGAAGCGGTAAAATTATGTTTTATGAAAAAATCAGTTTTTTAACTACCACTTAGTGGTTTCACTATTCATCCAAAAATGAAGTTTTTCAGAAAAATACCAAAAATTCACCCTAGGATAATTTCGATATTCCGAATCCAAAAATGAAGTACATTTTGAAAATTAAAATTTATAAATTTCAAAAAGTTGGTATTACTATTCATAACGGCTTGTTTGATTGGTTGTGGTGTGTTAAAACTTGATATTGCGTACAACACACGTTGTTGAATTATTCAAAGGAAATCAAACCATGGAAGCCTAGGATGTTTCATTGTAAATTTTTGATGTACCCATTCTAAAAAGTAAATTTATTTAGTCAAATTGAATATATATAAAAGTTTAAAATATTGTATTTAAAAAGAGTTGACTATTAAAAGTTGGTAAAAATGAAATAATGAAAATGAATTTGTTCTTACATTATGTCTAACAAACTCATAATATGGATTCTAAAATTATAAGGAATATATATAGTTTAAAATTTAGTTAATACTATTCATAACCTCTTTTGAACGGCTTGTTTGGTAAGTCATGGTGCGCTTGAACTCGGTGTTGCGTGTATTGCAAGTTATTGAATTATTTTGAACAAATAACACAATATGAAATCTTGGGCTGTTACATTCTCCCCTACTTCAATAATTTGTGTCCTCTCAATTTGAAATTGTTCTTCAAAAATAAAAGGTTGAATATAGAAAATATCTTTGTGGGAAAACCCACATCGGAAAATTGGGTTGATAAAATTTAGTCTTAATAAGAGGAAAAGAGAAATTAAACGATCACCACCAAATTATGATCTCTATTCGGAGAACATTGGAGGAAATTAGAGGCATATAATTGGATTAAAACATAAATATTTATAGCTAGTGATTGAGGTCAAAAATCACAAACATTTGTAAAATTGAGGGCCTTAAATTCTTCTATCTATGATGATTTAAAATACCATCGGTTCAGCAAAACATAGGTTATTAGGACAACACATTTTTTGGTTTTAAGATCCCTTCACTAATGTATAAGAATTAATTTCTTCATTAAATAAGAGAAGAAGAAAAATATTTACTTGAAAATTAGAGTCTCAACCGTTAACTAAAATCTACCACAAACTCATCTTTCACTCTAAAAGATAATATAACTTAAAAAAATATTCTATTTATCCTATTTGTATAGGGATAAAAAATGGATTTATAATTCATCTAGAATAACCATTAAAAATGACATAATTCATCCCATGACATCACGTGGGTCAGTGGTTGGTGATACACCCTTGTCACCCTTCGGTTGTGGTTTCAAGTCTCGTGGCCTTGCCAGACGCGACAGGTTGCCACCCGACCTCCAGGTTGTCCTTTTATGGCAATCCAAAATAATCCAAACTAGAACTATAGAAAATACTTCACTCAAAAATTTATAAGGTAAACACAATGAAGATAATTTTTTTCCATGTAATAACATGTGATCACCTTCATCATGTATTCTTTTAAAACACTGCAATATCCTAAATTACAATAAAACCTTATTGATTACATTCATGATCCCTTATTCCTTAAAGAATAATAGACATACTCCTTCAATCGAAAAATGTTTTATACCCCAAAAATGATGGAATATTCAAATCATTAACCAGTTTCAAGGTAGCCTAGAATATCCATTATAATGTTTCCAATTCAATCATGTATTATTCTAAAATCACTACCTCGGTATCAGAACCATATTATGTTATATCTTTCTCTCAACCATATATATTCCAAAAATTTAACCTGCTATTCAGTCACTTTTCTTTGTGCCACACAATCTCAAGTCCTTAATGAAATAGTACTATAGTACAATCCTTATATACTCCATAATTATTATAATATGTACATTGTTGATACAACACTCAAATGACATAATCAACATAAGACCTCTAATCATTCCTCTTCATCTGTGGTAGTATCATAACTTGATTATTATCCAATAGCATCATTTGTGTCATAGTCTGATGACTGGGACATAGGTTCGCGTAGTGTCCAAACTCCTTGCAAATGAAGAATTGTACATTTGAAACCATTTTCTTACCCTTTCAGTCACATAATTTTTGCCCTTTTCCTCCACACTTATAAAAAACTCCCATTCCATTCAGGAAAATTCCATGGTGTTTCATTCCACAGTTATCGCATATGGTAAAATTCTTCTATTCCCTCTTCCCTTTATCCGTCTTTCTCTCTTCATCCTTTTCTTATCTTGCTTCCCATCAAAGAAATAGGACTCAGTAAACTCTTTACATATCTTATCAACACATGATATTATTTAATCATATGATGATAATACATGAGAGACTATTTATCTTATAAATTCTGGCTTATGACCATGAAATATATGATCCATATTTCTCTTTGGATCATGTGCATTGCTGGAGATCTCATTCCTTCTACTGGGTGCCATTTCTAAACAATGGTAGACACTAGATTAGATTATGAATAACAATACCTAATCCCAAACTTGTAAAACACATAACATAAATTAAATAGTTTACGGATATAATCCATAATCATAAAAATGTCTCCTTTGAGGATTTATATACTCATAAACCCTTCATAATGGTTTGTAAAGAAAATGAGAATTATCCTAAGCATATCCCTCAGGAGTGTCATAACCAAGAGTGCAAAAAGTCCCATTGTCGTGCACTAGTTCTCGTTCGAGTATAGATCAGAGCATTGTTTTTGGGTTTTACCCCTAAGTACATCTGTGCCAGATCCGCCTCTACCTGCTCGTATCCACACAAGGATGTATTGCTCGGAAAACTCACAAAATTTCTACAATACCAATATTCTAGGAATTTCTTTTATACTAATCCTCAGTGTCCATCTTAAATCTATGTGATATAATTAGATTTTATCTAAATATAGCTTCCACGGTATGTACTAAACATCCTCTGATACCAACTGTAATGCCCTGACCCTAGGTACCCAGAGTTGGTGCATTGTTACATAACATTGGCATGATCACAAGAAAGATCATGTCCCGGAAGACCGATTAGTTTAGTAGCCTTGGAATAACTAGATACATTAATAAAGTTTATATTACATCATAAAATGAAAAGTACAACAATATAGTCTCCATAGTCCACACTCTTATCCCCTCATAATATCTCTGCAGGTCATTCATAAATTATTTCTTCACATCTTGGCAAAAATAAAACATAGAAAAGGGGTGAGCTCAAATTCCCAGTAAGGATAAAAATATAGCGAAAAATTTCTTAAATAAGAATAAACATTTAAGGAAATGTATAACTAAAAAAAACCTTTTTATCTTGAACTTAAACATAGTATGGAAAAAATTAAATGAAATAATTCCATTTAATTTTCACTTCGATATTCTACTAATCGAATAATCACATGTAATAATAATAAGCACTCTCATAATGATGGAATGCATAATGTCAAACTATCATAACCACAGAGCCAAGTCCTCGTGCCAAGACTACAAATAAAATTTTGTAAAGGCCTTGTGCCAAGACCCTATTTTGCCTCATGAGACCTACCGATGCATCGAGGAGCTATAGCGGGCTCCACCCATCACATATTAAGTCCAATGCATTCCTCATATGAACAGGTTTAAACATAACATAAACATTCGTATTAAAACTAGCATACGAAATGTCATTAATTTCTCCATAAACCATGAATGATATAAAAATAACAAATCCACATTCAAAAAAACAACAAAACCATCAATACAATATGGAAATTTTGTATCATAATAAATCAACATCAAATAAACTTAAAATCCTTCAAGGGATGTTGACGTAGATGAAATCAAAACTATTTGAGATAAATATGCCTTTTTTTGAAACCATTTAAAAGTCACATAATTATAAAATAAAACATTTAATTCGAAAATTTTATTATAAGCTTGTAAGAGAAGCTTCGACGATTTTATAACGGCAAAAAATAGCCGCACCCTCTGTATAAGTTAAAAAAACTTTCTTACCATAATTATGTCGAAAAGGTTAAAAAAGGACCTTGTCTGGAAAATGACAAAAAAATTCATTTATAAACTTATTATAAAAAGTAAAAAAGGGTATAAATGAATTTATACCATAGTCTTTAAAATATTAAGAATGATTTGAAATACATTTTTAATAATCTTGGAAGTGGATGATAAAGAGGTCCCAATAGATTATTACGTATAAACAACGTCGGATAATGAAGAGATTGTGAAATAAACGCTTACCTTGTACTTTTACTCAGTTGTTATAGGTTAAACTGCTATATAACGGTGAGATAATTGTTACTAAATTATTCAAGAATCATATATATTTATATGATCTCATATATGATCTGTTATCATTTCTTTGTTAATAATATTTTAGAATTACCGTTGCTTCGGGTGTTAACTTACTAATTTTCTTTTATATGTTTTGTTAGACATTCCATGTTTTTCACAGATAGGTTGTATCTTATTCATATCCATAATGATATAAAGTCCTTAAGCATTATTTTGAAATCATCAAAAGATAATTATACTTGAATGGATACGATGGAGAATGAATCTCATTGCGTTCGTGGTGACAGTAGTTTGTACGTACACACGAGCGACAATATCATTCTTTTGATATTAAAATAATATAAGATTGGATGATCTATCATATATACAGAATAATTATCATGTTATATTTATTATTTAAATGAATTACAATTCAGTATTATACCCATCCATATAGTAATATATTGAATAACAATTACACCATGACATGGAGACGCTAAGTCGTACGTACGTACGTATGGTGACATGTCATTCAAAGGATGTATATAATACTAAATATGGATGTACCATATTTATAGTAATATTTTACTATATAGGAGATACTGGATTAGTTATTTTAGAATGGGAATAACAAAGAATGAAGAAGTGGAAGAAGAAAGGAACTTGAAATGGGGTGGTGAAATAATTACCTCTTCTTCGGGTTCTTCCTTTTGATTTGATCAAAAGGGATCCCTAGGATGGATTTCTGACTAATGGAATGCCTCTAGGGTGAATTCAGGGAAGTTTAGAGAGTATTTGGGTATAGTTTGGCTGAGGAAAATGGCTTTGATGGTGTGAATTAATGAGAAGGCGGAGTACCATTTGATAAGAGGGGTTTGGGGAACCTTTGGAAAAGCAAGAAATATTATTTTATAATAAATTCATATTTGGTTTCTAGTGGATGAAAAGTGTATGATTTAAAGGATAAGGTGGGGAGGGGTCTAAAACCACTAAAACAATATAATTTAGATAGGTTTGGGTCATTATATTAACCTTATCTTTTAGTTTTAACTCTTAGTTAATTAGTTTGACACCTACCATGTCACTTTGTATTTGTATAATATATATTTAATAAACTAACTATATACCTCCAAGAGACCCTCTAGTGGCCCATTAATGAAGCACCTATCATGATATAAGTCTCTTGGAAGAACTTTAGATTTTTAGGAATTTAATATCAATTCATTATATAATGTTTGTTTTAAAAACTCTTTTATGTCAATTTTGACACTATTTGAAAAATTGATTTTTGTGAAAATCATAACATAATGATTAATTCAAACAAAGTTAATAAAATCATTCCTAACATGTCATATTAACCTTGAAAATTAGTTAAATTCATAAAAAGTCCCAAATTATATTTATTTGGGTATTTATAATATCAATTATTTTAATTTTTCACTATTATGGTAATTACTACATCATCATTGTGTCATAAAAAAATAAATTATTTAATGTCCAAAAATTATAAATAAAATATCATTATTTTGGAAATATTTTTCAATTTCTAATAAATATTTATAATCTAATTTATCTTCTGTGTAATCCTATATTAAAAATTCTTTATTAAATAAACTATGATTTTAACTCTTCTAACTCTACTTTGAATGAAATAATAATAAATGTCCTAATCTTATCCAAGTAGACCAAAATGATAATATTTTATTCCTAAGGTTGTTTTTGGTCGAGATATAATTGTGCAATAGAATTAATACTTGTGTTAGGGTAATATTAATATCATTTTACCCTTAATTACCGTATTTACTTTTAACCGTGGTAAATAAAAGTAAAAAGTTACTATTCACCAAAAATTATTTTTATCTCAATGAACCACATTTTATTTCTTGATATTAACCGTGTCTCTCAAATTTTTTAAATTCCACTCACAGAAGTGGTAAAATTATGTTTTATGAAAAAATCTGTTTTTTAACTACCAATTAGTGGTTTCACTATTCATCAAAAAATGAAGTTTTTCAGAAAAATAACAAAAATTTACCCTAGGATAATTTCGATATTACAAATCCAAAAATGAATTCCATTTTGAAAAATAAAATTTATAAATTTCATAAAGGGGGTATTACTATTCATAAAGGCTGGTTTGATTTGTTGTGGTGTGTTAGAACTTGATGTTTCGTACAACACACACTATTGCATTATTCAAAGGAAATTGTACCGTTGATGATTGGGAAGTTTCATTGTAAATTTTTGATGTCCCCATTCTAAAAAGTAAATTTATTTAGTCAAATTGAATATATAAAAGTTTAAAATATTGGATTTAAAAAGAGTTGACCATTAAAAGTTGGTAAAAGTGAAATACTGAAAATGAATTTGTTCTTACATTTTGTCTAACAAACTCATTATATGGTCTATAAAATTATAAGGATTATATATAGTTTAAAATTTAGTTAATACTATTCATAACCTCTTTTGAATGACTAGTTTGGTAAGTCATGGTGCGCTTGAACTCGGTGTTGCGTGTATTACAAGTTATTTAATTATTTTGAACAAATAACACACAATGAAATCTTGGGGTGTTACATTCTCCACTCCTTCAATAAATTGCGTCCTCGCAATTTGAAATTGTTCTTAGAAAATAAAAGGTTGAATATAGAAAATATCTTTGTGGTAAAACCCACATCGGAAAATTGGGCTGATAAAGTTTAGACTTTATAAGAGGAAAAGAGAAATGAAACGGTCACCACCAAATTATGAACTCTATTCGGAGAACATTGGTGGAAATTAGAGACATATAATTAGAGGAAAATGTAAATATTTATAGCTAGTTATTGAGGTAAAAAATCACAAACAAGTGTAAAATTGAGGGCTATAAATTCATCAAATCTATGATGATTTAAAATACCATCGGTTCAGCAAAACATATGTTATTAGGATAACACATTTTTTTGTTTTAAGATACCTTCACTAAAGTATAAGAATTAATTTTTTCATTGCATAAGAGAATAAGAAAAATATATACTTGAAAAGTAGAGTCTCAACCTTTATCTAAGTTCTACCACAAACTCATCTTTCACTCTAAAAGATAATAGAACTTAAAAATAATATTCTATTTATCCTATTCATATAGGGTTCCAAATTAAATTATAATTCATCCATCAAAACCATTAAAAAATGACATTATTCAACCCAGGACATCACATGGGTCAGTGGTAGGTGATACACCCTTGTCGCCCTTCGGTTGTGGGATCAAGTCTCGCGCCCTTTCCGGACGCGAAAGGTTGTCGCCCGACCTCCGGGTTGTCCTTTTATAGCAATCCAAAATAATCCAAACTAGAACTATAAAAAATACTTTAGTCAAAAATTTATAAGGAAGGTAAACATAATGAAGATCCTTTTATGCCGCATAATAACATGTGATCACCTTCATCATGTATTCTTTTAAAACATTGCAACATCCTGAATTACCATAAAACCTTATTGATTACATTCATGATCCCTTATTCCTTAAAGAATAATAGATATACTCCGTCAATCCAAAAATGTTTTAAACCTCAACAATGATGGAATATACAAAACATTAATCAGTTTCAAGGTATCCAAGAATATCCAATATAATTTTTCGAAATCAATCATGTAGTATTCTAAAATCACTACCTCAGTATCAGAACCATATTATGGTTTATCTTTCTCTCAACCATATATTTTCCAAAAACTTATCCTGCTATTGAGTCACTTTTCTTTGTTCCACACAATCTGAAGTCCTTAATTAAACAGTAATGCAGTATAATCCTTATATACTCCATAATTATTATAACACGTACATTGTTGATACAACACTCAAATGTCATAATCATCATAAGAACTCTAACCATTCATCTTCATCTGTGGTTGTATCATAACTTGATTATTATCCAATAGCATCATTTGCATCATAGTCTGATGACTGGGACATAGGTTCACGTAGTGTCCAAACTCCTTGAAAATGAAGCATTGTATATTTGAAACCATTTTCTAACCCTTGCAGTCACGTAATTTGTGCCCTTTTCCCCTCACTTATAACAAACTCCCATTACTTTCAGGCAAGTTTGAGGGTGATTCTTTCTACAGTTATCACATATGGGAAAATTCTTCTTTTCCCTTTTCCCTTTATCCATCTTTCCCTCATCCATCATTTTCTTCTCATACTTCCCTTAAAATCCATAAGACTGAGTAAACTCTTTACTTATCTTATAAACACATGATATTATTTCTTCATTTGATGATAATACATGCGAGACTATATCTCTTATAAATTCTGGATTAAGACCATTAAATATATGATCCTTATTTCTCTATGGATCATGTGCATTGCTGGAATTCTCATTCCTTCTACTGGGTGCAATTTCTAAACAATGTCATACACTAGATTAGATTATGAATAATAATACCTAATCCCAAACTTGTAAAACACATAACATAAATTAAATAGTTGATGGATATAATCAATAATCATAAATATTTCTCCTTTGAGGAAGTATATACTCATAAAACCTTCATAATGGTTTGTAAAGAAAATGATAATTATCCTAAGCATATACCCCAGGAGTGTCGTAACCAAGAGTGAAGCAAAGCCCATTGTCGTGCAACAGTTCCCATTCGAGTCTATCTCAAAGCGGTGTTTTTGGGTTTTACACCTAGGTACATCTATGCCACAGCTGCCTCTACCTGCTCATATCCAGACAGGGATGTATTTCTCGGAAAACTCATAAGATTTATACAATACCAAAATTCTAGGATGTTCTTATATACTAATCATCAAAGTCCATCTTAAATATATGTGATATAATCAGAGTTTATATAAATCTAGCTTCCATGGTTTGTACTAAACTTCCTTTGATACCAAACGTAACGCCCTAACCCCAGTTACCCAGATTCGGTGGATTATTACATAACATTGGCATGATCACAAGAAATATCAAGTCTCGAAAGACCGATTAGTTTAGTAGCCTTGGAATAACTAGATACATTAATAAAGATTACATTACATAATAAAATTAAAACTACAAAAATATAGTCTCCATTTTCCACTCTCTTATCCCCTCATACTATCCCTGCAGGTCATTCATAAATTACTTCTACACATCCTTGTAAAAATAAAACATAGAAAAGGGGTGATCTCAAATGCCCAGTAAGGATAACAATATAGTGGAAACATTCATAAATAAGAATAAACATTTAAGGTAATGTATAACTAATAAAATCCTTTTAAACTTGAACATCATCAATGTATGGAACAAATAAAATTAAATAATGCCATTTAATTATTCACATGGATATTATACTAATCAAATATTCACATGCAATATCAATAACCACTTTCATAATGATGGAATGGATAATGCTAGACTATCATAACCATACAGCCAAGGCCTTGTGCTAAGACTACAAATAAGATTTTGTCAAGGCCTTGTGCCAAGACACTAGTTTGTCTCATCAGACCTACCGATGCATCGAGGAGCTATAGCGTGCTCCACCCTTCACATATTAATTCCAATGCATTCCTCATATGAAGAGGTTTAAACATAACATAAACATTCGTATTAAAACTAGCATACAAAATGTCAATAATTTCTCCACAAACCATGAATGGTATAAAAATAACACATCCACAGTCAAAGAAATCACAAAATCTTCAATACAATATGAAGGTTTTGTGTCATAATAAATCAACTTCAAATAAGCATAAAATCCATAAAATGATGTTGACATAGATGAAATCAAAACTATTTGAGAGAAATAACCCTTTTTTGAACTAATTTAAATGTAACATAATTATAAAATAAAACATTTAATTTGAAATTTTTATTATAATATTTTAAGGGAAGCTTTGAATATTTTATAACGGCAGAAAATAGCTGCACCCTCTGTATAAGTTAAAAAAACATTCTTACATTAATTCTGTTGAAAAGGTTAAAAAATGACCTTGTTTGAAAAATGACAGAATGATTCCTTTATAAACTTCTTATAAAAAGTAAAAAATGGTATAAATGAATTTATACCATAGGATTTAAAATATTAAGAATTATTTTAAATACATTTTTATGAAAAATGGATGTGTATGATAATGAGTCCCCAGTAGATTATTACGTATAAATAACCTCATATAATGAAGAGATTGTGAAATAAACCATTACCTTGTACTTTTCCTTGGTTGGGGTAGGTCAACCACCTATATAATGGTTAAATAATTTTTATTAAATTATACATGAATCATATATATTAATATGATATCATATATGATCTTTTATCATTGCCTTGTTAATAATATTTTATAATTATCTTTGTTTCGGGTGTTAACTTACTCATTTTATTTTATATGTTTTGTTACATAATCCAAGTTTTTCATGGATATGATGTATCTTATTCATATTCAGAATGACATAAAGTCCTTCAAAATTATTTTGAAATCATCAAATGATAATTACACATGAATGGATACGATGGAGAATGAATCTCATTGTGTTCGTGGAAACGGTAGTCCGTGCGTACGCACGAGCGAAAATATAATTTTTGGATATTAAAATAATATATGATTGGATCGTATATCATATATAAATAATCATTATCATGTTATATTTATTATTTAAATGAATTTCTAATAATTATTATATCCATCAAAATAATAATATATTGAATAACAATTACACCACGCTGTGGAGACGGTAAGTCGTATGTACGCACGTATGATGACAAGTCATTCAAAGGATGGATAGAATACTGAATATGGTTGTACCATATTTATAATAATATTACATTATATAGGAGATATTTCATTCATTATTTTATAATGGGAATAACAATGAAAGAAGAAGTGGAAGAAGAATGGAACTTGAAAAGGGGTGGTGAAATCATTACCTCTTCTTCGGGTTCTTCCTTTTGATTTGATCAAAAGGTCTCCATTGATTGGCTTTCTAACTAAATTAATGCCTCTAAGATTAAGTGAGGGAAGTTGAGAGAGTATTTCGGCAGTTTTTGGCCATGCCAAATGTCTTTTAAGGAGTGATTTAATGTGGAGGGGGAGTACCCTTTTATAAGAGGGGTGAGGGGCACCTTTGGAAAATCTAGAAATATTATTTTATAATAAACTCATATTCGGTTTCTAATGGCTCCAAAGTAGATTATTTAAAGTTTGAGGTGGGTATGGGTCCAAAACCACTCAAACAATAGAATTTAGACATGTTTGGGTCATTATAGTAACCTTATATTTTAGTATTAAATCTTAGTTAATTAGTTTGACACATACCATGTCAGTTTGTATTTTTATATTATATAGTTAATAAACATATTATATACCTCCAAGAGATCCTGAAGTGGTCCATTAATGATACACCTATCATGATATAAGTCTCTTGGCCGAACCTTATTTTTTTATGAATTGAATATCAATTAATAATATAATAGTTTTTTAAAAAAACTCTTTTATGTCAATTTTGACACTATTTGGAAAATTGATTTTTGTGAAACTCATAACAGAATGATTACATCGAAAAAAGTTAATTAAATCATTCCTAACATGTCATATTAACCTATAAAATTAGTGTAATTCATAAAAATTCTCAAATTATATTTATTTGGGTATTTATAATATAAATTATTTTAATTTTTCATTGTTATGGTAATTACTTCATCATCATTTTGTTATTAATAAATTATATTATTTAATGTCTAAAAATTATAAATAAAATATATTTTTGTAGGAAATCGTTTTAGAATTATAATGAATATTTATAATCTAATTTATCTTATGTGTAACCCTATATTAAAAATGTTTTCGAAAATAAACATTGATTTTAACTCTTTTAACTCTTCTTTGAATTAAATAATAATAAATGTCCTAATCCAATACAAGTGATCCTAAATGATAATAATTTATTCTTAATGTTGTTTTTGGTCGAGAAACACTTTTCCAATAGAATTTGGACATGTTTTAGGGTAATATTAATATCATTTTTACCCTTAATTACTCTATTTACTTTCAACTGTGGTAAATAAAAGTAAAAAGTTACTATTCATCAAAAATTATTTTCATATCAATGAACCACATTTTATTCCCTGATATTATCCATGTCTCTCGAATTTTTGAAATTCCACTCACAGAAGAGGTAAAATTATGTTTTATGAAATAATTAGTTTTTAAACTACCACTTAGTGGTTTCACTATTCATCCAAAAATGATGTTTTCATAAAAATACCGAAAATTCACCCTAGGTTAATTTCAAAATTCCGAATCCAAAAATGATGTCCATTTTGAAAAATAAAATTTATAAATTTCAAAAAGTGGGTATTACTATTCATAATAGCTAGTTTGATTGGTTATGGTTTGTTAGAACTCGATGTTGCATACAACACAAGCTATTACATTATTCAAAGGAAATCGTACCGTGGAAGCATGGGATGTTTCATTGTAAATTTTTGATGTCCCCATTCTAAAAGGTAAATTTATTTAGTCAAATTGAATATATAAAAGATTAAAATATTGGATTTAAAAAGGGTTCACTATTAAAAGTTGGTAAAATTGAAATACTGAAAATGAATTTGTTCTTACATTATGATTAAGAAACTCAAAATAAGGATTCTAAAATTATAAGGATTGTATAACATTTATAATTTAGTTAATACTATTCATAACCTCTTTTGAACGGCTTGTAAACTAAGTCATGGTGTGCTTGAACTCAGTGTTTCATGTAGTAAAATTTATTGAATTATTTTGAGGAAATAACACACTATGAAATCTTGGGGTGTTACATCCAAATTGATTTTTTTAGGTGAAGGGTGTGGTGATTCCATAATGATGGAACTAGGTTCCCCATTGTAGGTTAAAATGAAACCCAAAAAGCGTGGGATGGACTCATGCATAAGAGGGTAAAATTGATTACTCAAAACATGGATATCCTTTCCCTTGTTGTCTTGGTTGTTGTGAGTTCACAGTTTCCTGCAGTGGTAATGGAGTATGAGAATTTCTTCCCCCATGATGTTCTCGGTTTACCTCCCCACTGAGGTAAGTAATTTTTAAATAATATACACCCCATGATGACACTAATATCTACATCATCACATCGGATGGCTCTCATAGAGCTTCATGAGATAAAGTTGTTGTTGGGGGACTTGAAAATTAATGTGGTGATTTCCGAAAATTCATGAATGTTGATACCACATGAGAATAACTACAAAACCCAAAATCTTAAGATAGTAGTCGTAATCATAACTTCAATGATGTGGAAACAATACCAAATGAAAGATCAGTTTATCGTCTATTCTAATCACAAGAGTATCAAGAATATATTATCTTCTAAGGATCTCAACGTGATATTGAGGCAATAGATAGATTTTTTCTAGGATTATGAATTTGAAATATTCTATAATTCTAAGAAGGGGAACATAGAATTATATTATCTCAATTGGAGAACTTGTGTGAAACTACTGAATGAGGTATCAGATAAGTTGGAATTTTTGGAGGTATCCTTTATAGATAGAGATTGAGAAGCATACAACTAGTCGATGGTCATTACCCCTCTTCATTTGTAGTTATTTAGGGAGGCACAACATGGAGATGTCGACTACGAGACTCTACAGACCCATATATCCACATGTCATCATAATAATGGATTTTATTAATGGGTGGAGAAAGTAATTATTTTTATGGGTTGCTCATTGAACCTAATGATTTTTTGAGATGAGGTTCAAAGATTTTTTCATACATCTCTTTCGAAAGTACATCCAAGATTGGGAAAAATGTAACAAAACCTACACCATAAGTTTTGGTAGATCGGGATGAAGTAAGGAGTAGCATATTTTGTTTCTCAGTTCCTTTTTTGTGAACCTGTGAAGGCCAAGAACCATGTTTCAACGGGTTTTGGTTAAACCATTTAGGTGATAGAAGGGATGTTGGATGGGATATCTATGTTATATATGATGGTATTACCATGTAATTCTAGGGGAAACGATTCCATATGGGAGATAATAGACTGAATCACCATGTAGGGCCACCTCCTTCCTATATGATGGAAGTGTTCAGTAGAGATCTTGTCACACCTATATACATAAGATATTGTCCAAATTCATGGGGTTTCCAAAAAAGATCACTTATGACCCAGATGTTTGCTTCACATATTGTTTATGGAATGGATTGTATGATAGATTTGAGACCTAGTTATGTTTATGAACTACATTGCACCCCCAAAATGACATCTAGACTAAGTAGATCATTTATGTGGTGGATAACATGATATGAGCTTGCATGATGTATTTTTCCATAATTGGAAGGATCACCTACCATTAGTAGATTTCAAATTAAAATACTACCATTCCACCAACGGTATAAAACAATTCAAATACTTTTATGGGAATCCTTGTTGTACCCCACATTACTTGATTGACCAAGGAGAGTCATCATTGATGGACCCAAAGTTGGTTCTTGTTATAATGGAGAAAGGGCAGATCATCTTGAAGTAGATGATGAATAAATAGTTCCATCACAATTCTCTTGATGACTGTATATATAGGCTTTTAGAGTTTCAGGAGGGAGGCCATGTGTTATTATGGGATTCAACTCGATTGGGATTATAGAGATTTGTGTGGGGTGACATGCTATCTCTAAGGATTATTGAAAATATCTGGATACCGTGTAGAGTTTGCAAGGTGGAATACCACTTAGCTCTTCATCTGGAGTTAGACTGGGTACACGACATCATGCACGTGTCATAGAAAAGAAGGTACATGCCTGACCCATCACACATTATAAGCTTGAGAGACCAAGATATCACGGATGGAGTGACCATTAATGAGTACCCAATGGTGATTAAGGATTGTAATGAGATGTTCTTTCATGGGTGAGTGATTCCTTTTTTTTGTCTGGTGGAATCATGAGAAATTCTAGGAGAGAACATGGGATCAGGAAGCCCATATTTGTTCTCAATACATTCATCAGTTTGAGTAAAACTTATTTATATTTCCAGGGACATAACGCCCTAAGGTGGAGAGAATGTAATGGCTCATTTTTTCCATGTATGATTTTTGGATATTATATGATTTATTTTTTAGAATATGCAATAGGATGCCATTTAGTGTTGAAGTTTACTATTACCAGAATAAATCATTGAAAGGTAATTAATATATTTAATATATAAAATGTTTGAAAAAGTGGAATAACATCCAAATAGGGATTAAATCAGAAATATAAGGGTACATTTGTTTTCAGAATGCGATTTTTTTCCAAGGCATGACTGAACAATAGTCGACAACGATATTTTGTATAAAAGTCATCACATGTGTAGAAATGAATAAAATAATAGAATAAAAATTAATTTATTCTAATTGTGTTGACGTAGGGATTGAAAATCGTTAAATATAATATTATAGTGAAATATCAAGGTTAGATTCATAACCCTGGTACCATTAGAGGGTTGTTGGAGAGATATTTAGAGAACCCTCTCAAGAAAATGATAACCATATTGTTTATTGACAATCAGCGCGCATCATATTCGAAGGATCTCACCCATAAACAAGACACATCTTCTTTCATCATTAGTTATCAATCCAAACTGAGTTAGGGTGTGTGTTTTGATTTGATTCATCCCTGTTCTTATTTAATTGTACAAATAATGGTCATTCAACCAATATATTGATCCAAAGATCATGCTTCTTGTGGGATGGGTTTATTTGTGTAATTTTGATGGAATAAATTTTATTTATTTGATTATATCAATTGTGATTACAAATATGATGTAATGAGATCGACAAGAACACTGATTGAGGTTTTTCATCCTATATGTTTGTTATATTTTCTCCACCATTCATCATTAATTGTGACCATTCTTTATTTGGCTCGTGACTCAATAAATACAAATCAATTTTATTATTTGACCCTCGAATATGTTGATCAGGAAATGGCAAGGCTTGGGTGAGATGATATGGAAATACTAGTTTGATTGGATCTGAGATCCTAGGTGGAATAACTGTGTAAGGAAGATGAATTTTTCTAAACAAAACATAATCAATATAGTGTTTAATTTGGGATTACATAGAGTGTGATCCACCTAAGTAGAGGCTAGGGTTTCAGGAGGAATTCATGAGTAACATGGCTTGTGACCCCTATATGTGGACTTGTTGTCCCTCTAGGGAAAATAAGAGAGTACTTTGGGATGTTCAAAAACATGAGGTGCAGTACACAAAAATCCAACATGTCTTGTACTCACCCACACAGACACGACCTAGACTAGGTACATGATCTAAGCTATGTACTAGTACGTGGGAAAATGTACACATGATAGAGTCTTGTATTAGTACACATTTTGACTACACAAGAATCCTACAAGTATTTTAGTTCATAACAAACATACCTTTATGACATGAGTTGTTTACATGGATAGGACTCAGGGTCACGGGATACGACGTGTGATCCCAACTACACACCATATAATCTTTTATACATAGAAGGTATCTCCTTTCCTCTGTATCATAGAAAAATTTCATTAGTGTGTGTTAACTATATCCTTTCCATAAATGATGGAATGGAATCAATTCATACTCATTGGGCTTTGATCCTTTCAATGTGAATTCTATGATATATTTGTTGGAATACCTTTGGGAGGCACGATGTGAGATCCTATCTTTATCTTCATGTCCTAAATGGAGTTATTGGTAACATTGTGGAAGAAACTATTTAGGCATCGATCCTCTATTTAGTGGGTTACCATAGATTGAGTTATTTCTCTTAATGAGACTCATTGAGCACTACCTATCAAAAGAACCTCATTAGTGCTATCAGACTCAAGAGTGTTTTCTCTCTGGTGGGTTCTTTGTGGATTCTTTAGTATATAATCCAAGGGATGGAATACTGCGGTCATGAATTACCTCTAGAATGTGTATATTATTTTTTTATATATAGCTATACATATAATATGTGATGTATAAATATAACCATATAAATGACTACATTTGTTTTTTGTATGTTTTATGGTTTTTTGGTGTCACACATAGTATTGTATTACTAACACCTACATTGTATTTTTTTATATGTTTAATATCGTGTGATGATTATAAATCGTTGGATATAGTCCAAGGAAGACTATGGCTAGAAAGTTCTTAGTTATATCAGAAATACCATGTTTTGTTACTAAGGATTTTATACAACCGTCCTTTTACATTATGGTTGACTTATATTTAATACTCATTTTTTTGGGGTTTTATTTGGCCTTATTATGTTTTTTACCTCAAGATCTACACAAGTTATTGAATTTAGATGTATGCATGCATCGATGTTCAGTTTGTTTACATTTTATAATTTCATTCTCTTGGAGATAAGTGTGTGTGGATAGGTACATAGTATAAGGATTCTCATGATAATGAAATGCCTTCCTAACCCTAGTCATCAGTTCCTATCATTTTGGAGTTGGTCTTGGGTATTCATGACTTAGGAAACTCTAGAATGGGTCATGATAACAATCACCAAATTAGGTGAATTATCTTCAAAGATTCCCACAAAAAAAATTTCATTTTGTTCTCTTCTTAGAGATATAGTACAGAAAACATATCTTCTGGTCTAGGGGAATAGAAACATATTAAAGGGTGATAGTAGATTCTCAGTAAAGGTAAATATAAGAGATATTAATCTATGATCGCATAAAATCATTGGATAATTGTAAAGTTAAGAAGAAATAAATATAACATATGATGATCAAACCCAACCTATAATATATCAGAAAGAAGATTCATTTGATTAATATCGAATGTTCATAAGACATAAAAAATAAGGTAATAAAATTAAATTATCAATGATAGAATTAAAATGGAATTATAAATATTTTAATCCAAACACATAGTAATATAAAATCTTATGTAAAGGCTACCCACGAAAAAATCATAACACTTTAGTCTAGGGATAACCACATATATACCTAATTTGGGCATGTGATAACTATACATGCACACTTTTTTGGGGCCCACACCTCGTCGATAATAAATACTGTAATCCCTAGTGGAATCCCATTCCTCATAGTGGAATGGATTAACTACCCAATCAATCATTTTAATTGATGCTCACTCCCAATTCCATCATAGTGGAAAAAGTCTATTACTGAACCATGTTCACTACTTATTTAATTCTTATCTATTTCATTAGATTTAAATCTTTACCATATGAATTGGATGGACATTTGGTCCCACAATTATTTAGTTTTAACATAACCATCATCCTATTATAAAACTTGACTGATATTCTTAGTTATAACGTAACGACAATTACATAATGAAAATATTTCATATATTTCCCAAAATATCATAAAAAATTAATCAAGTCAAAACCCATGAAATGAAATGGGTTTGAGAAACATTTCATCAGAAGATAACCGGTGTAAACTAAACATGTGTCAATGTAATTTCATTATTTCTTTATATCATAATCATTGGAAAAAAGAAGGTTTCATATGAATTATTTCATTTTATATCTCATAGATGTGAAACATGATGCATAAAAATATTCTTATCATTAACATAAACCATTAAGATAAAAACCAAAATTTTATTGACATATTATATCCCCAATAAATAATAACTTAGAAATATGTCATCATCATTGTAAAATTATTTTAATCAATCATTTAAAATATTTTCTAAGGAAAATATCTAGTACACTTTCAAAAACAATTTTTTTTTAAAAATATTCACCTAATTTTACAATGGAAAATTAAATTAGAAACATATAAATTAATCTTTTATAAAAAAATTTACAACATTTTGTGGAGAAAATATCATTTCCCCTGTAAATTTTTTTTTAAAATAAAATCCCCTTTAAAAATGTTTTTTTCATTGATATTAATTAAAAAAATTAAAAATTTCACAAATTTGAAGCAATTAATTTTCTTATTAAATACATATAACACCTTGTGAGTTAATATTTTAATCATTTAGTTTTTATTGAAACATGAAATACTATTTATGTCATTGATTTTGAATGTAAATATTCCTTTCAAATTTTTAGAAAAATTCAAATAAGAATTATTTAAAAGAAAATATGAATATTTATTTCAATTTATTTTTCTATAAAATTAAAACATGGAATAAAAATTCTTTAAAATATCATAAGATAATACTAAAACTATTTTGAAAACATTTTTTATAAATGGTGGTTTTGAAAGAAAAATATATTTCTGATAAAACTGAGAAATAAAGTCATTTTATCAAAAAAACATTTTATCTATTGTATCGAGTAGGAAATGTCATAAGAAAAAAACTATTAACTGAAAATATAATTAATTACAATATAATAAAATAATTACATAGTTACTTGAGTGATGAATTGTAATATTTTATCATCAAATGTATAAATATAAAAAGTCCCAATAAACGATGGGGTTGTCACATAAAAACAGTACCACTCTAGTAACATTGTATCATAAAACCTATAAAGGAAAAAATGAATATTTTACTTAATGAATAATTAGGATAAATATATTCATGTTATTACCTATAAATGACAATATATATACACATTGTGGAAGAATATATGTTCAAATCACAGCTTATGTCTCAAAGAAGTAAAATTATGATAAAATACCTTAACAATTTGGAAACATCTAAACCGTAAACCCCATGAATAATATATTCTCAAATGGAAATGTAAAAAAATAATAATATTACATATAATCATCCAAATAATAATTAATGGAAATTATATACACCAAATAAAATAAAAAATTTGTGGACATGGCATTTGTCTCATGAAAGTAAAAAGTGAGACAAAAATCCATTACCTTATATCTCGAATTAATTTTTAAATGTTCAAAAATCATGTATAATAAATATATTTAATTATAAATATATTATATAACCATATTAATATATAAAATAACAATTATGAATTTATAATACCTTATAATTTTAATTTCATAACAATTCAATTTTATTGTCGCATTTTGAGTTAGAACCACTATATTCTTATTATATATTTTGATTTGAAATATTTCTATGTCATAGTTATTTATTCTTATTTTCATGATATACATAATTATAAAAATAATATTAATATAAATTCTATTAATTATATATCTATTTATTTTAATGTTAAATTGTTTTGATATACTATATATCGCATAGTACATGAACAGCCTAGGTCGTACTTGCGAATGAATGATATTTTCATTTTCCATATAGGATTTTAAATAATCAAATGTGAATGAAATATATATTATAATTTAAAAATAACTTTTATTTCATTTAAATTAAATATTTTTATTAAACCCATCCCGAATACACTCTATGTAATGTTTGAATGAAACTCATCGCTTCCCAAGGTGGTATTCTACCATACACTTAAGGAACATTATTATATTCTAAAAAATTAAAAAACATGATGTTATGTGTGATTTAAGATCTTCATAACAACAATAATATCATACATAAAATATATTAAGAAAATTAATCATTAAAACCATCCATGAGACGTGGTAATATAAAAATGAATGGCACCAGTTGGCCATGTGGTGTTCGGCAATACACATGAATGATGATTCCATAAAAAATTTGGTGGATGTAGAAATGGTTTTAGATCATGAATTTAACATATAATATTTTTATTATTTCTAATATATGAAATATTATATAATAATTTTATAATAATAATTAATTTTTTGTTTCGGAATCGATAAAATATAAATTCTTTATAATGAATGTTTCATTTCTCCAGGTATCCACATTGGGTTTACATTAAAAGATTTCCTAAGATGGATTTATGTACAATATGGGGATTATTAGATTTGTGATGTGAATTTTGGTAGTGATTTAGATATATATTGGATTGTACAAAGAGGATTAAATGTGTGATGAAGGGAGGGGAGTGGATGTCCTTTGATATTTGTGGGAGAGGACACACTTAGTATCATTGAAATGAAAAACAATATCCCACGTTTTTAACATACCAATTTGGTCTACATTAGGCCATTATAGTATATTATAGTTTTAATTTTCAAAATATTTCAATTAAATATTTTTAGGCCGGTTTATATGTCATTTTTACCCATATTTTTTTGTTTATCCCCCAGGTAAACCTGGTTTCACCTTAACCACGATAATTAATTTTTAATGACTTCACTATACATTTTGGTCAAAAGTTATGAAAAAATTATTATAAATTATAAATTATACTTATTTAATTAATTAAATACATTTTTTAAAATTTTATTCATAGAAGGAAACAAATGTGATTTAAAATTTCTCCCACAGACGTGATGTTAAAATAGGATTTTTAAGAGGGAAATTTCAGATGATAGAAATGTTTTTATATAAAAATATAATAAATAACTTATTATTATAAAATAAAATTTATTAATTTATATAAATATAACTAAATTTACATAAAAACAAATTCATAATATAGTTTATCTTTATTAATATTTTAAATTCAAATGACATTTTCAATTAAAATTTAGTATTTTTACTACTCATCTTAGAATGGAGATTTTTAAAAAATGAAAAAACATTTTCTCTACAATAATATTGAAATAAATGATTGAAATATATTGGATTGACATTGTAACCCAGAACTAGGTTTACACATAAGAGTATATAGATTTGAAGTGAATATTTTGACCTCATAGATAAAAATAAATAATTATTGAAAGTAATAAAGTTCAATGATAAAAAAAGATGGTGATTTAGATAATTTTAATAACCAAAAAACCTAAACCTAAATAGGTTTCAAAATAGCTGTTGATATTAGGAAAAATGATGATAATAGAAAAAAATTTATTTCATGATCATTTTCCTAATGTTGAATAATTTTCCTAAGAAGATATACTAACATGATTTAGTTCCATTTAATAAGAACAATAATACCCTTTGGTTATGCCTTTATCAATTTCCACTTCATCACATACTATATGAAATGATGAATAATTTTCTATGCCAGAAGAACTAATAGATCATATGATCCATAGATAGTATTATAAATCATCTATCGTGTCCTTAGTTATCATAAAAAATTGATAGAACATGATATCCATTATGAATAATTATTTATATGGAGAAATAATACATTATTCTATAAACCCTTATTCAACCTTCAATATAAATTACATCATCAATGGATTAACATATGAACCCTATGGATGACTAAAATCCATCAATTTAGAAATAAGGCCACTAAATTTAAAACATGAACTTATCATTAATCCTCTAAAAAATAAGATATAGTTGTAAATTTTTACATTCGAAACATGTTTACACATTTATTGTGAATTGTCGTAAAAATAAAATTAGCAAAGAAACTCATTGAAAACATTCCAGATTTCACATTCCTTAAATAAAATCCTAGATAATTTAATATATTTAGTAGATCCAAAATTGTTGTAAAATCAATCAATGATTACATAAACAACTTTTTTAATAAATAATTTATCATTTCTGAGGTCATCAATACTATATGTTTATAATTTTACATATCCATAATCTCTTTATCCAAACTAATCACCATTTTCACTATGTAGGGAATATATTAAGGGTTAAATTCTCAAAATTAAAATATTACAATTCCAACAAATATCTCTTCCAGCCCACCTGCATTATTCAACATATTCTTTAAAATACATAATGAAAACCTTAGACTAAAAAATACTTATTTATTTCATGTTTAATATAAAAAAATATTTTAATTATAATACAAGAATATAGTACTCATCATACTCCATTCCCAGAAAAATATGTAGGCTTCAACATCATATTTATTAATACTTCATTATTTTTTCATGTCAAACACAGTATCTTCAACAAAATCAGTATAACCATTACCCATACAATATGTTTGATTTTATTTATAATATTTATCCACAGGAAATAGATTTTCATTATTCCCATTAATATGAAATTTAATAAATTCAAAAATCGATGATATATTAGAGATACCATTATTCCCATATATTTCATTAATTGAACATCATGTATTCCATTTTTAGTTACATGATTTGTCTACTTCTTTTATATAGTAAAAATATTTTCATATCCCTCTGAGAACTTACCTTGACTTCCTCTTTATAAATTATCATCTTAGAAGAAAAATTCATATTCCTTTTACTATAGTCTCCACTACCTGAACTCAATGCATACTATATCATTCTCTTTATTAGGAAGTCCAAGATTCAGTTATGGTTCACTTTGTTAATCATTATTCGTGAAAAATGATTAAATATAAAAACAACATACATTAGTCAAGGCATCATCCCATTTCTCTACAAATCAAAAAAATCATACATCACATTCTATGTTTGTCTAAATAATTTTGGTTCTAACCATTTTCTAGGACTAAAATCCTAGTTTGAGAAACAATACTCATATTAGAAATCCAAATTATCCTGGAAAAATCACTTATAGGATGTCTAAATCATGATACCTTTTACAAAACCATTTTTTCACTATTTTATTCAAAGTCATCATATATTTAAATCCCTAACGATGGTTTATAAAGTGTTTTTGAATTTATAAAGTATACACCCTAGAAGATTGAAACCATGTGTGCAATAATGCCCCTTATCATGCTCTGGTTCCAAACCATTTCTATCTAAATAAAATGTTTTAAATTATTTTAACCTTATGTGAATATGTTCTACAACCACATCCACTTTTATTATAAGTAAATTCATATAAAATAAGGGTAAATTTTTTCACTATGTAACCAAAATTCCATGATATTTCTATATACTTTGGATCTACTATTTACTTATCCATGGAGACATCCCTAGACATATCAGAATAAATATCCATAGGTATCACACGAAAATTTTCACATTTTAATTTACAATGTTATCAAAAGATATTCCATTTATATCATTTATAATGACATAGTATTCAAATACCTAGACATTGCATTATTTTAGATGAATATTGTTTACATTACAAAAACACATGTCTAAGGGCCCTTATAGTTTTATTCCCATTGAATATTAGAAAAAATAATCTAATTTGGTGAATAATATTAAATTTTTCCAAAAAACATCCCATTTAACAATATTCCTGGACATACCCTACCTAAATACATTTATCATAACCTATGTTATGAAAATAAAATAAAGGGAGAGATAAAATTTCTGAAAGGGTAAACATAAGAGATAACTATACATGGTCATAAGAAATCATAAGATAAGAATAATAGTATGTGAAAATGAAATTAATATATGAAGATCATACACCACCTAACATAGATCATAGACAAGATTCACAAGAAAATATTGGCAGTTCATAAGATTTGAATAATATTTGAATCAAAGAACATGATCTATGATAGTTTACCATTAGAATAAGAATCTAACATCTTGACTCAGGTGATATATCATGAGGCCCCAAGCCAGTTCATCGAGTGACCACAAACACGCCTCCCTGTACATTAGAGGCTTCATACTACCTATGAATGTTTAATATATATTCAATGGGTAGACTACACACTATTTTTCAAATATAAAAAATTAAACAAAATTACAATAACCAAATACTGATAAAAAATAACCAGAATAATACCATAACCAAATACATACCAGTATCATATGATAAACCCAAAATAGGGAAACAATATCCAATTTAATGCGTTAGATATTCCATTCCATATATGTTTATGTTTTCAATAATAAAAACCCAAAATAAAGACACTAACCACTCCTAAGTGTGGCAAGAAATCATTTATGGTTCCCTTGTCCATCTTTCACCCCAACTAATCCATCCAAAATAGGGATGTCGACCTTATATTATCCTATAAGAATGATGTTTATTTGGGAACCAATTTTTCAACCCATGTAGGGATTAATTACAACTTATTGGGCCACCACAAATAGAATCTAAAAATTATACATTTTGTAATTGTGTATAGCGTTTTATAAATAATAAACCATAATAACAAAACCATTTATCACATTTTATTTTTCATAAATTGACCACATAAATCACATGGGTTCCGGATAAAACTCATAACATCAATAACTTCATTAGTCTGTTCTAGAGTTTTCACCATATCAAATCTCATGTTTTTCACATATCATTTCAATTCAATTTCACATTCATGAAATGGGTGCTTATACAAGATGTTTGGCACCGCATGGGTATTTGGAGTAGCAGTCCCTATCCCATAACATAGTGATCACATATAAATAAATCAATACATTGATGACCTATAGTTGTAGTATTGTACATCATGAGTATTTATAGAATTATTACCCATCCCATTACTTACTCAATCATATCAGCAAACTTCATGAGGGGATAACACATTAACAATATTCATTTATCAAACAATCACAACTCACAACTCAATACTTTAAATATATATACACAACCCATGGGTTTCTTCCCATTTTACAACTCCCTTAAGAATAAATTTAAAAAATCCCACAATGATTAATTGTATATCCCCATGATTATGTAATTCCAATATCAAAATTATTCCAAGATTAATTATCACAACATTTACCAATTCCAATTTCAATTTCAATTTCCCCATGTCAAACAAATTTCATTGTCACATGAAACTTAAAATAATAGGTTCATTTTATAATGAAATTTCCTAGAACACCAATTTCAATTCAACAGTTACATAAATTAAATCTCATTCAAGACAATGGTAATAGGTAAATAGAAAAACAACCTCAATATTTTTTGCAAATGCTTACCCAAAATACCAAAAATTGATGTAGAATAGTTTGACCAACAATGGAAGAAAAAATATAGGATAGAATCCTATGATCAACCTCAACCCATAATCCCAAAACTTTAAAAAAGATAAAACACATCATTTGGTGAATGAATTATGGAAGGAAAACTATGTAAAAAGTCTTAATGGGAGCCAAACAGTAATTTGCAGTGATTGGAGATAATGAAATTCCTCTAAAACTAGTTAGAGTCACCTTAGGGCCGAGTGAATGAAGACTGTATGATGTACTAATACCAAAATGAACATTATGGAACATTTAAATTTACATATTGGGGATATAAATGTCATGTATTACCACCACACATCATGTATTTATATTTAATGTTTTATTCTGAAGACTTGTCTTCTTAGGTGATTTTATCCTGAATAAATTTTACATGATGATTAAATTTTCTCAAGAAATTTTTTTTCTCAAAAAGTATAAAAAAAGATATAACCCCAAACAAATCCTTACTAACCTACAATAAAACACTTTACAAAGATATAAAAAGGTCAAAACTAAAAATGGAATCTACATGGAAAAAGAATTAATTCATACAATCTGAATACTATATAATAGTTCATCCATGAGTTATACTCTATAAAATTCCAAACTAATGAGATAAAATGTTTAGTTAACAAGTTGATCACATATTATTCCTTCTTCAATGTTTACTCTTATACATAAACATTCTTCCAAAATTCATAAACTATTAGCAATATCATTCCTCACAACAATTTCTCATTTTGATCCATAACATGCATCAGATTCTCATCAATGGTCACATCAGTCTCAAGTTCAGCATTACCAACATCGATCACATGTGAATTGTCAAGGTGATACCACCAATATGTGACATTTGAAAATCTTCATGCATATAATTTTACCTATGTGGAGGAGAAAATCGGTTTGCCACCAACCTGATTCTCTCTACAATCACAAAATGGGTTGATAAACCTGCGAGCCAAATTTTCGTGTCAAAATTCTATGGCGACCCAATATAGGTGACTCCCCAAGGTAGTCGTTATCATACACTATAAATTCAATGGGTTATAAATGTACATAAAAATAAAATATATACTTTCTCTGAGTGATAATAACACTATTCTGAATCAGTTGAAGCAGCTATGATGTCTCTTACACAATAATCTGTCTTAAAAAAATCTGACCCTCCTTCCTCCATCTAATAAAAAGGTGATCATTATGACCTACAAAAAGATCCCCATTTTTTCGTCTAAATGGTTTTTCTGACAAAATTTTTTATAGTAATACTAAATAATCTCAAATTGCTTATCCTAACACATAATAAAGTATAAGACACACACACATACAATATCCTTCAAGTCCCATATAGTACATTCTGACTTCCAATTTGTCTATGGGTGGATATTTGTACTCAAACATTACTATATACCCTGTTATTTATTCCTTAATCTACAAATACATGATATGAAACATGAGTCACAATATGAAACTATACTCCATGTCATACTGTGTAGATTAACTATCCCTGGAATGTACATGTCATCCAACTGATCCACTTTGATAGTCTGTAGAATAGGTATGAAATGGTCTAATCTAGTCAGTTAATATAGTATAACACAAATAAAATAATTATTATAATTATTCCACAAGTTTACCATCATAATATCCATGGTAACATCACCCCACATTCATTTCATAATTGGAAGTAGTTGTAGCAGACAACTAGGTCATTGATGTAGGGGATTCACCTATTGATATATTTAGTATCACGTAACAAACCTTGTGGCCATTGTTTTTCATTTCTGACTACCAATAATTCCAGTGAAGGTCATGATACAATTTTTTCAAACCCAAATGCACCACCCACATTGAGGAAAAAAATCTGTGATTAGCTTTTCTCGCATATATGTTTGAACAACAACACAAATCCAAAAAAAATGATCTCATCTTCATCTATAGTCCAGTAGGATTGTTACTCCTTAACATAATGTCTGCACCTCAAAGAAAAATCCTCATATACTCATAATTAATATTCCATTCTGGACTAATAGTATTTATTCAACTTATATTGAAATTATGATCATCTGTTGTTGGATCTTCTATACCTCAACAAGAATCTCTTAAAGCAAGGTCATCATCTTCCACTAAGAACAAGAATATTGAACTGCTTGAGTCTGATTTTTCCTACTCAAAGCATCAGTATCACTATTTAATTTCCTTGAAATTTATGCATGATAAAAATAAAATGGATGGATATAATCAACCCATATTATCAACCTAAGATTTAAATATTAATCCATAAATATATACTTAAATCTCTTTTGATCAATATATACAGTAAAATTTTCCCCCAACAAATAATGTCACAAAAAATTCAAAGAATGTACCAATATATATAACTCAAGGGTGTGAATTAGGAAATTCAATTCATGTGGCCTCAACTCCCTCTACCCATATGCTACATCTAGATCCCCCTGCATTAACAATACTCCAATCCAAATCGTACATGTGTAACCAAATATTGTATTCTCCTCACCAATATTTATTAGGATCAAAATTGTTGCATTTTTAAATAATTCTTCAATTCCTATAATGAATTCTCACATGGTCAATAAAAATCAAAATTTACTCCTTTCATGGGAAATCTGAATGGGGGTTCTTCTAAGTAGGTCTATTCCTCTAGGAATATCAAATAATATCCCACAAACCCTAGAAAATTGTGGATATCAAAAATATTCACAGGAAACACCAAAGAATCAATGACCTATATATTATATGCATCCACAAACATAATTGTATATGAGATGATGTAACCCAGAATATGAAACTGATCAATCCAAAATTTTCACTTAGCTATTTCAGTTTATAACCGATGCTCTCTCATTGTACTCAATATGATGTGAAGATGTTGGGAATGATTTTAATGAGCCATAGTGTACACCATGATTTCATCCAAAAAAGTAACAATAAATTGATCTAGTTAAGGGGTATGTTTATTTATTATGTTCATATGCATTGTCTAATCACTAATCTATGGAAACAACATCATGAAATACTAATAATGGATATAAGTACTTCTGAAACTAGACCATGGAATCTTAGAAGGATGAAATATCAATAGATATCATCATCATCATCATCGTATATATATATATATATTACTATTATAAATTGTAAAAAAACAGAACATGCAGGCCCGAAAACAAGGCTGTAAGAGACACAACTATGGGGGTCTAAAATATTGAAGACTAATGGAAACCCCTATAATGAATTTAACCCACATCGGCTTTAGAGTGGTAATGTTTTGTAAGATATAGATCTATGAGCCTAGAATATTAAGATAATCCAGATAGTCCTCTGCCTCATTACCCTCTCTCAATTTGTGATACAATATAGTGTTATTTCTAAGGCTACCACAACAATTCCAAATTATATATTCGATATACCTATGAATGATACCATGAAATTGGAGTGAAATATAGACTTAAATTGAGTCAGTTTAATATTTAGTGATCTCTAGTCCCATCTGCCTACAGACCGTGAATCATTTCAATATGATTTTATACTCCGCTTACAAAAACATCTCCTACACCAACCATATTGAAAAGGCCAGAATCACCGAACTGATGTTATACCGAATGACCCCCCTGCTCTCATATAAAAAAATGACTGAACTATCGGTATTCATCTCCAAGCCTCTAGTGGGGGGATGCCATCTGACTAAGTTTCCGAAAGAGAGTATCATTTTGGATGGGGTATTGTGCATAGCATGCATGATACCCTATAAGGTAAGATCCTCCCGCCATGTTATAAGATCCATAAACATATCCCTAAGAATATGTTTAGTTATTATAATGATTGTTATCCAATAAAATCACATCTCATTATGTATCCACTTGTTTCGTGCCTACCACAAACACCAACAACCTGCCTGCATTTCCAGTGTGTGCGCCCTCCTCTCGGGACTCTCTCTCACCACAATGTGAACCTATTGAAGAGAAAGGGATTATTATCCATTACTAGTATGGATAAATGTATGAATTAACCAAATAACATCTATGGAAGACTCAATCCCCTTTCAAAAACTCAATGAGATCATAGTATATAGAAGATGATAGTTATTATTCATTTTAATCTAGTTAAACATCCATTAATCAATGCATAAGTAAAAAATTCTAGTCATTCATTATTGAAAATAGAATGAAATAACCCCAAAGTGATTTAATTTAATGGATAAATACCTTATCCATAAACAAATCAAGCATATTAATAATCTCTTGAGTCACTATTGATTCTATTTTATAGGGGGAATGGGACCTAGGTCGGCTACATGCATGGGATAAATTGTAATCTCAACATCCCACTCAGGTGGGATCCCTAAAAATTTAACTGGAAAAACTTCATGGGACTTGTCCATTGAAAATGTAATTTCATCATGATTAACACCACAATAATAACAGTAAATCTAGAAACCTGGGTGGTGAGGCCCCCTATTTTCTGGAAAAGTATCCCTACAAAACATCCATAAATATACCACTCTCTATGAGGTACATAATTGTCAACCTCACGATACATAATAGCCACTCTCCAATAATAAAAATAAATGTGGTCTCAGTGTTACAACAACCATTGCATACCAAAAATCAACTCAAATCCTAACATATCAAAAATGTATTGATCCCTTAGAAATGTATAATCCCAAACCGTGAGAGAATAACCATTTCAAAAATAGTGGATGTCCACCATACATGAAAAATAATATGCATCATCATAATTCCACTCATCAATTCCACTTTCAGACTTAACGCAATAAACTTTTTTATAGATATAATTGAATTAGAGGCACCACAATCAAGTTGGGAATCAAAAAGTGTGGAATCTAATATAATTGTACCTCTGATTTTCTTTTTTTCTTGCCTCTCTATCACCAAGTATAAGATAAACTACATGAAACTTTCTTGAACCTCTTCCCCTTGTAAATTATATGTCTTATGTGTTGTGCCACTCTTTTGATACATTAAATCGTTCTCAAACATTCCACTCCCACTTACATGACCTCCATAAATAGTATAACTCCAACTACCATTTTGATATAGAGTATAAGACACCATTCGATCTCTCTTATTCTCACTAGATCCTCTATCACTTCCAGTAGGAAGAGGGCTTCTACAATACCTCTACAAGTAACACATCCTATTATATTCTCTAAACTCAACTGGTGTTTGGGGATACTAGAAATATATATGTTCCAACCTACCATACTAGTTTGTGTATATACAATTAATACTACATGTAACTAATCTATATTTTTAGCTACCATATTTGGTATCTCTGTGGGTGATGTTTTGAAGGAAATACTTTATAATCATGGATGATGCACCTCATAGTCATCATGTAGATACCACATGTGTTCAATTGGATAACACCTTCATGTTACCCTTAGATGGGAGACCCTGATTTACCACTTCTAAATATTTTTTCATCCAAAATATATTAACCTAGGACATGACATCACATCTAATCCCATTTGAAAAATGATTTACTATATTTAAATCATCCAGTACCAACAATAAAGCAAAGTGCTTCAAATAGATAATTTCTTCTTTATAATATATCATGGACATGCTCCCTTAGATCAGTCTCATTAACTCTTATACCCTCTAATTCGTGATATTATCGAGGTAAAAGTGGTCAAAAAAATTTCCCTGGAATTATTTGCACATAATATTCTATAGCATTCCATCATGAGTCTCGATGCCCCACAAACGTTTCCCCAAACAATATGAAATATAAAAATCTAGTTTTACTCCCATATAAATAGAATTTTATATGGTGTCAATGAATATCTGGAAAGAGTTAATGTGTAGCACACCAACCTTGGGTACACCCTCTCTAGTGAATGTTAAGGGGTGAGTCAACTAGAAATCCAATTTTAACTCCCCTATAATCGTCAAGACCCACACAAGGTCTATTTTATTTAACTTCATAAAAAATGAAAAATTGTAATGGAACCACTCTCTCATTTCATCAGTTAGAACTATAAGTGTCTCTGGTTCAACAACTTGAGACTCATTTCTAGCCATGTATTCTTTCTATACTATCAATAATAGTAGTCATTGTTAAGTATATATACAATAACAAACAATCATGTTAAGACACATACCATAATATTAACACTCTTTAACATGTTGGATTCACATTAGTCCACCACATTCTATCCCCCATTTCCCACCACAAGATCAAAACTAATGAATTATTTCCACCCCAACCATCTCTCACAAGGGTCATTGTTCACATATGGTAAACCATTTTTCATATTTCATGGTCTATTTAGACACAAATTTATCAACCTAATTTACCATATTCAATATCCTTTTAAATTTTTTAATTTTATATTTGGCACATATTTAATTAAAAATAAACATGTAAAGAAAAGAATTTCCATTTAAATAACATACCAAAAAACCTGATTATCCATGGGTTCCAAAAAATTATGTGTGTCACAATAATTATGATGTTCATAGAAAGATTCATGTATACTAATCCTTTATTGAAATGGTATAGTATAAATCAAATTTCATAAAATAATAACCCCATACAATACCTGAATTACCAAAGATGAATTAGCATCAACCAGTAATAGAATACATTAATAAAAACAATCCCACCCTGGGTACATGGATTTCCTCCCATAAAATGGTCTCATTCACACATTCACGATCTCATGACCATGTAATGAATATTAAGTATTTCCTATCTATATTTCCTAACTCAGTTATCTAACATAGGGATATTTCCCTTATTCTATCTTGAATACATGAAGTCTATTTGGGTATTGATTAGGAACCATGAGTAGTGTGTGGGTACAACTGAGTTGGAAACCACCAATGAAATCTAAATCAAAATCAAATTTATAATAGTGTATGTGGTTTTATAAATAATAAATTTCAATAATGTAAATAGTTTTTAGATTTCGATATTCTAAATTAACCATATAAATTACAAGGTTTCATGTTGACAACAATTCTTTAAATACTTGCTTCAGCATATGCAAGAGTCATTACAATATCAAACCTCATGGTTTTCATTTATCATTTTAGTTTATTTTTACATTAAAAAAATTGGGTTCTATAAAGGAGTCTAAAACCCCATTAGAATAATAGTATACATTGAACCCTAACTTAATGATCATATATAAATACATAAATACATTTGGTTCCTAGAGCAGCAGTCGAACACCATGTGGGTATTTTTAGTGGTACTTTTTCCCACACCTTATTCATTTATATCATCACACGCCATGGGATTCTACCACTATCACAATCTTCATTAATCAAATATGAAAAAAAATTAAAATTCATCACTTTAAATACCTGATCACAACCCATGGGTAGTAACCTATTTCATAATTACATTAAGAACCCATTTCCAAAATATCATAATTCCTAATTTCTTATCCCCATGATTATTTAAATCAATAATCACAATAATAACCTGTTGTCATTATCACAAAATTTAGAATTTCCAATTTCAATTTCCCGGCGTTCAACCAATTTAGTTATCACATGGAAATTTAATTAATCAATTGAAATTTTATTGAAATTTTCTCAATGTGGTGATTGAAATTCCCCAATAACATACACCCTATTTTATTCATGAATATAGGAACTGATAAAAATACAACTTAACTCATGAATTTTTTATGAAATCTATCCAACCAAAATATTCATTTAATCTAGAAAGGTCATATTAACAATGGTAGAAGTTATCTATGACCTAAACATACAATCACGATCATCCCCCAAAAATAAAATAATAAAATGTTCTAAAAATTCAATAATAGAAGGATGATGAAAAGAAAATTAAATAAAACATGATTTGGGGGAATCAAACACCAATCCTGGACAACCGCATAAAATAAAATTCCTCCAAATGTTTGAGAGTTTTCTTAGGGTTGGAGAAATGTTTTATTCACAAATGAATTAAACCGAAATGAACCGCACACCAGTTTTTAATTTTCATCTTCAGGAATTTTATGTCATGTAATTATTTTTAATAATTCATGCCAAAAAACCTATCACCTGAGTTGATTTTATCTCAAGTAAATGTTCCAAAGTGCGTAATTGTTGTACACACTGTGTAAATATTCTATAGATTTTTTTATCCCAGAACATAGACATTAATGATTAAACCACCTACAAAACCTTCGAAACCAAAAATAGATACCTTTCCAAAAATAGACAGAAAGATAAAACTAAAAAGGATACATTCCTAAAAAAACATTGGTTATTACAATGAACTAGATTTTTGGAATACAATAAAGGATTGAAAAATTTATGCCGCAGCTACCAACTAAATCTTTTATTACATGTTATCCTTCGGCTAACTAACATTATACCTTATTTTGGATTTAGATTGCCACACATGTACCCTCACTTACTGGTGGCTAAATCTTCTGGGTAGGTCACATGATGATCCACAGTGGAAACCCTTTCTTCATTATGTAATTGGTTAACATACCAAACAATCTTGTTAATTTATGTTAACTCCTAAGACATACAATGTAGATAAAGCATTTTACTAATCTATGTTTGCATCCAATTATAATGTTGTATATATTATTAGATATAAAATTTTACCGTAAATATTTTAGGGATATATAGATCCCAAACTTCTTTGATAAAAATGATTCCACCATCATAGGTTATAAATAATCCTCCTTCTTGTGTGATAACACTAACACTATCACATAATAAGAATCATAGATTTGTTTTACACAAGATCATAAAACATTCTTGAAATTAGAACCCATGAAATAAGTTGGGTTTCATAATTATTTCATTATAATATAAGAAGTAGATAATGAATTTGTTTAATAATAATTTCTTCATTTCATCAAATCATAACCCATGGAAAAAGAAGCTAGTTTAATATTATTTTTACCATTGTTTTACACATTGAAGGAAAATGAGTTTCATATAAATATTTTCATCCTAAATATAAACCATTCATAAAAATAATGAAAGTTTTATCCTTATATCAGATCCTTAACAAATCATATTTAACATAAATAGATTTCATCTTATGTGGGAAATGATTTTTTTCAATCATTGAACTCAACTATTGAGGAAAATATATTTTACAATTTGAAATGATTTTTAAAGAATAATACATTTTTAATGTCTATAACATTAAAAATGTCATTGAATATTTATAAATTACAAATTTAAAATATCATTTAAAACATTTCTGGATGAAACATTCCATTTTGATTTGAAATACTAATTTTAAAACTCAACTAACATCCAAAATAATTTTCTATTTTAAATAATTCATTTAAAATATATTTTTTTATTAAGTAAATAATTTTATTTGATTATAAAATTGAAAAACATTAAAATTAATATGGAAAATATTGAGTGGTATTGACAACATAAAATTATATTTTTGTATTTTAGGTTTAAATTATTGATTCTATTAAAATTTAGAGTAAAATAAAAACATTCTTTACTTGGGAAATGACGAGAATATTAATTTCAAAATTATTTTCTCTACAAAATAAAAAATAGGTAATAATGTATTTTAAAAATTATAGGATAATAATGAACCATTTTTAGAAACAGTTTCAAAAGACAATGTTTTCAATGAAAAATAGATTTCATACCGAATACTGAAATAAATTTGTTTTTTCATAAATATATAACTCAATTCTGATAATCCCAAAAGTGTGAAAAAATGTATGATATCATTTAAATATATTGAATAACCACTATATATGAAAATTAATTATTTTATAGATATATTTATCTAAGGATTTTATCATCAGAATTATAGTAATAAAAAATTAAAATTAGCAATGTGATTGTAACATAAAATGATTACCACTTTGGTAACATAAATTTATATGACCCCTAAAGTAATAAAATAAAATGAAACATAGAATATTATGAGTTTAATTAAATTTGAGACCTTAAATGTTGATATAGATGTATATACACCTCGTGGAATAATATATGGGCATATTGTAACATAGTTCTAAAATAATTCAAATTGAGACAAAAATACCTTGCAAATTTGTTACTTTTTTAACTATGAACCACGTTAAATTGAGATCCTAAAATGGGTATTTAAATATTATTAATATTTGGTATTCTAATAATAATATAAATTCATTGTATGTACATAAACCGTATAAAATAAATCATCGGTGATGTTAGTATGTTTCTAAAAGAAGTAAAAATTGAGAAAAAAATCCCTCACCTTAAGTATTGAAATACTTCATAAATTTTCAAACCTATTATATAATAAATTAAATGTCATTATAAATAATTTAAATGACCATAATAATATATATCATATCCTATATGATTTTGTTTTTACCTTATATTATCCTTTTATTAACAATTCAACGCCAATGTTATGTTCCTGGTAATAACCAAATTGTTTTTTGTATTTGTTTTGATTTATTGTATTTTTTGCCATATTATATTGATCATGATTCTATAAAATTTATAATTATAACCATGATATATTTATAATATAAATTCATCATATATGTATTAAAAGTAATCCAAAAAATAGAGTTATAGAAATGGAATACACCGTTCATGGAGGGAGTAGGTCGTAAGTACACATGATTGTTATTTTAATTTCAATGATGGATTTGAATGAAATTATGTAAATGATATATATATATATATATCTATAATTTCATTGAAAATAATTTTTATGATATAAATATCGTATATATTTATTAATCCAATCCTTAATACATTCAATTTAACATGTGGAAAATCACATCTCGTCTCGTAGCGGTAGTTCGTCATATAGTAGAGTGACATTATAATAATCAAAAAATGAAAATGATTAAGTTATGTGTGATATAATAATTTTAATAGAATAATAATATCCTATAAATAATGTAACAAATAATTCAACCATTACAACTATCCTTGATATGTGGAAATGAAAAAACAGACCACTTCGGTTCACGATGTGTTTGTAAGTCATTCACATAAACAGTGATTTAGTAACCCACTATATAGAAGTAGAAATGGTTGTAAGTCATGAAATTATCATAAAACATATAATTATATGGAATATATTGTTTTTATTATATAAACATTATATAATAATAATTAAGGGGTTGAGGATGGAGAAATAAAACAAAAAAATGCTCGTTGATTAATGTTGAATCATATTCAGGTATTCTAATTATATTTTCACTAAAATACTTCTTATGATGTATTTATGTACAAACAATATTGATTAGAAGTGGATTTAATGGATGTTTTGAGTGATTTTGGGAGGTATTGGACAAACCAATGAGGATTTATTATGCGAATAAGAGAGGAAAGTGGGCAGCCTTTTATAAGTGGGGGAGATGAATCACTTGGTAATTTTGAAATGAAACATGTGTTGTTTCATTTTTCTTTTATTTAAAGGTTAAAAATTAGGAAAAAATTGAAAAATAGATGTGTAATTATAGAAATATTACCATTTAATTGTTTTGAGACAATTTTATTGATCATTTTTACCAATTTCTTTTTAGTTCAATACTAGATAAACCCATTTCTACCATAACTTTTGTAATTAATTTTTACTACATTTACTATTCAATATTAGTCAGAAAAAAAGTTGAACTTATTAATAATTATATACTATTATGATTTAATATATGGAATTAATTTTTCCAAATTCAATTAAAATAACTGAAAAAGTTTATTTTTAAAATTAATATTACAAACATGATGAGAATGCAGATGCTTAATGAAGGAATTTTCAAATGTTTGAATTGTTATTATACCAATATTAAATATGAAATTGATTTTGATAACGTAAATTGAATTAATTGATATAAAATTCCATTAATGTTACCTTAATAAAAATTTAAATTATAATTTATAATTATTAATAATTTAAATTAAAAAGAACTATTCAATTATAATTTATTATATTTCACTATTATGTAGAAAAATATAACTTTTTATAAAAATCCAAAAATTAACCTTCAAATAATTTTTTAATTATGATTTTTAAAATTACTTTATTTTTTATAATTAATTTTCTAAAATTTTAAAATTTTAAATTTATTATAAGTTCTAAAAAGGTGATAAAACTTCTTTTCAGAGAAATAGTGTCTTCAAGTGTTAAATTTCATTTTTTATTATTTCTTCCATAAGAAATATACTATGAATAATAATAATATCATTTATAATTTTCAATAAAATCATTATCAATAATTTTTTTCAATTTATGGATAAAAACACAAATTTTTTAATCAAAATAGTTATTTAGATAATTATTTCAATTATTTATAAAAAGGATTTTATTTTTATGTATTATTAAATTTTCAACAAATAATTAATTTCTTATAAATTTTTAAAACTTATTTTATTAATTTATTTAATACTTTTCACAGCCACACATCTAATATCTAGTTGAAAACTATCAAATTAATTAATAATATTTTATTAATATGCCACATATTATTTAAACTCAGTTTTTCCTGTAATGAATGCAATGCCTAGTGTTATATGTAACAAAAGAGAACATCAGTGTTTCATTTAACTCATTTGAGACATATTTTCACATGTAACTCTAAATATAAAAAATTATAAATTAATTTGAAAAAAAATATTTAACAATATCATGAGGTATTAAAATGAAACAATTTATTCAATAGAGGTTACAATATGTTTTATCAAATAAATTTCATTTATTTTATTATAATTATTCCACAAACCATTCATTACCAAAATCAAAACCAAAATATTAGGAAAACCTCAGTAACTAGTTTTCAAAATTAAACAAAACATACCCTAAAAATTAATGAGCCTCAATAATCATCAAAATATTTCTTACTTTATTAAAATTTAATATGTCCTGAACACAAATATAAAATATTTTTCCAAAAATTAACATTATTCCATTAAAATATTAATAAAATTAACCCAAAATGAAATACTAGATAACAATTATTAATATTCTATAATTTTTTTTTAAAAAATAGTAAAAAAATAATTTTCAAGAATAATTCCAAAAATGTTTTTAATCCCTCATATTATTTATACTGATCAACATACATTCCCAAAGTTAAATAATACCTTTTTCTAAATAACCATTATTACATCACCTCAGTTTATATACCATCCATAAAGGGCTTCAATTCAAAAATAATATATTATTTCTTAAAGCCTATAAAAATCTCCCAAAATATTATCGATAAACATAAATTCCAATTATATAAGATGTCAAAATAGTATATATTCCCATAGATTTATGATCACCCTAAAACATATAAACTTATTATGGAATCTAGAACTCCTAAATTATTCTCAACTAACTTAATAAGAACTCTAATATTATCTATACATGGTTATGATACCTACTATAATGATTTGGTCCCACACCTAGTTGGATATAACAGAAAACAATTTGAGAACTCCATTAGGGATAACACCACAAAGGTGGAACTCTTACCACAATCTCGAGTGGCGTATCTCTTCTCATCAATCCATTTGGTGTGGATCCAGCATTCTACTAATGAATACATGAGTATTTTCCACAATATTGGATAAATTCTATTTATTTTATTCAAAAAATGAATACCCAACCATAACCATCTTATAATTACATAATATAATGATAAAATCTCAACACTTATATTTTCAAAAACATTATTTCTTACATTTTGTAGAAAATATGAAAACCCATTATTGAAAAAAATGAATCCTTGTTTCAAAAAATGTGATGTTTTACAATAACCAATAGTATTTAAATAATACACCTACATAATTCATGTAAAACCATATAATCAAAGTATTGACAACATAATCATTGCCTTTTTATCATTAATCAATATAAAAATATTATGAATATGTGAGATGAGAATAAGAAGATTTTTATTTGCTAAAAAATAAATAGAGAACCCATTAATCCATTAATATACATGACAAACTATGAAATTAGTTTTTCTTTTTGACAATGAAAATTATTATTTTACAATTTCTGATTATTACTTAAAAATAATAAATAACATCCTTTTAGGAAATAGTTATATAAAAACCTAATAAGAATTTATATAGGTGAATGTGTGATCCATAAGTGTTTTTTAGAAAAAAATGAAACACTTAAAAAGTTTTTTCATGGAAAGAACTAATGAAGTTTAAATTTCCATAATCAAAATTTCTATAATAAAGTCAACCTATTATCAAATGAAATTAATTTATTTAAAATAAAAAACAATGAAAATAATAAATAATTAATGTGACCTTCTTGGGACACCATATTAATAATCTAATTTCAAATAAATTTTATATTTGAATAACATATTGAGTTACTACTAATATATCATCTCCGTAGTTTAAATAAATACCCAGTGCATTGGAAGGTTAAATCATGGGACCTTCAGTCATCACCTATTATTACTATGGAAAATAACATGAATAATTTACACAAATGATTTATTTTTTACATAGTATGTATAGAACTCATAGAAACATTTATTTCGGTACAAAAATAATCATAATTATCAGTTTTAAAATAAAAGAAAAATATTTTAATAAATCAAGATGACCAATTCACTATTAAAAGGAAAGTGGAAGTGAAGCATATAACAATGATTATGGCTGATTCAAAGAGAAGGAAAATTATTTGAAATTTTTGTGATAAAATATTACGTTAAATAATGTAAATCATTAAAGTAAATGTTTCATAGATAATCCAACTACCGTGAGCCTTAAGTCGCCTCATAAATTAACTATTTAATTTTTTTACTATCTATATTAATCATTTTTAGAGTAATAAAAATATATTATTTTTTACTAGTTTAAAAAAGTCATGTTTTAATGTTCTTTAATTTATTGTCATTAATTAATCATTTATTGGAATAATGATTCTTTTTTTGGTTGTTTTGGGGGTTTTCATTGAATAGTTATAAACTATATTATACTGAAAATACTATAATATCAATGCCCATGGGTACCGTAATATCGATATATTTTAAGGAATGTATGAATGTCACTACATTTTAATGAATTCTCAATATCACTATTTAGAGCTATACTTTATATATTTTTCTGTGACATTTATATAATTTTAAAATTTATATATCATAAATATTCAACAGTAATTTAATTTTATTGCACAATAATAATCATTTTTAAAAATATTGTAGCAATGTCTATGTAGGTGGATAAACTGACCGAATCACGAATGCACAAAAAAGAAATATTGATTATATAATAATTTATTAGAAATTATTTCACATTTATTGAAGAATTAAATTGATATTAAATATGTTGAATTAATTTTATAAATCATTTTATAGTGGATTTAGATGCATAATATTTAGAAAATAAATATAAGAGATGGGAATAGTTATGTTATTGATCCAAAACTACCCTTAAGTATCGCCATCCTAGTGATTCATTAAAAACACATTCACATGAATAAAAGACAAAGTAAATATATAAATCTTCCATTTAGAGGATTATAAGAATAATAATGATTATAAACCAACTCTACATGTTTCGAAAAAGTCTACTGTGTTCCCTACTATAGACATAAATTCATGGAATTTCCAAAAAAATTATATATCACAAGGTTTATATAGGAGAATTATATATAAAATATAATTTTTTAATATCCAATATTATATCTGATGTGGCCTTAAAAACACTTATTTTTCTATATATTTTATAATTAATTTTTATTATTTTAAATTAATAATTTTATCATTTTTCACAATATATAAACACTTGTGTATTTATATTATTAAATTTATCAAATTATCAATTGTTATCATTAATTGAGTATTTTATGATTTGAAATAGTTAATTTTTATCCTACATTAATTTTAGAGTATAATTAGTTTTTATTTAGTGTTTTTATTTAAATTTTTAATAATTTAACTTCAATTAATTAATTAATTAATTTATATTGAATTTTCACATAAATAATGTAATTTTTCATTAAGCTATCATCTGCTAAATATTAATTAATTAATACTTATAGATTAATGACATAAAATATAATATATTTTATTATGTTAAATTATTTTAATTAGTTATTATTTACATTGATAGTTTAAATTTTTTTTCTTGTTTTGAGTTTATGTGATTTGTTTCTGTTTTGAATGAAGTTTATCATAATTCCTTAATTTAAATTGTGTATTTTAAAATATTAATTTAAAATAGTTTTAAATTTTAGTTTATTTTTATTATTTGTTTTAATTAATTTATATTTTTAATTAAGTATTCAGTTGGGGTCTATTTATGTTTTTACTTCATAAATCTTATTGCAGATTTTCTTTAAAGCAGTTAGGTCAATCTATTATCCCACTAGTTTTCATATTACAGTTTCTTCATTCACGGGTTCATCAGTTCTTCTATTCATAGTCTTACTGTAAATTCTGTCTTACTGTCTCATCAGTTCCAAGTTGTCTCACCGTAACACCACACACTGTATCCTCTAGCGCTGTTCTTTGTCTTCACCCGTTAAAACCCCAAATCATGTTTAATCTATGATTCCTATAATTGGATTTCTCTTCCTCATGGTTTCACACTAACCGCATGTAACAGCCACTGGGAATCCCCATCATAGTCTCAGTCTTTATTCTCGTCTAACCCTATCTGCCATGGCACTGGTTCGTCATCATCCTAGCCACTGTATCTACCTTCTGGCCAGCATTACAACAACACATCATCGAAAATTCCATAAACCATACCCAAATCATGAATCAAACTTACTCGAACTCAATTTTTAAGCCCAATCCAGTCCTGTAAACATATAAAAAAATCAAAAAAATCAAAAAATCCAAATATGATGAATTTGTTTTTTACCTAAACAATTGCCACAGGCAGAGGATTCATGGCTGAGTGGTCCGCCACTACTCCATCATTGAAGCCAGAGGTGCACCACCCAAGATCTGCTCACTGATACTAAAGGGGAATGAGCTTTGAGGGAGGGGAGCTTCACCGTTGTTCTTCCACCGTGAGTCAATGCGCTAAGGATTTTCTGAAAGAGGCCGAACCGTCGGACCCGCTAGAAATTGGTCTAGCCGCTATTGAATCACACCACTGCAGATGGAGGGTGGAGTGCTGAAGCCGTAGGGAGTTGCATGGCTGTCTTTAAAAGGATGGATAACCCTCCAGTGCGCCGAGATTTGGGGGAGGGTGTGAAAACCAAATTTATTAAAAAGGATACTTAAAAACATAATAAATGAACAAATAAATAACTTATAATAAAAATTAAATAAACATAAAAATAATCTTTCTATAAGAATATATATTTAAAAATAAAATATCAATTCTTATTATTTAAAATAAACTAACTAATGAATTTATATATGTTAAAAAATATAATAATTTAACTTTTTAATTAATATACAAAATATAATTAAAAATAATAAAAAATTAATTAATCCAATTAAAAATTTAAAATTATCAATTAATTAATAAGCTTATAATTTTTTATTATATTTTTAATAATATATTTTAAAAACATTATATTATTTAACTAATAAACATAATAATTTACTTTAGTAAAATGATAACCTTTTAATAAACTCAATATCAAAATATTTTACATAAATAATTTATTTAAAAATATATAAAAGAGAATAATATCTATTAACTAAAGTATTTATTAGTTGATGTTAAATTACCTTTTAATATGTATTATAACATTAGACTTTAAAAAATAACTATTATCTAAATTTCTTCATGATTTAACTATTTTATTTAGTTTTAGTTGTGCAGGTTCACAGTGGTGTTGGAAACTTGTGCAAGTCCACACCAATGTCTAAACCACATCATAATTAAGTTATCTAATTCTCCTAGAGTTTGTTATGTGAGAAAAACTAGCACGACATTCTAGTCACAAAGAAACACATGTGTGTGGTGCACAACTGAAAGATATTTTAGAGTCAATAGAAGCGATCAAGGATATGCAATATATGATAGAGCATATAAAAACAGAGTAACAGTAGATTATTGAAGAGACTCTCATTCAGAAACTCATACATTCCACGATCACATTCATCCAATAAATTATTTGGGGACACACATACTCATTCCATGTTCACATCAATTTGAGAGATTATCTAGGAGTGCTCATCCACATTTGACAGACACACATTTTCAAGAGAAAACTTATAGGGTCACCATATGAGAACAGAAGGATACGAAGGAGCCGAGATATAGAGTAGTGCTAGGCAAGTTTTCCTTATCTCTGTCTATAATTATTGTATTCTATTTTTGGTTCTTTTCATTGATTTAAACAATATGATCATAGGTTGAACTTTCTCAGATCAGGAGTTTTAAAACCATCTGGTTATGATACATAAATATTTATTTTTTTTCCTTTTTACGAAATTTGAATTATTTGTAGACATACTCTATTTATAATCTTTTGATCGTTCACACTTCAATTTTTTCAATTTCAAAATTCAATATCGACTGGTTTGGTTGATCTTGAATCCATTTTTTTCAAATCATTAATTTCTTTGAACATCTGAAATTTCTGGACAGCACGTTTCCAAATGATAACTTTTAAAACTTCTTGGCGGTTCGATTACGTTTTGGGGTGGGAAACTCTAAGAATTTATCCTCTTCCTATTGAGTTTCATGGAGAGGGAAATTCACCATCTTTTCTTGAGGTGTTATTTTATTTTATGTTGTAGAGAGTAATTCCAATTCAAACCAATAGTTTTGGAATTCTTGATAACATTATTGATGTGCTTCTTATCATACTGTTTTTCATCATATCCCTGATTTTTATTAGTTCAACATTACATAGTTTAAGATTTAGTTCCTTTGTTTAATTATTGTTTTAATATTAACTTTCTTTTAAACAGAATATGAAAAATATAAATAAAATTGAAAAGATAAAAAAACTATAATGAGGTTTACCTCATTACTAACAATAGTGAGGTTTTTAGTTTTAAAAACAATGATTTCACTCACCTGCCTTCTCAATGGATCGACCATACACAACTGTGCTAGTGTTGGCCAATAAATATCTTTTGGAAGAGGCCTCATCAAAATTTGGAACAGTTTTTGGGGAAGGCATGCGTTGGGTGTTCAATGTTATAGAAAAATTTAAAAAAATTAATTAATTTAAAAAAACTAGAAAAATAATTTAAAAAATCTAGAAAAATAAATCAATGCACATTTTTTTCTTTTTCTGTCTGTTTATGTTATGTTTAAATATTTTATGTGAATTTAATCGGAAAATTTAAATAATGGATTGTTTTTAGGGCTCAAACTACTACACTATATCTTACTGTGTTTGTTGTGGATATTATGGACATATATCCTAGTAGTGTGTCAATAAACATCCACAATAAGATTTTTACATTGGATAAGACGAAAAAATTGAATCTAACCCTAAATTTATAGCTAAAATTGAATTAATTGATTCTCAATTGGATGTATGGGATGAACTAATTAAGAATTTGTTAACTAAACTCCATGAAATTCAACATAGATATTCTCTAGAGAAATTTTAGTGAGTGAAAATATTGGAAAATATGCTCTTTGAATTACAATATTGGGTTACAGAACAAGAAAATTTTGAATAAATATAAAATTGAAATTTTTGTAAATGATTTGAATTTCATATTGTAGAAGAGAGTGATAGTGACATTGGACCAAAATCCATTCTCTTTGAAAAAAATGATTCTGCTGAACTAAATCTAGAAATAACCAACTCACTGAATCTAGACAAAAACATTGAAAATCTCAAAAAGATATTTAATGGTGTTGAGTTGGACAATTTTGAAGATGAATTAAAACATATTGAAAAACATTGCACAATTATTTTTCTCGTTCAAACTTTTGAGAAAAAAAATTCTTTAGATTTTTTGAAAATGAAGTCACTATTGAAGAATAGATATTGAGAATGAAAATTTTAATTTTTAAAACACTTCACCTAACAATTCTAATATTTTGAACAATGAGTCTGAACATGATATTGGGTATTATATGGATGAGACCCTTAAGGTGGAAAACCCAGAATATCAAATTTTTTTACCAGAGTTGAAAACATATGTTCTATGTTTGGAACCTATAAACCCAAAAATTTATAAAATCTTGTTGGATGATGATGGTTATGTGAATTATATTTGATGAAAGTCTAAATGATGAGTTTTCATTTCCACATTCTCAAATTAATCAATTTTCTGAAAAATTGTGCAGTGAAATTGAAAACAGTGTTGATATATATGGGAGTAAATGTATAAATTTGATCAATATTGAACATGACTATATAGATGTTGAATTGAACATTTCTCTCCTTGGACTTAACTTTTTGGAACACACTACAGATCTTGTTTTGGTATGTGATCCTTTTGAACATGAACATGAGAAAGTGTATGAGCACACAATTGATAATGGTTTTAAAATTAGTCTGTTATAAGCAATAAGTGTTGAGAGTGATTTAACCGATGATGATCTATTTGAATATATTTACAGCATTTTTAGTCCTATATCAATTTGTGATAAAAAAAATTATCTTCACTAATTTTCATTTCTATCCTCAACTATTAATGGTGTTAATCCATCTCTTGAGTTTGATAGTAGTCTAGAGGGAGAATCACAATTTAGTTCTATTGTACATGATTATGTTCTACATGCTATTGAATTCCCTTTTGAACGTACTAATCAGAACTCACCCATTAACACCCTCGAATTTCAATATAATTATGTGGATGTGGATTATGTTATTTTAGAGGATAATTACACACCATTTGATGCCCCTACATTGTTTTTACTTCATAAAAAAGTTAAATGTGTCAAATAAAAAATAAATACAGTGGTGGACAACATTATGATCACAACTATTTGAGGGTGTTCCATTGGGATTTTTATAAGCTATGAGAGTTTGGTTATATTAGTCTTTGGATCCAACAATATTCATCATTCTATTAAAAATATTTGGGCCATACATATGTGGTGGTTTCTATTATGGAAATCACATACTCCCAGTTCCTACAGTTAGTTGTTAGGTGAGTCCTACTAGAGACTATAATATTAGCGCTGCATGAGAGGCAACCCATGATTTTTTTTTATTTTCAATAAATATTTTGTATATAAATAATGTCTAACATGAAGTCATTAAATTCGGTACTTCATGAGAGTCAACCCATGATATTTTTTTTTTCATTTTTAACCGTTTTGTACTGAATAAAGTGCTTCTTCATTATCCTCAATATATTCTGTCTCTGCAGGATTTTTGTTCCAATTTTCAATGATTTGTGTTTTTAGGATGATGATGCTATCATCTAAGGTGTGTAATTACATTGTAGAAGGACAAATTAATCTTTATGTCTGTAAAGTACCTTACTATTAATTTATTTTTCATAATATGATGCTTATTACTTTAGAAAAACATATTTCATGTGTTGCCTGAAAATTTATACTCTACTTGTTACTAATTTAAAAATTGATCATCTGTTTAAAATTCTGCTTGTTCTGTAAAATTCATTTGCATGTCTTTCAACTGAAAAATAATCTTCATATGTTAAAAATTCTACATGTATTGGAAAGAAATTCTTATATATGTTACTGTACAAATAAAAAATTTGTATGTACTTCACTACTGGAAACTGAATTTTATTGTTATTTAAATCATATAACTTCTTGAAACTAGGAGTGGGGGAATACATATAGGTTGAAAAATTTTGTATTGAATATACTTTGGGTTGGGATGTTTATAATGATTTTTTTCTTAATTGAATATCCAATTGAATCTTAATTTCTGATTTTTTATACACCCAACTCACTTTGGACCCATGAGTTACATGTCATGTTTGAACTCTAATGAAAATTATTCTAAAGTATTAAATGTGAATTCATGTACATTATAATTAAATTGTTGATAAGTTATTTATTGTGAGGAATGATATCTTTGAACATTAATGTGACTGTTATACATGTCATCTATGTAATCTATTGAAAATCATTGTAGAACATTAATATATTAATTGTTCCTCTCCACTTTTGAAGTCAACTTTGGGGACAAAGTAGCGTTTTTAGTGTTGGGGAGGGGGTCAATTATTGACCGTGATAAATTGTGTATAATTGAAATCCCATTAATTCTCACTGCAATTTAATTATTTTTGTATAAAAATGAATTTTTCAAAATTTTATCATAATTTTATGCTTGCTTCATTATTCAATTGGGTCTTTCTTATGGACAGCATTTCATTTGTAGTAATGTAGTGCTTTGAATCTGAAATCAATGTGGTTGAATGATTATTTATTGGTCTTTCTTAGTGATTTAATGGAAATCTGGTTTAAATTCTTTTTTTGAGAGTAATATGGGTACCCTTTTAATTGAATTATGATCATAATCCTTGGAATATAAAGATTGATTTTGATTATAGGGACTTCATATATCTTATAATTATTAAAGGAATTTATTTAATGAGATAATGTAAATGATTTTTAATAAAAATCTATTGAAAATTAAGTAGGTTGGGAATCTGGGATCCCAGGTTGAATATATGAGATCCAAGATGATGGATGTGTTTATATTTACTATAACCCCATTGTATACATTGAATAAGTGAATTACACAATTCTTAGCACATGATACATTGCTTGGGAAAATTAAAATTAAGTGTCTAATGTCAAAAATGAGTTTATTAAGGTGAGTGGAATGATGAACCACAAATGAAGAAGGTTTTAATTGGATTATAGGAGAGTCACATAGTTTGTATAATTATGGTGATTCACAGAAAAAAATATTTATATTTTTCAAACCTATGTGATGAGTCATAATGCATAATACTTTTGGTTACTATTTTATTTCCACTGATGTTTTATCTCTTGTCACTCATGAAATTTGATGTTAATCCCTGATTGATATTAGTCACCTAGCAGTATCACATATGAGGAATGACATCTTTATTGCCAAATGATTCATAGTTATCTTGATTAGACTCTGAGTATGTTTTCTGGGAAAGATTTATTTTGAGCAATTCATGTTTTAAATGCATATTGACATGTATCTGTACTTTGTTTCCATTTTCTGGACATATTACATTTTGAAGAATATCTTGAATATCATACTTTTATTTTCAAATATAATAAAACATTGGATAGTTTGAGGAAAAATAATGATTAAGTGTGGGGGAATTTTATGTGTCCCTAAAAACACTTGTGTGGCCACGTTTTTTTAAATAATTTTTATTAATTTTAATTAATAATTTGTGCATTTTTTCACTATATTTTAACCCATCTATATTTCTTTTATTAAATTTATCAAATCATCAAGTTTTTTAATCAAATCTGTATTTTATGCTTTAATAATGTTAATTTTTATCTTACTTTGACATTATAGTATACATTTTATTTAGTTTGTTTTTAATGCATTTTTAATAATTTAACTCTTATTAATTAGTTGTTTAATTATGCTATTTTATCATAAATAATGTTAATTTTCATTATCATATCATCTGATAAATATTAATTCATTAATCATTCTAGATTAATTCTATGAATTATACTATATTTTATTGTGTTCAGTTATTTTAATTAGTTTTTATTTACATTTATAGTTTAAATTTTTGTATCTTGCATTGCATTTATGTGATTTTTGACTGCTTTAATTACAATTTATTTTAAGTCTTTAATATAAAATTTATATAATTAGAAAAAAATTTAAAATAGTATTTGAGTATAGTTTATTTATATTAATTGTTATAATTAATTTCCGGTTTTTAACTATGTATTTAGAAGGTATCTAATTTTGTTTTAACTTCGTAAAAGTGATTGCAGATCTGCAGTGATACATTTAAGTCAATTTGTTATGCCACTGGTTTTTTTAATACGATTTATTATTTCATGGTCTCACCGATTCTTTTATTCATGGTGCCACTATGAATTCCGATATTCTTCCTCACCAGTTCCATGATGTCTCAATGTAACACCACGCATTGTATCCTCTCTCACTGCTCTTTGTCTTCACCCGCTACATCCCTGAATCTAGTTTATTGTACAATTCCTATAATATGATTCATATTCCTCACAGTTTCATACAAACCACAATTACCAGCCACCATGCATCTCCATCGTACTCTCATTCAACATCCCCATAAAACCCTCTCTACCATGGAAGCAAATCATCATCATACCAATCACCGTATCTACCTTCTGGCTAGTATTACCACAAAACATCGTTGCAAATTCCAAAAACCAAACCCAAATAATGATTCGAATTAAATAAAACCCAATTTATAAACCCTAACCATTCCCATTAATAGATCAAAACAACTCAAAACAATTGAAAAATCCAAATATGATGAATCTGTTATTTACTAAAACTGGTGCCACAGGTAAGAGATTCTGGTCTGAGTGGTTAGCCGCTGCACCATCATTGAAACCATAGTTTCACCACAAGATCTGATCACTGTTGCTAAGTGGGGAATGAGCAGTGAGGGAGGGGAGCTTTGCCCTCAGTGTTCCACTACGAGTCACTGTGCTACTACTTTTTTTCAGGAGGTCGAACTACCAGACCCGTTATAAATTCGTCAAGCCGCTGTTGTAACACGATGCTGCAGATGGAGGGTGGAGTGCTGAATCCACAGGGAGCAGTGCGACTCGCTTCATGAAGATGGAGCACCCCCCATGTGAAGAGAATTGTGGTGGAGTGAAAACCTAATTTATTAAAAAAACTTAAAAACCGTATAAATTTACAAATAAATCACTAATAATAAAAATTAAATATCCATAAAAAATAACCGAGTTATAAGAATATATATTTAAAAATAAAATATCAATTTTGATTATTTTAAATAAATTTACTAATGAATTTAAATATATATTAAATATAATAATTTAACATTTTAATTAATATACTAATTAATATTTAAAAAAGTAATAAAATAACAAATTCAATTAAATTCTAAAATATTAAAATACTTAATGAGGTTATAATTTTTATTATAATTTTAATATTCTAGTTTTAAATCATTAACTTAATAAACTAATAAAAATAAAAATTTACTTAATTTAAATTATAGCCTTTTACGAAACATAATATCTTAATTATTTTAAAAAAATAGTTCAATTAAAAATATATAAATGCGAATAATATCAACTAACTAATGTATTTATTAGTTGATGTTAAATTACATTTTAATATGTATTATAACATTAGACATTAAAATATAACCATTATTTAAATTCTTCATGATTTAACAATTTTTTTTAGTTGTGCAAGTTCACAGTGGAATTGGAAACATGAGCAAGTCCACACCAATATATAAAACATGTCCAGATTAACATAACTAAATAACCCAGAGTTTTTTACGTGAGAAAAACATGTG